>JACSYO010001682.1:3882500-4192500 GCA_016806645.1 Ophiodon elongatus | reverse complement strand
ATTTGAAAAACATTTAATGGCTCTAGCTTCTTTGATGAAAGAATGTCTTTGTCTTATTTTATTGAAAATTTATTATCTTTGGCTTTTTGGATAATTGAAGATGTCACCAGGGACATTTTTTATCTATTTTCTGATGTTTACTAGAACAAGCAAGTCAATGATTGATCAAAAAAGTAAAAGGCAAATTCATCGATAATGAAAATAATCATAAACTGCATCCATAAATTGAAAAACTTTTGGGATTTGGACTGAGAAAATTCAAGAGGATTTTTTTCCACCCTCAATTTATACAAATGATTAACTGATTAATCAGAAAAGTAATTGACTGATTAATAGACAATGTGGCATAGACTCAGCAAAATATTACACATGTACGAGTTGAATATATCCAAGTTTTTGTGGGGAATTGTGACGAGAACACCACTAACTAACCCCCTGCGGTCTCCCCCCATGCAGAGGGCCAGTGTGCGACGCCTCTCGGCTGCAGCTTGGCCCGTCCCATCGACCTGGAGAAGGACGACTACCAGCGCGTGCTCTGCAACAGCGAGCTCTGCCCGTATGGCAACTGGATGCACCTGCAGTGCTTCTACGAGTGGGAGAGCTCCATCCTCGTGCAGTTCAACTGCATCGGCCGCGCGCGGTCCTGGAACGAGAAGCAGTGCCGGCAGAACATGTGGACCAAGAAGGGCTACGACCTGGCGTTCAGGTTCTGCTCCTGCCGCTGCGGCCAGGGCCACCTGAAGAAAGACACCGACTGGTACCAGGTGAAGCGTCTGCCCGACGAGCGCAAGAAGAAGCCGACGGAGAGGAGCAGGAACGGGTCCAGCGGAGGGGCCGCGGGGCCCGGGGACGGGCTTTTTGACGAGCCCAAGAGAAGCAAGCCACCGGGAGCGGCAGGTGCAGGAGGAGGTAAACTACCCCACAGGGCCTCGAGTCAGGACTTACCTCGGAGACACTCGATGGACCGTCAGAACTCTACAGAGAGAGGAGCAGCAGGAGGGCTCCCCGCAGGAGGGCCCTTTTCTCTGGGGCCTCCTCAGAAGTCGCCGTGTGCCTCCCCGGGGCAGTCTCCCCCGACCGGCTTCCCTTTCTCCCCCGCCGCTATGCTCGGGGCGGCCGCTGGAGGAGCCGGATTGCGAGGCTCCCGTCAGCTGGGGGAGTTCTTCAAGTCCGCCGTCCACATGGACCCGCAGAGGAAGCACCTGCTGGTCGGGGGAGCGCTCGGTCGGGGAGGCGGCTGCTCGATGGGAGCCTCCGGCGGCGGCGGAGCTCACCTCGACCCCGGGTCCGTGATTCCCCTGCCGCTGTCCTTCGCCCTCCCGCTCCACCACCGGCTCTCCTCCGGCGGTGCGGGTGACGGCACGCACTCTCACCCAGTGCAGTTCCTGAGGAGGCTGGACCTCTCGGAGCTGCTCGCCCACGTCCCTCGACATAAACTCAACACCTACCACGTCCGCATGGAGGACGATGCCCAGGCAGGCCAGGGAGAAGAGCTGCGCAGGTACACCGCAAAACATGTTTCCCTTCTGCCTCCAAATGTGAGTTCACTGAGCTTATGTTGGGTATTTAGTACAACGATGTCTCGTGAGTTGTGAAAATATATAACTGGCAAAGTTAAGTTCACTGGATATGAATTAAGACGTTTGATTGATGCGAGATATTAAGTTGAGTCGATAACTGTTTAGACAAACTGACATTAGTTACAATCAGACTTGCTTTACGTTACATTTCTCAGGTTACAAGTCAGTTATGAAGTATGAGACTTAGTGTTTTTGGCTTATGCTTCTGGAGTTTCTGTTGCACTGAAGTTTAAGTGGGGAAAAGTCTGAAATTGATACCAACCTTCATCACGGTTCAAATTCTTTTCATTATTATGAAAAGAAACAACTATGACTTCACTCAACATGGAATAAAGACACACAGCGGTGGACTCTCTGGAGAGATTTTAACACTAAAGCAGTGCATGCTGGGAGGTATACTAAAATACTGATGACAATTTTCCACAAAACAAGGTGTCATATTTAAAAGGCTTGTTTTGTCCAACCGACCGTCCAAAACAAATCATGATCATATGTTTGAATCTAATTAATCTAATTAGTAAAATGTAAAGACAAAAGATGATTCCACTAAGTTCCTGTTTGATGTTTTACTCGGTATAATAAGACATGGATTGTAACATTGCATTTGTTAAGTGGTCTTACTGTAGCTTATAGTTTGTGTGTTGCTATGAAACCATATTTGCTCAGTCACATTGATTGCTAAATAGCTGATAAACAAACCACGTAACATACATTTCAATGTTAGTGACTTAGTCTATTAACTTATTGCAGGAAAACAACCACATTTTACACACAATATAAGTAAGAAAAAAAAAACATCACAGGCTACAGTGATGGACATTAAAGTTTTTATGAATCTCAATCATTGTTCAGCTACTGATTTAATAGCATTCATGCTTAAATTGAAAAGGCAAAGCAATGAAAGATTATTTATAATGCTCCCTTTGGCAGCAAAACAATTCAACATGTACATGAAACATAATAGGCATTGAAATAAAAGAAACACAAAGCAATATAGAAGGGATTTAAAAATGTTAAATAATAAAATAAAAAATAAGCTAAAACTGAGCAAAGAAGATAAAACAGCTACAGTGCATGGCAAATTATGAATGAATGAATGCGGCTGTCTTAACTTTTTAGAAAGATCTGTGAAGATACCACGATAATAACTTCTTTAATTAGCACTGATTGAAACACAAATATTTATTAAAGAATACTCAATTTTATTCTGCTGTCTGTTTGGCTGTTACAGAACCGTAATCATCTTAATCACGTCTTATGGTGTAAGACGTGCACATGTTATTAGTCTAACCTTTACAACGTCACTAGTGTCAGCCTGAGAAGTTGGCGCTCAAACAAAACTACTCACGGGATTGATCCTTTTGTTTGTAGAGACCTACTCTGATAAAACCAGAAAGGAATGTCACGTAACTCTGCCAGAGGACGATTGATGTGGCGGCCCTAATGCTGTTGTCTCCGCCCACGTCCTCCTGTAGGTTCATCCTGTCGGCCCTCAGCGCGAGCCAGAGAAACGTGGTCAACTGCGCGCTGTGCCACAGAGCGCTGCCTGTGTTTGAACAGTTCCCCCTGGTGGACGGGACTCTGTTTCTCAGCCCTTCACGCCACGACGAGATCGAGTACGACGTCCCCTGCCACCTTCAAGGTCAGACCCGGTTTCAAGAGCACGGCGGGAGAAACAAATCCTTAAAGCTTCAGATAATAAGAATAACTTTTTGTCCTGTTTGCTCAAACTCTCAATGTACCCTGACAGTAGTGCTTGAGATAGATTATCTGTGGACAAATCTGGTTCCTCTGCCTCCTTCTAGTGCTCCTAGCTGCATTTGTAAGAGTCCACTCCAACAGACAGAAAAGAGGAGTCTCTTTAAAGCAGCTGTCAATCACTGCTCGCTCGCTCGCTCGACCACTTTAGTACAGATTGAAATATCTCAATATCTGTTCGATGTACCGACGTTCATGGTGACTCTTGTGATCCTCTGACTTTTCCTCTTGTGCAACCATGAGGTTGACGTTCTTGTTTTTTAGTTAAGGTTCTCAAATGCTATTCGTATGGATTGCCTTAAAATTAGGTACAGACATTTTTGGTTCACATAAGGATGTATTGTAATAACTTTGATGATCCTTTGACTTTTTATCTGGCACCACCATCGGTTCAACATTTAAATGTGTCCTACTCTTAGTTTTATGACCAGATATCTGCAAAATTGTTATTTGCATCAGCCTCAGCTCTACAGAGCTAACGGGCAAATGTAACATGCTAAACTAAGTAGATGAACACGGTAAATATTAACATGTTAGCATTGTGATGGTGAGCCTGTTAGGACGCTGACGTTAGCATTTAGCCCGTATAACCTCACGGAAAACTAAAATGACCATTTGTGAACATGTTAAAACTATTTACGCTATGTTCAGTTTGTATTGTAGGTTCAGTGTTTAATCTGAAAACAGAAATACACATTAATCAAGTATTGTCATTAAGCTCTGAATCGGCTGGACATCAGCTGCCAGAAAACAAATGAAAACAAACATTTAATGTCCACACGAATTGCAACCATTAATATGTTAATTTGCTCAATTATATATTCACGTTCTATTTCAAATGTCAAGCTTTCTTTTCTACAAAGAGAAATTACAACTGGTGAATCCATCAATAAGCTCAGTCCATATTGTGAATATAGGCATAGACGGTTTTCTTGCAGGCACAGTCCAACATGAATGTGGATTAGCGGGGCGGCCGCATGAAGCTTCTTTGATGTTTTGGCCCACAGGCTTTGATATGTATGGAGCTTGATATGCATCAATATAAAAGGATTATTTATTCCGTTTCTCATGCTTTTGTGTGAGATGGAATATAAGTGTTGGCGAAAGAGAAACGAACCATGCTGTACAGTTAAACAGTGAGGTGTGATTCAACGGTATATTTCAAAGCCAAGACCTGCTTCGCCTTACGAGGCTGAAGAGCTTCATTTTGTCTTGAGAAAATGTAAATGCTTTTTTTTTTTTTTCTTTTTTTTTTTCAGTGAGCAAGTTTGCGGGGACGTATTTTTACATGTTCACCAAAATAAATCGTGGCTCTCTGTGTGAGTGGCTCTGAATGCATTCGTGTTTATCATGGGATTTGGATGGTAAGCTGCATTGTATTTGCTCCACAGCTTCAAATAGGTTCAAAGCTCTTGTTGGGTAGCATAGATTTAAAAATAACACGCTGAATATGAATGCATTGTTTGGCATTAACACATACATTTTACAGAGCGGGGAAGGTTTCATTTTGGTACTTGCCAGGCGGATCTTTTAGGATGTGATCACTCCGTTAGCTTAGTCTCTGGTCTATATACAATATGAAAGGACATATAAACTGTTATTTATATTGCATGCACTGGAGAAGCATGATAATGAACCATGGGAGCAGTCAGGAGTTTCTTTGGCTTTCCTGGCTGATTATCTGATTACCCGTCTTGTTATTCTTTAAACGTAATACCTAACTGTGCTTCTTTATTTCTAACAGGCAGGTTAATGCACCTCTACGCCATCTGTGTGGACTGTCTAGAAGGCGTACACAAGATTGTCTGCATCAAGTGCAAGTCACGCTGGGACGGGAGCTGGCACCAACTGGGCACAATGTACACCTACGATATACTGGCTGCTTCCCCGTGCTGCCAGGTAGAAACCCATTTTTCTGACTACTATCACACGTGTCCTCGGTTATGAATGGCCGGTGAAAC
The DNA here is from genome assembly GCA_016806645.1 of Ophiodon elongatus. Classification (NCBI taxonomy): domain Eukaryota; kingdom Metazoa; phylum Chordata; class Actinopteri; order Perciformes; family Hexagrammidae; genus Ophiodon; species Ophiodon elongatus. Next base: position 4,187,201 of record JACSYO010001682.1, on the reverse strand, counting down.
AGTGGAGCTCTCCGATGCCCTCTTCATCCGGTTGCTCACTGGAATTGAAGTTGCACTAACCCGTGTTTTTAGCGGCGACTCGTGGCCCCGTTGTCGGTCAGTCGGTCCACAAACATTTCCCCACCCACAGTTTTTGCCCTCGGAGGCTGAGATCTGGCATGGAGGTCAAACGTTACATGTATAATAACAACGGATTAAATTACTATGTGAAATTTGAGGCGTCACTCGTAGTGGCGAACCAAGAGAATTATCATCCCCCTCAGATTTATGGAACATTTTCGTGTCTTTCCGCTCATTGTTTTGGGTTTTCTGGCCTGCAACTTCTCTGTTTTGGTTCAGTCTCTCGTCATCCCACAGCAGGCAGCTGTTTTCAGCTAAAACCGTACACTACCTGTCCGTCACCAAACAGCAGACAAACCCGGTTTAATACCAGCTGGTGAACACAGTGGAGCATTGAGAGGAGAAACTAAAGAGCCAGAGGAGTGAATAATGGACCAGAAACGACCTCAGGAGTGCCATGGTTTGCTCTTTTGCTAAAGAAAAGCCTGTCATACGAACGTAAAGGCATAAACGCTAAAATAGTTGTTGAGGTGCTCAAATGTTACTACCCAGTACACTAGATACCAATTTAGCTTCGTACAGAAGAATCGTGAATTATAGATCCTACTGAAACAGAAGAGTCAGATACAACTCTGTCTTCCTTTTAGTTTTGGCTCGAGCCCGTGAACATAAAGTCGGTAAATGCTCCAGGCTAAGTTTGAACGCAACTCGTGTCCAGGGTCATTGCTGTTCCACCCGTGTTGATGAACACTGAGCTGCAGTTGAAAGCTCAGAACAAAACCAGTGAGTGGAGCTTCGGGTTGAGATGGTGTTTTTTTGTTGTTTTTTTTTGTCCCGCCTCCTGAACCTCCATGGTCAAATCTCGTACAGCATGAATTCAACGTCCCTCTGAAGTGACCTGCGTCCTCCCTGTGTGTCCTCAGGCTCGTCTCAACTGTAAGCACTGCGGGAAGCCGGTGGTGGACGTCCGAGTGGGGATGCAGTATTTCTCGGAGTACAGCAACGTCCAGCAGTGCCCTCACTGCGGCAACCTGGACTACCACTTTGTGAAACCGTTCTCCTCCTACAAAGTACTCGAGGCTTATTGACAAATGCTGTCCATGCAGGCTAGTTAAGCTGCTTTTGTTCTCAATTTTTGTAACACAATCTAGGAAAGATTTTTATTTTTGGGGCCTTAAGGTGATTTTATGTTTCTAAGTTCGCTCTCTTTTTGATGTATAGGAAAAAAAAGTATGACTCTAGTTTTCAAAAAAAAAAAAAAAGAAAAAAAAAAAAAAGTTCCAAGACAGTATATCTCAGAAGTTAGAGAAAGGTGTTGATAAAGTGTGGAACTGGCACATCAGTCAAGCAAACACACTTATTGGTGAGAAATGAATGTATCTGTAATGCCAAAATTTGCTTTTATTTAATTTTTTTTTTTTTTTTTTTTTTACCAAAAACATAAAGATGAATCTCAAATAAAGCAGAGAAAGAAATGCGCTTGTGTGGGTTTGATATCTTCATCCTTTATATAACAAATGTTTTCACTTTTGACAAACTATTGTAAAAAAAAGTCTTCCTCAGGCAAATTACTGATGATCTTCAAATGCTTCAACTTTTATTAGCGGATCATCATCATCCTTTAGCTGGCCTAAAATGGTCACATGTAGGTCAACAAAAATCCATGAAATCCACTTGTCCTGTGCTGTCAACCTTAAAAAAAAAAAAAAAAGCAAAACGTGTATTCATCACATTTTGGGTACAGAAGTCTGTTCTCCTTGTCACATGTGAAGACTCAAGACCCATCTGATCATAAACATCTGGTCCATTCATGTTACATTAACAGACCGGACAAGTTAAAGGGCCAGTGTGCAGCATTTAGGGGGATCTATTGGCAGAAATGCAAGTGTGTGTCCTTTAGTGTATAATAAACCTGAAATAAAGAATCGTTGTGTCAGCCCCTGTAGTTCTCCTACCCGCTCGGCGCACGGGACAAGTTTCAGTTGGTTGCAATCTGCAACCTCACTGCTAGATGTCGCCAAATCCTACACGCTGCACCTTTTATATTTAAAAAAAAAAAAAAAAAAAAAAAGGAAAAAGCGGAATGATTAAGAGAAACCTGCTTCCTCTTTTAGTGGAGAGGACCACCCCAGGAGTATGTTTCAAATCTTGCAAATGGCGACCTGCACTTACCAAATAAAGTGCAGTCTTTAGGTCACTGTGATAATGAAAGTAAAATCCAACTATACAACTAGCTGGCCAGTTAGTTAGCACAAATGTATTAGAAGTGAATGCAGTATATAAATATGAGGCACTATACATTCAAAGGTTCACTCTGCTCTTGCACAACATTTTGGTACCAGCGTAGCTCGGCCCCCTGTGACACTTTCAGAGGGCTGATGGTTATTCCCTTTCGCTGGATGCGTCATTATTACACACCGAGCTTTATTGAATTCTGAACACGATACACGACAAATGGAGCTCGATGAAGGAATTTCCACCAAACTGTGACATTTAGACTTCAATTAGTTTTCATGAGAATGTTTTTTTTTTTTTTTTTTTATTTCCATCAGCTCACTGCTGTCTCGGCCCTTCTGTTGTGTCTGTGTTGCCGACCGGAGGGCCGGGGGTTTCGCTCTCAGTGGCACTTGAAGTTGAGTCGTCAGACTGCGACGCTGCATCCTGATCCTTCTGTTTTTGGGACAGCTCCTTTGCTGAAGGTGGTCGGAGGATGCACATGGCTGCTTGACCGTCGCGTATGGCTTTTGGCTTGGAAACAAATCCGACCGTCACCTCCATTTGTTGCACCATCTGCTCCAGAGTTGTGTCCTGTGGAAAATAAAACAATGTTTCTTTAGGGGAGGGGGATTTGGTGGTGGGAGGGGGAGACACATGCACACTGTGTGACCATGAAAAGGTAATTGTCCCTCACCCTCTAAACCATTAAGGTAAAAGTCAACAATGCCGTTTGGGGAAAATAGCATCAAGGGAAGGAGAGGAGACGGAAAGAGTTGAAAGGCTCATTTTTCTTCTGCTAGAGTTATTGGCATAAACATTTACAAACCTCACCCACTGAATGGAACATTAATGCGCCAAAACACAACAGTTATCACTACTACGCAAATGATAGTGAATTCCATAGCAGAGCCTACACAACACTGGAGGCCAATTCTTATATCGATATTTGAAAGTTTTGAAAAAACCTGATAAGCATATAGAAGCTTATATGTTGTTTTTAGCACAAACAAGTATTTTTAATCCCTCTGATTTTTTTGGATTTTTTTAAGAATAGTTCTCAGTAGTCTCTGGTGGACAAACTATTTACTGTGAACATATTTCCTTACTGTCATTTTTTGGTAGACATGTACGCAGATAACGTTGAATCTGTGATCATTTCCGCCCTGCACATGCTTCACTTGGGAATGAACATCTCTAATGCCCACAGAGGCAATATTCTGATGGAGCAGACAACAGAAAGCGTCATGTTGTCTTCCTCCCCTCCTTCCCTGTGATCTCTCCATTGTTCCTATCTAATGTGTCTCCTCACCAGGTTGACGGCGGACCCCCCGCGTCCTGATCGCAGAGTGATTCTAACATGGTTCTTCTTCTCCAGCCAACTCTCCACTTGTTTCATCTTGGTGGACAGGTCGTGAGTTGCGATGCCGGATGAGAAGGTGAGCTCTTTCACCTGCACGGGGGCTGTGGAGAGAATACATGCGTTTCATCACGTCTGACTGGGTGAACAACATGTTTTACTTTCTGTAGAGATCTGCTGAATACTGATGGCACCGAGAGCGTTATTTCACAGAGTTAGAGCCTCGTTTTTTAAGAAATATTTTGAGTAGATCCCATTTGGAAATGATTGAATCAATACCACTAATAGATAGAAGAAGCTGTAAACTCATCAGCACAACAGAGCTGAAGTGAAGCCTCAGCTGTCAAGGTTTTAATAAATGTATATTCAAAAGTGCAAAAACAGCTCCCCATTAGTGTGTACATGTATTGACAACTTATTTAAAGTGCAGCACTCTTCATCAGAACCAAAGACTACTTGGTCAAGGTCGTGATGTACGTCTATTACAACAGTGGTTGCCAAGGTTTTGGGCTTGTGACCCTTTGAAATGAGAGAATGTCCACCTGCGACCCTTCAGTTTACATATTTCTATGAGCTGTGTCAAGCAGAAAGGTTATCTACCTTCTCAGGTTGTTGAATGTGAATATTTCTTTAGAGCCCAGAGGAAGTAAAACATCCTGGTATTTAATAAGTAAAAAGCAAAGATCTTAGCAATATCATCTTTCTGTCTTTCTAACTTCTTAAACATCTTATGACCCCCAGGCTGGGGACCACTGAATTGCACTGAAGACCTGATTTGGGCCCCTGCCAGGACACCACATACCTGCTTTTGCTTTCTGTTTCTCCCGCAGTTTCAGCTGCTCTTCGTGGATCTGTTTGCCGCTCATCAGCCGGTAGACGGGGGGATCTTTGCTTTCACTGAGCAGCACCAACTTGAGGCCCCGCTCGTCCAGGATTCTGATCACGTCTGCACGGTGCATGGTGCCCAGGTTCTCGCCTGTCTCACTTATCACCTGTATCTCACGGTGTGGGATCTTACGACCAACAGCGCTGATTGTGGCATGAGCTTTGGGATCGTGCTTGTTTTTCTTCTTCGGTGCGGAAGTCTGTTCTGTATCGTCTACAGCTGTGGAGAATGGAGACCATCTCCAGGAGGAAGCGATGACGTTTGATCTCCCACCGGGTGTGGTAAACCTTGATGCTGGTGTCCAGTAGCCGCGGCTGCCAACACACACAGCTCTCACTGTATGGCTCAGCATCCACCTCACACAACCTGCAGACATATCCTAGATTTTTTTGATTTTTTTTAAAAGAGAGAGGGGACAATTGAGGGGCCAGATTTGATTGTGTGAAACAGCATAAATCACGAAAAGGCCATAACTAGGGGGGAAACGCATCTCTTTTATCACAACGTTAGAGTTAAGCTTTTCCTGATAATGACTGGCGGACATGACGGATGAATGTAGATTACAGTACACCATTTAAATAGCTCATTTTTTGCTAAATACTTCTCATCAATGTATGAGAGTTTTTCATTCATTAAGAATATGACACATATACTACCATTATTAGCTTGCTTTCTCCTTGTTTTCTCTTGCCTCTGCAGGTATTTTAAGTAACGCCTTGTAGGCACATGTAAACTGGCCACCTTTTGGCGTACACCTGAATTAAATACATAATGCATTTATGCATTTCCTTTCGTACTCTACGGGCTAGACCTGATATCACAAACATATCCAATGGATGTTGAGTTCAATGTCATCTCTGCATCAGCAGCATCTCGTTTGTGTCAACAGCCAGTTCATACAGCTGTGACATAAGGCCCGCCCTCATTGAAACGTCGTCCAATTAAAGTTGTGCCTTTCCTAAAATGTCAGAGCACATGCCACAAATAAGACATTTTCAAAACCTTCAGGGTCCACTGGGATATTCGCGATACACCACATTTACTTATCGCCTTACCTTTGGAAGTTAAAAAAAGCTAATATTTCATTAAAGGTTCGTCGGCAAAACCGAACTGACCAGCAAGCCTTTTGTAATTCATAAAAGGTCTCGCAGTAAATGCCTTGTGCTGCACTTGGTGTGTAATTACCTTGTCAACATTAAAGTGTCAGATATCTAACGGGAGTCTGGGGTTGACCGAGAGAGCTGTTTACAATCCTCTCGGCAGCGTTTATTTTGGGCCCAACGTCTCGGAAACAATGCATTGCCCCTTTAACAGCTGTCAGGTATTACCTTCTTCTCCAATTCTCTTCTGTCGCTGTGCTGTTTACTCACCGCAGATCAATGTCGTTCATTCATGTCGCAGGGTGACTGTCGCGTCTTCTTCCGCCATTGCTCTTCTTCACTTCGGTTGAGCGAGAACAGAAGCAGCAGAGCCGCGAGGCTGCCCTCTTCTGGAGGAAGCGGGGCACGTCGTCGCTTCATTAAAGGGTCAGTTCACCCAAAGGACAGAAGGGCACGCACCACACACCTGAGTAATCTTACTATCCAGGTAGTTCTAGCTTTATTTTGCCCAGGTTTTAAAATGTCTGTCTATCCACCCTGATGCAATGGAGGTGAAAGGAATGTAACTAATTGTTTGATTAGTTGGCTACATGTAGCTACCACAGTAGGTAACACGTGTGTGGTTATGTGCCAGACTATTTCTATTTTCTAGCAGCAGTGACTTCCTGATTATTTATTTTTTTAAAAGATGTTGATTTTATCACCTTTAACTGTTGCTTTGGTTGTTTGGTTGGACTTTTAGCAGTTTGTTTTTATGTCATTTATCGTAAATAAGCCCATTCCTTTTAAAACGCTTTCATTGCTATTTCATTTTTGGAACATTTGGCACATTTGGTTCAAAGCCATGAAATACTTTGGATGTATTTGATCTGTAGGATGCCTGTTATTGACTTGCTAATAATTTAATGTGAAATAGGTTAATTACTTTTTTTGGCCCAATTAGTACTTTATCATTTGTTTAGTGTTTAGTTGATTAGTTTAGGTGTAATACGTTTAAGAACAATAAACAAAGAGTTCCTTTTTATGGATTGAGGATTCTTTTGAAAACCACTTTCCAAATGCAATTAAAACTGACTGTAACAGTTCAAATTGAAATTTAAATAGTCTCCATTGATTATACTTTGCTCTGGAATATTTACCATTTACTTTACATTAAAAACCTGAGAAAAGAAGTAGGCTATGAGCACAGTAACACAAGCCTTGTCTGAAAGATCAGGTATATTCTTGAGGATGTTTTCTGTCAAAGGACAAGGTAAAGAGTAAATAAATGGCATATTTATCCATTTTTACTTCACGCTGACAATGATGTTCACACACGCTATACTGTGCGTCACAGCCATCATTCATTCCTTGAATTCAGTTGCATCATAACTGGATATTCATCCAAGCAAAATGTTGCTTTGGTTATTTTTTACATTTCCTGGAACTGCCTATTTGCAAAACAAAATTCTTTCAGCGGGCTGATATGCAAAGTCAGTTAGACAACATATTCAGTGTCCAGGAGTTTCAGTTGTTTCTGTTTTCAGCGCTGCTCCTCAGTGCTTTGATGCCACTTCAACCACAGAAAGGTAAGAGTTAATATACTTTTGGCTGATAATCTGTGTGGAAAAAGTACTTTGCAATTATACTTGTTATTCATCTTCTGAAGCAGGGAATAGATCACGCGTTAATTCCATCAAAACAACATGAGCTGGATGACTTGGGTTTTGTTTGTGGGCCTTGTGTGGATTTATTCTGTTTGTAAGTAACCAAAATCTCCAAATAATAATGTCTAGTAGCCTCTACATATCATATTGTATTATTCTCATCAGGAATTACTTTTTTTTGAAGATCTATTATGGTTATTATAATGTGTCAACATATTGTGTGAAGAATAGATAATTTTTTGTTAAACTTGTTATCTCATCTGTTTAAGGTTCTTCTGCCTGTGAAAACAAACCCACTATTGATATGAAATCCAAAAGTTGTTTGTTGAACATGCCACGACATGTTGTTATTGCTGATAACTTCAGTGGCTTCTTCACCGTAGATTTGAATCAGAGTGAGTTAAAACTTTAATAAACCTTTTCATTACGGTAGCTGTTGATTGATGGTTGGGAACATAACTAAGTCTGGGAGGAAAGGTGCACCTTTACAGCTAGTAACTATATTTATGCTTTTAAAATGATAAAATACAGTGATATATCTTAAGCATCTAGGGTCCATCTGACAACATGTAGATCGATGACGTAGCTGTTGTTAAAGTACATACACAGTAGACTAGCCTTTTTGCTCTTACTTACTTACTTTGTTACTCTTAGTACGCGACATAAAAAGACTGCATTCTTTACCTCTCATCAGGTTTGGCTTGCATCCTATTTCTGAATGTCAAAAGTACATCAAGTGAGTACAACCAACGTATTACACTAAGAATATTGAATTTCTTTTTGCATTGACATTAGCGTTTCAGCAAAAATAAATGATCGAACTGTGTGTTCTGTTTTTAATTATCAGAAAACTTTTGGAAACATTTTCCTAAAATGGAGGAATTTGTGGGTGATCCTGTACTACTCGTCACAAAGGAGTACATCAAACTGAAAAAGCCGTTGTTTTTCCTGACAGAGCTGTGTAACATCACATCACTTACACACAACGGTGATATTACAAACTGTTTTTTTTTTCATTCTCCGATGTTGTGAGCAACATTAAATTACATTCTATTAACCTTTACTGTATTTATTATTCAGTGCACAGGGCAGATGAGAAGAGAGGAAAGTTGGACATACGTGTGTGTGTGTTTGGCCCTTTAAAACTGTAAAACAACCGTTCTAATTTGATGATTTGTTTTTGTCAATATCAATTTCTCTTATAATTCAGATTCAATGTCGAATAATTACATTTCTACAGATAAACAACTTTCTTTTACAATTTAGTCTGAAAAAAATGTCTAATAAAAACAGTGCTTAGAAAGGTATTATTACGTTTACATGCAATGTAAGAATCAGAATGATGAAACAAGTCTCATTTAATTAAGTCTTTAATTGAATTTGGAAGTTTTTATTTATTTTTTTATTTTTTTACCATCCCTCATAGTTCGGCTACTAGCTACACATTTAATAAACTCAAAATAGTCATTTCAAAGAGATTGTTGAATATTTTTTATCAGTGTACTTTCTGTTACTGTTCTGACAGTGTTTCTCTTTGTAGAAACTTGCAAGTTAAAAAATCTGGATCTTTGTCAAGAATCTAGTTATGATCAAACCGCATGCAAAGCAAAGGGTGAGTTCCTTTCAGAGAAGCAATGCTTGTGTAACTATTTCTTCATTTTTTTGCCTTTTTGTGCTATATAGTGCATGTCATGCTTGTAATGCTGCGGACACATGGCTTTAAGTGGCACCGACTGTATATCTTACTTTACAGATTCTAACGCTTGCGATCAAACCGATGTCCCTTCTTTTCAGGTGAAAACTTAAAAAACAAGATAATCATCAGCATGAAAAACGAAACATGTTTGAACTGCGATAATCCAGTGAAATTGGCAGAATCTACAAAGGAGTTCGAAAAGCTAAATACAAATGAAAAAGGAGAAATCAGCGCTTCCGCAGCTACGTAAGACATTTTGGGAAACATGCTTTAATTTGCTTTCTTGCCGAGAGTGAGATGAGAAGATTATTGCCACTGTGAAGCATGAGCACAGGTTGTGGGATTGGAAACAGCCAGACAGGTTCTTTTCAAAGCATGCCTCCAGACGGACCTTACACACTATGGAGCACTACTGAACATGTCAGCAGCATCAGCGAAACAAATTAGGAGCTCCACTAAATCCACAGGCAACGCAACACATTCATATTTGTTTTCATATTAACTGCTGATAATGTGTTGATAATAGATAGACAATTTACAGAAATGAACTAATTGTGCTGTTTTATTTGAAAGGAAAAGTCACAAAGTGAATTAGTGCTTTAAGAGAAAAATGTATTAAGTGACATTGTCCTTTTTTATTTTTAAGGCACCAAATAATAAATTGAACGGTGGAGTCTTACGGGCTGCTATTGATTTCAGATGCTATAGTTTTGACTGATGATGTCTTTCGAATTCACAAGTGAACTGAGTTCTTATTCAGGCTCTGTCTCTGACGATACAATATCTTAAAAATTGACCTTTAGAGTTGCAATTAGGTGGATAATTTTTAATAAACTAATAAACCATTCCTTACAACATTACAATTAAAGGAGGACATTTTTTGGGGGGCTATTTATATATATTTACCACAATGTAATGTGTATATATATGTAAAAATGTATTTGAAATTCTGAATTGTCAATATATTGAATATTCTTCCTTCTGTCAACAGTGAAGCCATGAACAAAATGGCCGACCTTGCCACCTCCATCAACGAGTCTTCGGCTGAACTGAAATTTGGAGAAGGAGTATTGGGTATCTTAGTGAGAGAAGCAGACCCTGAAGAGGTAGACGAGGTCTCATTTGGTTATACGTCCCCAAAAGACAGCGTACATGTGGGTGTATTTCTTTTATTATTTGACCTTCATATGCATGCTATGTGGTAACATTCTCAGTACAGACTTCGGTATAACAGTATGAATTGGGTAACCAGTTCTCACTCCCAACTTAGCGTCTGTGTGAGACGCACCAGGTTTTCAACTAACTCCATTGTAAACCCATCCGTGTCAGTGTGAAGCCGTGGTTATGCTTTCTGCGTGAACGGTCATACGGACATGAGATGGAGCAGAATCGGGACGTTAATCCCTGATAATGGACACTCCTTCAGGCATTATCCCTTACTTATTTACCACTTCAGAGTCATGAATAAGTAGTCCATCTAAACTTTGAGGATATGCCATCCTGTTACTCATTTGTAAATAACTTACTTTTGTTCAACATTTTCTCTTACTTGCTCTCTTGAGATTGAGGTGAAAGGATCAAAACCAATGTAGCGTAGCAGGAAGACTGCTGAGTCATTTCCTAAATACTAAATCATTTCCTGGATTATAATTTGATTGACTTCAAGTAAATAGTTTCATTATTCTTAAATCTTTAAAACAGAACTGTACACATTTTTGACTCACTTGTGTTCTTCCCTACAGATTATAGAAAACAAACATCTTCTGGCTCAATACTCAAGAGCTGTCTCAGTGCCAAAAGAAGCGTTTGACAACGCCGTGAGTTTGAATATTAGCGTGCCATTTGTAGCCCTTTTACGATTCATCAATCTGACTTTGGTAAGAAACAATATCAAAATGTCCCCTTCAGTGATACAGGAAATGTAATCACGTTACTATTTTATAGTTGTTTCATTTCTTTCAGGATGAGAAGAACACCACTCTTTTAGGCAATGAGGTTTTGGCAGTTGAAATGGGAACCAGGATCACCAATCTCACAAACAGAATGAACATCAGTTTCAAGAACGTTGAATATGTAAGTAAAAAAATATAAATATCTACTTATCGAATGTGTAATATTTGTATTTGTTTGAGTTTGTTTACCATCCAAGAGCACGTTTTAATGCAGTTCTGCGGTCTTGTTGTTGTTGTCTTTTACAGGAAGGAATTCCATCTTGTCATTCATGGGATGGTGTTGGTAATTACAAGATTTCCTTTAGGTCTACACTACCTATGAGAGAACAGAGCTTTTAGGAACAAAATCCCAGTTTGTGACTGCTGCCATGACCCAAAATGTAGACTAGAAAAGGACATGAAATAACAGAGACTACAATGATGAGCTGATGTAATAGGCCTTTTTCACATATCACATACCACTGGTGGAAACTATACAATTAATGGCCGCTGACTTCTCTTTAGCTGCTTCAGTTTTACGGTCCTTGTATTGTGCATGCTGGCTCACTGTCACACTGTCATGGCTTACTGTACTGGGACACTTGAATAGAACGGATAGTGTTAATGTCAAATTAATTATTTTTCTCACACATTTTGATTTTGATTGACCTTAATTTACATCTGGGTTTAATATTCCAGTATTTTCCATGTTTGAAATCTACTATTCGCATGGAGCGTTGATGCTTACTCGTTGTTTCTCACTATGTACTCATGAACTCTCCAGCTTCAGCCCTGTGTTGTCTGCATGCTCTGATCCTGTCTTTTAGGAAGCCAACCAAACTGGACTGATAACGGATGTCTGACAATAACAAATGGGAGCAACATTACCTGCATGTGTTCGCATTTGACCTTTTTTGCTGTCTTATTGGTACGTTTTACGACTTTTGTAATATTCTCATGACATTCTAAGCTTCTTACTTTCAATCGACATTCCCAGTGGAATACACATATATGGACTTTCCTCTGTATGACCGTCTTGATTGCACTCTGTAGCTACTTCATTTTTCATTTCCCTCCCTCTGTAATGAGAATTCATCATAAACCATCCTCATTAATGCCAGTCCATGTGATATAGTGTTTAATTTCTGCTCTTTGCAGGCTCCTCCTAATACAACCATACCTGTTTCTGACCTGAAGAACCTCACCATCATCAGCCAAGTTGGCTGTGGCTTGTCCATGTTCTTCCTCAGCATAGTCCTCTTCATGCACTGCCTTCTGAGGTAATTATAACATGTCTCCATAATTTGTTTCAGATGAAATAGTTTCTTTTCCAAGAAGGGAATGGAAATCAGGAATTTGTGACCATGTGAAACAAAGTGTTACCTTTATTTCAACATAGAGTTGTCAAGGTCAGATTTTCACGAGCTAAATGTTTTTCCAAAGCCGTCTCCATGTAAATGACTAAATAATTGATCTATTCAGTAATAAAATAAGTCTAAAAATATTGGACTTGGCCTCAGTCATAACAACTACCTGTAAGTTTTTAACTGCAGAATGAAATCCATTTTTCGTCCAGATTTGTTAAAATATACTGCCGCCGTGAAATTCAGCTGAAATCTCTTTCATTATGTTGCCTTACATACTCATATATTTCCTGTAAAAGAAACAATGAGTCAAAAACTTTGGTTTCAATCACAATAAGTAGAAAAAGAGTGAACAAATAAAAAGGGACAAAAATTAATCCACAGTTTCCAACATTTTGAACATTTATATTCCGAAAAGGTGTTGGACCTATATGGATTTTTTTTGAATGGCCAATGCTGATGCCGATATTTAGAGAGCAGGGCGGCCGATATCATGTGGTTGTTGTTTCGTTTTTGTTTGTTTTTTTTGCATTTGTTAAAAAACTATTCATTTAGAATAACAAATGAGACACAAAATTGTTGAACTTAAAAGACCTTTTATTTAACTCGTTGTGACACATTGTCTTTGTTTTCTTCGGTAGATATGCCCTCTGTCTGCAGTGACATCGTCATTATTGTAAGCCCTTTAGAAAAATAGTCATACTAAAAGACACAGGATTGATTTAAAAATATTTCAGATCATTAATCGGAAAAAATGAAACAGCCGACCAATTAATCAGTTTATCTTTAATTCAGATATCATTGAAACAAATGTGCGTATGTCTTTATACAAGTAAACAAAGATAGCTTTGTGGTCCCACAGCCAGCTGATTTAGTACAAATTTATGTAAATAAGTGTGCTCTTCAGAAAGCACAACACTGTCAAACATTTGCAGTAGGAAAATGACACTGTTGAATAGAAGCTTCATTGTAGGAGTTCTATGGAAACAACTGTGTTATGTACCAAATAAATGCCTTATGGAAATATACTAACATCCCATCTGTCCCTTTTCTTACTTTGTAGGATCACATGAATATTTTCAGGCCACTATCGCACTTACCTTTGCATTTAAACACTGTTTAGAGATAAATAAATATACATAGAATTATGCAGTTAGTGATTAAATATTGCTTATGTGACTCAAGTTTTGTATATGACTTATTAAATAACAAGACAATGATAAATGGTAATGATAAATTTACAGAGGTGGAGGAAGAATTATGTTTCTATATTAATACCACGCTGTAAAAAAGATAAAACTTCTACAAATAAAAGTGCTGTATTGGAAAGGTAGTATCAGGAAATGTACTTCAAAGTATCAAAAGTTAAAGTTCTCAGTGAGGGTTTATGATATCATACAGAATATGATTACATTATTATTACTCATGCATTAATGTGTAAACAGCGTGATATAAGTTTTCTAAATGGACCCTGGTCCTTGGAAACACTACTGTTTTAGTCCACAGGGGCCGCCAAAATCAACACAAAATTAAAGTTCCTCATAGCAGCTTTAACTCCTTCACCAGACGGGGTAATCATAAAAACACAATGACTTGTCTATTAGAAATATGTGTCTCTCTTACAGGAAGACCAAGGCCAGTTCAGCTACAAAGATTCTCATCCACCTGGTGTTGGCCATGTTCCTGCTTAACTTCACTTTCCTGATCAACAACTACGTGGCAAAAATGAAGAACTCTTGGGGTTGTAAGATCATGGCGGCTCTCATGCACTACTTCTTGTTGACCACTTTTACTTGGTTTGCTGTGCAGGCCTTCCACATCTGCCTGAATCTGTACCAGGGGGGCAAAATTGTAATCCGTCATTACATACTCAAAGTCTCCATTACCGGTTGGGGTGAGTACACGTCATTACTTTCTGTTGTTTTATCTGAACATGGACATGACATTTGCAAGTCAGTGGTTACTTGGTAAATCTTCTTTATCCATTTCCAGTACTACCAAGTGTAGTTGGGATCGTCCTACTCGTCTTAGGAAAATATGGTGAAAGCGTCATCTATACTGATAACACTGAAGACGATGTGACCATGTGAGTGTGTGGATAATATACAGAAAGGTACATTCGTTCATACGCTTCCTTTCCTTTACTGACAAGTCTCTCTGTTCCCAGATGCTGGATAACGGACATTTACGTGCACTACATTATCAACATAGGTTACTATGCGTTGGTCTTCCTCTTCACCTTCACTACCTTCATCGTCATACTGCGCTGGCTCTTTCATCTCAAGACAACAAAAAGTGGAACAAGCAGCGCAGAAATTGGCAAAAATAGAAAAAGCATCACAGTCATCCTGGGACTGTGTTGCACGATGGGTATCACTTGGGGTTTTGCCTTCTTCGCCTACGGTATCCTCCGGATCCCCGCCTACTACATCTTCACGGTCTTGAATTCTTTCCAAGGTCCTTAACTGTGATAATAATAAGCTTTCAATGTATTGCTCTGTTGCATTTCAAATAATTTAATTGAATCCTGTTTTATACTCACTGCATATATAAAATAATGAATGAATGCAGGTTTAACTAATTGGGGAACAAATGCCCAATACTTGTTCAATGCACACACACAAAAAACAAAACATGTCATGGTTCGATCAAAGCTAACATGATGCCACAGAAGTTAGTGTTTCAGTGGTTATTACAATATTGTGTTATTATAAACATAAGCTGCAAAAGGATGGATGACTGAAAGTAAAACCCACCTACATGAGCAATGAGTGTAAAGTAGCCATAAACTAAAAACACGTTACATGTCAAAGGCTCAACTTATCTGTATGAGTGACCATCTTTTTTTTTGCCTGGCAGGTTTGTTCCTGTTCATCTACTACTACAACACTAGCCACTCAGGAGAGATAATCAGTGATCAGCAAAGCTCAACTGACACCCTTCAAAGTAGCGTTCAGAGCAGCGACAACCCCTATGCCAACTACAAAAAATAAAGCCCTGGAAGACATATGGGGACTAAAGGGGGAAGATGGTCGGCTTGAAGTAAGAGACTTCAAGCAAGTAGAACTAACTAGAAGGTGTACTGGTTTACGGCAATGCAATAGGCATCTTGCTTGACATTTATTGAAGGTCATTAGTGTATGGGGAAATTACTTTAATACTACATTGTTTAGTTGCTTAGGACCAGACTTTGGTTTGTACAATTTCATTCATTGAGGATCATAAAAGACTGTTTCATAAAATGTGAGTATTTTTCAATAGAAATAGTATTTAATTAAAATTGCATTTTCAAGACTCTGATCTTCAACTAATAAAATATCTTCAGTTATGAATATAAAAGTAAAAATAAATGTTTCCTAAAGCATGTTTTAAATATGAAAATAAGATAAGGAGCACGAGGAAAAATAATCTTTTATTCAGTTTCAGTCACACCAACATTAAAACATACATTGTGCATCAATACGCAATTTTTTTCAACTCCTTTTTAGTTGGGAAATGATGATAACTTTTACAGCAAGAGAGCTTCTGCTTCCTTGAGAGTTTTTTCCATTTCAGCCACCTCCAGGGAGAAGTTCTCTCTTTCCTGAGTCATATGTTCCCGTGCTTTTACGAGATCCGTCGTCGTTGTTTGGATTTCCTATGAATGTGTAAAACGAGGATCATTTAAAAACGCACCACGATCATCACTTAAATAATTTACAACAAATCGCAACGTGTGAGTTTAACTCACCTTGAACCGGGCACGGTACTGTGGCAGAGTGTCTCCAAACGCTTTCAATTCATTCAGCAGGTCCGTGGAAACACTCTGAAATGGAGACAATGAAAATTGTGTTTAATAGACGGCACTGCCTATGATAGCCAAAAG
Source organism: Ophiodon elongatus (assembly GCA_016806645.1). NCBI lineage: Eukaryota > Metazoa > Chordata > Actinopteri > Perciformes > Hexagrammidae > Ophiodon > Ophiodon elongatus. The sequence goes on along the minus strand of JACSYO010001682.1, from coordinate 4,171,079 downwards.
GCTGTTACCCATTATGTGTAGGATACAAGTATCGTGTAAATGTGATGTATTTTAAAAACAGGTTACATTTCTTTCTCACTTTAATTGTATGGTTATGTGGTATACAACAAGTGCATGTTTGTAGTAATTTGCGTGAGTGTGATTAAAATAAAACACGACTGTCCTTATAACGTACAGTAAGCTGAAATAAAATATACGTACCATAACCTCTTTTTTTTTATCTTCATTTTGTTGTGCAGCTTCTCTAACCCTTTCTCCTAAAACTAAGAATCAAAAAGAGATATTACGTTATTTTCCATCAAGCCACAACTGAAATCGAGCAAAGAAAAACACATTTTTGAAAATGGGGATACATATTCACCTGGGTCTATATTGGCTGCGACTAAGACTATGTGACAGTCCTTCAGCTTTTTCTCAACCTCTCCATTCTTCTTTTTGAGTTCACTATACTGCTGCACCAACTCAGCCAGTGTTTGCTGCAAAGTAACAAGGAAAGAAATGCTGGTCAATTACAGCGGACAACAGACAAGTGAAATGTATAAATACATACATTTAGTCATGTTACAATCATACAAGTACTTAATTAAAACTGCTTCCTGCACCTGTGTCTCTGTGATGTCTTTATGCAGCTCCTCATTGGCAGCTATCAGATGCTGATGTTGCCCCTTAAGCTCTGCCTGTTGCCCATACCTGGTGGAGACCCTAACAACAGGTGCAATACAAAGTTGTAAAATAAATAGGCCGATGCTCACTGCATGTTCAGGACATGCAACATGATGCAAGACTTACCCTTTGTGTACTTTGAGAGCAACAGTTTTCCTGCACGACAAAAGTGAGAAACAAAATTAATTCAATAGCTGTGAAGCAACCATACAGAGTGTAGTGTTGATTTGCACAGGTCTTACTTAGGCACGTTCTCTTTTTGAGGTTTGAGGATACCATCTGACTTTTGGGCAGCACTTGCTGTGTCTTTGGATTCAAATTTATAACCCGCTTTCTTCACTTCGGCAGGTAACTGCACACCTGGAAAACACAAGTTTGTTAGTCAGACATCAGCGTTGTTTGATTTTAAACTACAAGAATACAATCTAAATATACATAAATAGAATCACCAACACAGAGCAAAAACAGCAAATTCTGCTCACCTCTTGGAATTTTGGATGCCATTTTTGTTCATCGGTTATGCAATAAATATAATGTCAGCGATGAAAACGGCACCTGTGCGAAGAAACAATCTGATTAAATAACTTATTTAATTCCTGCAACATTTTACTGAACCAGCAGTTGAACAGAAATGTAAAAATTTGTATTTTCCCCCCAACCATAGCAAGATCCGCAGATGAACAGAAATGTTCAACTACGCTCTTAGCTTTAACAACCTACTCGTAGACTCCTAGGACCTTTACAGTCACTATTACGCGATACATAAAATACGACTATTTTTTTAATGGAGTTTGGTGCGAGTTTCCAAATACAACATTCGGTACAGGACTTCAAAAAAGGTCTGGTTAGGTTAACTTAGGTGCTAGTTAGGTTAGCTCATGTTAGGTGCTAGTTAGATTAGGGTGTTAGTTAGGTTAGCTCAGGTTAGGTGCTAGTTAGGTTAACCGTTTGACACACCTGACACACACTAACATGTGAGACACACCATCAACGCCTACCTTTATGGACGCGTTAAATACGAAGCTTGTCAACAGTCACTTCCCCGAAAAACGAGCCGCACGAATTTAAAAACGTCCCGCCCTCTGCGGTCATATCCGGTTTGACTCCGATATTTCCGGTGTGACGAAAACTACTTTTCTCTATTTTTCGTCGTTGGAGGGTTCGTATTTCTTGATTATTCGGAGCTGAGCATTGTGTGTAGTCTCCTGTTGTTGTTGCTGTTGTTGTTGAGTGAACGTTAACTGCCCGAACCAAAATAAGCAGCGAACGACTAGACAAAAAACATTGGAATAGTCCACTGCGCATGCGTGGAGGCGGCTAAATTCAAACCTGAAGACGTTAGCTTCGAGGCTCGTTGACGTTAGCTGCAGCTGAAGATAAAGGGCATGGGAGCTATTCAACGTTAGTTAAGAAGTGATAACACAACAGTATCCGCTGTAAAGCCGAGGAGGTAGCTCAAAACAACTACAAGGTAATGTTTCTTTTGGGCTCAGTTGTTTTTCCTGTTCGTTTTGATCATGGCAGACCAACACGAAGTTAAAATGTCTGCTTGCTAGACGAGTAGCTACTAATCCCAAAGTAACGTTGTGTTTCTGTAATGAATGGCGAGAAATTTGAACTCATTATATGAATTATTGTGCGGGAAAGGTGTTTAGTTGGTGTAAAGGGAATCCATGGCCACCTAACGTCACACATTTGCTATTACGCGTCGTTTCAATCACAATAAACTGTAACACATCAAACGTCTTGTTAGATTTAAAAGGGGAAATCCACATCACGTATAACGTTAGTTCTTCAGATGATTCCAGCTCTGTGTCGATAGCATCAATTATTTAGCAAATAAAGATTACAGAAAAGCATTTAACGTTAACTGTTGTTCAATAACTTTGTGTTTTATTTTCATGCCACAGAGGTAATTATTTCCCCCACATCACTGAGCTTATCATTGCTTCTTCAACCTGACACACCGCACCGGGTCTACCTATTATTCCACACAAAAATGATATATTTGTTTGTTAATTTAATGCTTTAGCTAAAGATGGAGAAAGGTCAGGTCAGGTAAATGTTACATAATGTCACTGAAAAGGCCATGTATTATCAACTTAAATGTAATAATGTACTGTAGAATCTGTGATTTGCTGTATCGAGCTCTGTTTTCATTTTTGTTCACAGTTGAAAATGGAGCCTCTGGATCCTGCCAATAATGAGTGAGTCAAAAATGATGATGTTGTTGTGAGAATAAAAGCACTTACGTGTGCTGTGTGCCTGAACCTCAAAGCAACAGACTACACATTACATAAAGGCCATCTTTGTACCTGGCATTAACATTGCTTTGTGATATGACTGTATTCACATTTCATATAAGAACCAACACCCATCATAGCTGAATACTGTGTTTCATGTGCTGTTACAGTGAAGGCAGTGGATTCTCCAGGCGACGCATTTCTTCGGTTAGTGCTACAAATAATTTGTGGACAAAGTATATATGGTTTACATTTCTTGTGACAACAAATCATAAGCCTGAATCATAACCTCTGCAATTTCACATTTTTAGATTTTAAAAGCACCAAGGAGATCAGTCCGATTTCCTGAACCACAGCAACAGGAACATGTGGTAACTGAATTGCTAGATTTATGCAACGTTTTTTTTTTTCTTGTAATGAAAGATAAGCTCCAATCGTAATATATTTTTTAGTATCAATTCTCACCCTAACAAGGATAAACAACTTTGTTCATGGTTTTATATTTTACTTCATATGTTTTTATTTTCACAAAGGTGGAGTGTGCCAAACCAGTGGAAAAGAGGAATTCAAGAAGAGTCAGCTTTGCCCCTGCCAACGATGTTCTTTTGTTCTCAAAGTGAGACTAGGGGGTAAAGTCAGGCTCAAATTTACCGCAAGGAAACGGACATTTCAACCTAATCTGTATTTTATCTTTACAGGGATGTAAAAAGTGCCTCTCCTGCCCGAAGTCCTTTACAAGAGTTAATAACAACAAGTATGTAATGTTAGTATGTGTAAGTATTTGATTTATTATTGGTCTTTGGAGCAGCCTTGTAATATTTGTCTTTTTTGTTCCACAGCAGCGACGGCCACACAAAATAGGTAAGGTGACTTGATCTTTTCAAGCTCTACATATTAAGCTTTTGACCTCATTAGCAAGAAGAAGAAAAAACCTTGACTTTTGATATGCTAATCTTTGAATTACAGTCACCCCAAACCAATCAAAAATGTTCTGTAGTAACAGCATTAATATTGTGTGTTTGCTTTCATTAGGGTCCAGGTGGAGGTCACTGAAGATGGGATTCAACAAATTATGGGTAGGGATATTATTTTTTTAAACTGCAAACCGCTATTACCACATACTCACATTATTTGTTACAGTGCAAGTTGACTCTTACTAAATTCAAGCCTCTCAATTCAAGGAATGGAAACCCTGTTGAATGCTCCTCTACATGCCTCTCAACAAAGGGATAAGGTGAGCTTGAAGTCAATTGGCTGTCTTTGTCCGAGTTGTGTTTTTTACCACTGTCACAGCCACCAATGGTTAAATTGCTTTGTTATGATTATATGTATTATATTAATCATTAATATTCATTGTAATGTTTATGAGAGGTTTTCATGTAGAACTTGATATTTAGAGACTGTTCATTGACATAAAGCCACTTCTCTTCACCAGGCCGACTTTGATACTGGGCATGACTTAGGGGAGAAAACAGTGATGTTTTCTACAGATGATGCATTCATGGACATGACCCACAGTCACACAATACACATTGCAGATGATGCAGACATTTCCCTCCAAAAATATGACTCTTTGACCACAAGAGGAGAGAAAAGAGTGAAGCTCACTACGAACGATGGAGCCATGGATATGACCCTGAGTCATAATGGGAACATTGGGTCAGTATCAGTACCCACGAGCAGAAATATGGATTTAAGAGTAGAGAAGAGAAACATATCCTCATCAGCACCTATTTTGGATCCTGGATTTGAAAACTTCCTTGCAAGTCTCTCTAAACCAAGTGACCCCAGCGTCAATCCTGCGATCCCCTCGATGACGCCTGCTGCATCGACTGAAAGAACAAACCGCTCCATGGCCCAGACTAAAACACAAAGCGTTGATGTGGGCAAAGAAAATCAGGCTCCAGCGTCTGTGTCAGCTGTGATGGAGAAGTCACTAAGTACATCCAGGAAGATCGGTGAATTATCTTATGGAAATGCACTCTGTCCTGAAGATGATTCAAGCACAGATATGACTGAAGCTCAGACAGGTCGCATTCCGGGATTCAGTGACGACGGTGATCCCTTTCAGTGTCTTTTCCCCACACAAGAAATGTACTCCCGACTTGAAAGCAGAGCGTCGCAGACAAAAGAGAAGACCAAACAGCAGCAGATCAGTAAACCACAGGCATCATTGAACCCTAAAGGTATTTCAATTTTTTATCATCCAACTAATTGATTAATGGGCTAAATGTTCCAACGCCAACATAGTTATTGCTTTGACTTAATACATACAGTACATCTTGTGTGTTTTTGGGAATGCTGATATTAGTTCACAACTTATGATACAATGTTTAATTTACAGTTTAATTAGCATCTTATTTTCAATTTCCAAATTCAGATATGACATCCTTGAAGAATCCATCGCTACATGATTTTAATCAAAGACACAAGGTGAGTTTTATAATAACTTTAAGTATTACTTAAGTTCTAAGTCTTTCATTTATTGTATTATGTACTATTGCCAATTACACACCTTTTGTCTTTAATTATGTATACCTGTATTTGGGCAGATCCTAACCCATCTGCCTTGACTGGGCAGCACTTAAAAACAAATCCTGTTTTTATATGTGTGTGTGTGTATATGTATGTGTATATATATATATATATATATATATATATATATATATATATAGTTTTCAGAATATTGTTTTAATGTTCTCCAATGTCTTTTCTCTTTCAGGACATTCTTGGTGCAGCAGACGAATGCAGAGAGAAAACCATAATGTTCACTGCAGGTGATGAGATTGTGGATATGACCCAGAGTCACACAGTAAACATTGCCATTGGTTCATTTGCTCCTTCAAACCAAAACGTGGACATTTTTCTCACTCCTGGAAAAATGGACTGCGCTTCATCTCTGGAGGAGAGAAAACGTGAGACTTGTGTAACGCCTGGCTTGTCAGCTAATGGTTTGGCTCTAGGATTTAAAAACGTCCTTTCAACTCTCTCTACACCCGGTGCCCTCAGTGGTCGTCCTGCGATTGCAAGAATGGTACCTTCTACTGCAGCATCTTCTCGGGACACAAACCGCTCCCTGTCCCAGCTGAAAAGTCCTGTTGGTAAAGAAAACCAGTCACTAATTACAACCAGGTTTTCTGGAGAATCATTTATTGGAGGTACAATCTGTCCTGAAAATGATGCGAGCATGGATTTGACTGAAGCTCAGACAGGCTGCATTATAGGACTCACTGGCTCAGATGATCCTTTCCAGTTTCTTTTTCCCACGAAAGACATGTACCCAAAAGGAAGTCTGAAGAAACAAGAGATGACTTCACAAAAGCAGCACAATGAAGCACTGGAATCATCTAACCGCAAAGGTATGGAAACACCAAACCCTCCAATTTTCTTTGACACTGACAAGGCAACAGACAAGAGAGATTGTAATGATCGAAATAAGAAAAACTCCCTGAGTGCTTCAACTCAGTTTAATAATGTTTTAATATTGGAAGTGGGTTTAGAAAGCCGTTTTTCTTTATGTTTGAACTGTTTCTTACTTATTTCCCATCTCCACATTAAGGTATGGATACCTCATTGACTGCTTCTTTAAAGACGAAGGTGCAAAAACATCAGGTGAGCCTAAACCTTTACTTAATTTGATCTTTCACACATTTGCTTACTGAATGAATAACTATACCGCACGCTTGACCTAACACTGCATCTTTAAACCAACATTAAAGCTGCAGTAATCAGTTTATTTTAACAATTGATGAATTAACTGTGTAATGTGACAAAGCCAAATATTTCTCCATATCTGCTGGATGCGTAAATAGGGAATTGTTTTCAATGTCTGCATTAACAAATTTCTAAGTTGTTAATACGTTGGCCATAAAAAATTGTAGCTTTAAATACTGTATTTGTCTGAACATTTCTGTAACTTTCCTAAACAGCACATTGTACAAACTAGTATTTTTCAAGCTTAACCCGACCCTAAGTATTATTAATTCACAGCCCACTGATAGGTGTTTAGGTATAAAGAACCACAGTGATTGTACTAGTTTCTTTGCTTTAAAAAGGGGTAGCCAACTTTTTTATGGATCATGGGTCAAATGTTTTAATTATGAAATGATCATGTTAACTTGTTGTCCTATAAAAGTTTGATACATTTTCTATGACTGTCTCCTTCAGGTCAAATTTGATGCTGAAGCAGACTGCAGAGAGAAAACCGTGAGGTTCACAGCTGATGATGGAGCTATGGATGTGACAAGAAGTCACACTGTAAACATTGACACAGATTTACAACTGCAGTTTCACCAAAATGTGGACTTTTTACCTGCTAGTGGAGAGAAAACCGTGAGGTTCACAGCTGATGATGCCTGTATGGATGTGACAAGAAGTCACACTGTAAACATTGACACAGATTTACAACTGCAGTCTCACCAAAATGTGGATACTTTACCTGCTCGTGGAGAGAAAACCGTGAGGTTCACAGCTGATGATGGAGCTATGGATGTGACAAGAAGTCACACTGTAAACATTGACACAGATTTACAACTGCAGTCTCACCAAAATGTGGACCTTTTACCTGCTGGTGGAGAGAAAACCATGAGGTTCACTGCTGATGATGGAGCTATGGATGTGACAAGAAGTCACACTGTAAACATTGACACAGATTTACAACTGCAGTCTCACCAAAATGTGGACTTTTTACCTGCTGGTGGAGAGAAAACCGTGAGGTTCACTGCTGATGATGCAGCTATGGATGTGACCCAGTGCCTCACTGTAAAATTCGACCATAATTCAGCATCATATTCACTTCCACACCGAGATTCTGACATTTTATCCACCCATGAAAACATGAATTTTCCTCTATCAGCAGAGAAAACACATCTTCAGCGGAGAAACCGATCTTTATCAGCACATGCTTTGGATCCAGGATTTGAAAACTCCCTATCTAAGACAAGTGGCCCCATGGCTACTCCTGTGATCGCCAGAGCAGTGGCTCTTACTGCACTGTCCCCTCAAAAGACTGAAGACACAAATGGCTTCCTGGACCAAGTTAAAACACGGAAGCCTGATGTGGATACTGAAAAGGAAGCTCCAGCGTTTGTTTCCTCTGCCGTAAAGAAGCCAATCAATAAAACCATGATGGACGTTCCGGAGGATGATGTCAGCATGAAAATGAATGAAGCTCAGACATGCTGCATTTTGGGACAAACAGATGAGCCACCTCAATGCCCTTCTTCCACACAGGACGTGGGCCCCAATTCTGACCATTTGAAGAGAACCGAGATCACTTCACAATTAAGCAGTGAAGCACTGGGGTCATCCGACCCGGACGGCGTGGAAATCCCAAACCTTCCTGATTCTCTTCACTCGACTGAAACTGTCACCAGGTGCGAACCAAGAAATCAAACTTGTACCATATCGGAGAAGATGGAGAATTCACCCAGTGCTGTCGACCATGATGTTGATGCAGTGCCTTCACGAAAGTCTCGGCGAATTAGTTTGGCTGATCTTCAATCAAAAGTAAGACGTTTGAGCCACATAGTGAATACAGCTCCTGTTACTATTTCCATGGATGCCTGCACAGCACCGTTGCCTCGACTGGAACACGACATGGACAAAAGCTCAAAAGACAAAACCAAATGCCCACCTGTAACGGAGCCTGAACTGGAAATGGGTTCGGTAAACACGGAAGAAAATACACAAGCTCAAAGTCTTATGCAAGGAGGACAACCCTTTACTACTACTACTACTACTACTACTATTCCAACTCCTTTCAACCTGAAGACGAAACAACTTATGTCAAGACTCTCAGTGGGAAGCTTCAAGGCAAAACTCCCTCAAAGAGGCAAAGATCCAAAGAAGCAGAATTCTGTGGGAGAACATACAAGGACACTTGTCAATGTCACGAATACACTGAGCAACTTTGACAATGATTTGAGCAATATTTATGACGAAGAGCTTGGAAGCTATGAAGATATGTCGGAAACGCTGGACATGAGTCCTCAGGGAGCCACTGAAAACGTGAGTGCTTCCCATGGGTTCCACATGGATGAGCTTTTAGAGGAAGATTTATTCAAAGAGGACTTTGTTAGTTCTGTCCATGGGAAAAAGAGACCTTTGCCAGTAGATGAAAACACCATGGATGATGAAAAGAGAATGAAAACATCCACTGAGGCGCCCACTGACGTTAAAATGGTAGGTCAAATTATAATTGTAAATTGTCAAATAATGGATAATATGTTTGTTTACCTTGACATGCCTATTTTTAATGGTATATGTATCATATTTTTGTGAGAAGCCAGGCAGGAATTAACCTCACCTCACTTGCATATTCACTTTGATTTAACAACTTCAAGTATATTATATTACACTTTCTTGTTATGGAGAGTCGTCATTTGTTTTCTATTTTCAGTCTCATGTTGTGGAGTGCGACGGTAACGTTACTACAGCTCTACAGACTACACAGACCTCAGATTACTCCAACAGCATTCACACAGCCAGCACCAGATGTGAAGCTACATTTGAATCAAGTAAGTTGTTATGGATTCAAATGAGTATCATCAAAATTCTTATTTGATGAATTTTTTCCAGACATAATTGTGCTTCCTTAGATTCTCAGTCAATTTTAATTTTTTTTTTCAGCTTTCAAACAAAGCCTGTTTGAATCCCAGCTTGAAGACTACACCAATGATTTACAGAGGGTATATTGTTGATTGTATATTGTTGACATTATGAATGGATCTTTGAAATATCCTGTTTTTTTTAATTCAGTTATTTATTGCCCTCAATGTTTTGATTACAGAAACTCAATGATGGCAACATTACAGTGTTGGAGTTCTTTAAACTCTTCAACATAGACTTTGTCATCCATAATCCTCGGCAAAGCATCCTTCCTGGCAGAGTAGGTTCATCTTCATTCATATAAAAAAATATATGGAAAAACAGCCAAATGTAGTATCATAACTCTTTTTTAATCATGATTTATTATTATTTTTGCAGCTTTTGTCAGACACAGCTCGCACACCGATGGATTTATTGAAAGACAGACACATCTACCGTCCTAAACAGATGGTGTACGAGACAGATGTCCTTAACCTCACCGAGAAGGTGGAGGGGTATGTACGCTTGAGTTTGTATAACACATTTTTAGTTGTTTGTCACAGTATGCTGTTTAACCTTGTGGTTTCTCTTTCTTGAAGGGTGTTCATGTCTCCTTTTATGTCAGCATGGCCTTTTAAAAGGTGCAATGTGTGGTACTTGGCCATCTGCTGCCAAGAAATGGGGGTTCAGCATGTCACCTCTGCTCGGTCGATACAATCTAAATTCACAGCCATCAGTTATTGAAAAATGTCCGACTACTAACTAACAACAGAGCAAGAACACCCATAAATCAACCAAGCTGCTGAAACTCTAAGGCCAAAATAACACTGTTATCTTTGAATCTTCACATGTGGCTTCTACCTATAGTCCGTGTATGTTTGGATAGTTTATTCACCAGACCAGAACGTGTAAATGATGCGTACTTGAATTCAGCCAGCACAAACCTCAGCAGTATGAGCAGCTGGGTCTAACCTGTGTATCGGCGGCAACAGGAAGTTGCCTGACCCGGCGAGGTGTCGGGGCAACCCCCTAGATCAGACTCTCCGGTGCAGTCGTTTGCGCTGGCCGAGCTCATGCAGCCACCTGAAGGTCCGTCTCTTTCTGCCACTTCTATCAAAACATACACGGACCCCGTACCTTCAAGGTGATTGACAAGCCCTCGAGGGCAGCGCTACGTCTTCGTCCTCTCACCTTGTACTGAGGCCAGAATGGACACTCCAGTGACTCACGATCGCCTCTCGAGGAAACGAGTGGTATTACGAGAGAGGACAGACCGGGGGCTAGCTGCTTAGCACGCTAGGCGTTTGTTAAAAGCAGCATATCTTGTTTGACTGTCATAAATTACAGAATACAATTGGAAGAGCCAGAGAAAGATACTGTCGTAAGAAGGTAAAATAAAACACAGGCCTGTTTTGTCCTCTTCCCAGGTTGAAGGAGCGAATGCAGGACCTGGACAAACCACTGAAGATCGTTAATAGACCTTTGTGGGAAGAAGTGAGAAATTCTTCAGAGAAAGAGGTATGAAAGGAGAAGCTAGTGTATTGCTTTCTAACTGCAATTTATTTTCCTCAATTATTACATGCCATGTGACATGTTTTTTTTTTTTTTTTTTTATTTATGTTTATGTAGATGTAGCAGTAGGAAGAGTATCAATTGGGCGTATGATTTTATCTCTGACCCTCGCTGTGTTTGTTTGAATTCGCAGCTCAAATCGTTTGGTGCAAAACTGAAAGAGAGAAATAACCTCTTCAGAAAGATGAGCAAGGTTCAGTCCCATGAAATGAAGGAGGTGTTGTACTCAAATATTCTGCAGGCTAATCTGGTAAGAGCCTCTGCACACAGAAATACTGACTTGCGACATCGTGGATCTTTTTAAAGGACATGGAACGTGAAACATATTTTTGATCTTTTCAGGAGGAGCAGCAGAGGTCGAGAGAAACGATTGAGGAAGCAGATAAGATGCTAAAAAGTTTGGATGATTGTATACATGAATTAGAAACCGGTACGGGCCACCTTCTCTGTATGAATGGTTAAAGATTCCGACCCACAGGAACGGGGCTGTATTGGTGTGGATGTGATGATAAAGTAGTGCACTTTCTCTTTTCACCGTCCTCTAGAACTTACTGCAGTTGAAGAAAAGGGCTTCGAAGACAAACCAAGTTTGAAATCACGTCAAGAAGGTAACTTGTAATACCGTTTCATTATTATATTTATTTATTTGTATGTGCTTGAATTGAATATTTAATTCCTTTTTCTTCTTTTTACAGAAATGCAGAAAGTCTCTGAGGCTTTGGCGGATAATGAACGGTGAGTTGAGAATTTTAATGAATATCTTTTTTTATGCTTTGATACTTTTTAAATATTCATTCTTTTTCTTTGCTTTTGCCACAGACAAATGTGCGAACTGGAGATGCAGAAGAAGCAGAATTCAAATAAACTGAACAGGCTGAAGGCTGAGACGAGGAACCTTGAGAGCCACGTCGACGTGCTACAAAGGTCAGTTTCTGATTTGAATGGGTCTTCTGATCTCAAGTATCCGTTCAAAACACGTAGCACCTCATTTACAAAATGCTGCTTACGCTGCACCTTGAACCACTTTCATATTACACAATGATACTAAAGTAAAATCCTTTTTCTACATTTCTTACCTCAGGGTGAATGAATGGAAGTTTGCAGAGAAGTCGGACAACTGCACCACCTACACGTTCCTTCATGAGACCTTGCATCTAGATCTGGTCTATGAAACATCCAGTGGTAGGTGGTCTTCTACAGACGGACACTGAAGAGTGAATGAGCAGGGGATTGTTTGTTCAACTTTAGATAAGCTTGGTGGACCGCATCCATACTGTTTCTACAATAATTAGTATTTTTCATTTAACATGTGCTAATGCGTCGCTAAAGGCTGAACATTTGAACCACGTTGCCCTTTTAGCCGCACTAAGTTTACACTGTTTACCAGCCAAACTATGCACAGAAATGGGGTCTGTGTACTCGGCAGACATTGAGTGAAAGTATATTTACAGACTTTGTGGCATTTGATTTGTGTTTTTAATTTACAGCAATGCTTCTTTTTTTTTTTTTTTATCTTTTTCCAATTAATACTATTTGTCTTTTTTGTTGGTTTTGAAGGAAACGATGCTGGTAATCAGTCTGAGAGGAAAATATCACACCTCACATTCAAGCCCCAACTTGATGGTAAGAAAAGACATTACAAAAAGTAGTGTGTCATGTCAGAATATCTGTGATGAATATTGTGTTTGTATTCATGTCTCTTTCTCGTCTACTCACCCGTCTAAATATCTTCCATGTCAAATGATGTTATGCTTGTTCGAGCAGTTCACATTTCTGAGGAGAAAAAACTGGCATCATTACTTAGCTGTGTGGTCTTTTATAATGAGGATACACTGGGGACATTCTTGTTACCGGTAATTTGTTTAAAAAGAAGAAGAAAAAACAACTCCTGTACATTTTGTTTTCCAACTAGATGAGAAGTCGCGGGGCCATGCCTGCCTCGTTCACAAACTGCTCTCCGAGTACGTGGCGGGAGAAGGTGACTGGGTGGAGAAGTATCCAACGAGCGGACACGTTCCAAAGGTAGGCGTGAATGGAGATTTGCTCTGTTTATCGCCAGAGGGGCTCGTGTGTAGCTGCACGTTGTACTCGTCATGTTTTAATGTCGGCCTTGTTCCACGTTCCTTCAGTCGGTAGACCGTGGTCAGTTAATGTGAAAGTGATCCGGTCGGTTTTGTCCCCGTTGTATGAAGCTGCTCCACGATGTCGGCCTGGTGGTGAGTCGCTGTCGTCTGCTGGGGGAGGAGCTGCGTCTGCTGAAAATGTGGGGAGGTCTGAGGCTTGATATTCTCAGCATCAGCTGTGTGGACACTCGGTAAGAACTCTTCCCGACAAAAGATGGTGCAACTTTGTAATTTAGGCCTTTTTTAAGTACATAGCAAAAACAAGTGGCCTCAAAATCTGCGAGAAAGGGCCACAAATACTATTTTAATATGCTGGTTATTCACAAACTAATTAAACTAGCGTTCCATTGTTTAAAATAATGGAAATAAAATACAAGCTCACATTACACTGTATAATATCCTTTCTTTTTTTCTTCTTCTAGAGTGCACCTTGTCTTCAGCTGTCTCAAGATATTGTCCAAGTTTGAAGTGATCTTCTCCGTCAGTTTGATCGACCAGCTCTGCGTCCTTCAAGTGCACAGCTTCAAAAACATGGTCGGAAACACAACGTGAGTTCCACTTAAATATAAATTCAGTAGACAGAAGTGCTGTCCTGGCTTTTGGGTGGTGGGAAATGCAATTTTAAAAGCACTCGCACAAAAATTTGTTGTTTTTCACTTACTCGTATGATCCAACGGATCATTTATACTTCAAGTCTTTTTCCTTTCTTTTTCACATAAAACACACGTAAACAGGATGTTGATGGCCAAAAAAAACACTACGTCATCATATTATCTTTCTTTTCCTATTATGTGACCACCTTCTTTGATTGCGTTGTTTCCAATGGCATTGGCCTGTTCTCTTATTTATTGCTGTTTATTTATTGATTGTGTTGGTTATAAAGGCGTGTAGCTATTGCCTTCAAATTAACTTTTCTTTAGCCTAAAGCTTTGAACAAACTTTATCAGACAAACAAATTGCTTTTGTAAGCGGTAACATTCTCCGCCAGGTTATTATGAATGAATCACGCTTAAGTGTTGTTGATGGAGTATTAGATAAGAATGCTGCCACATAACAAAGCAACACACTGCACAGAAGGTTTGGCTGCTCGAGGCTTTGACGTTTGCATACAAGAAAGGAACCGGTACAGACGGTCACTTCTGTGTTGCGTCAACGCTGCCGTTACGTTAAACGCATTGCTGACTTGGCGCTATTTAGTTTCATATACATTTTATGTTTTCATTCATTTGCAGGATCGAGCAGATTGAGGAGATTGTGGCGTCGTTCAGTCCAGCCAAGAACCTCCTGACGAAGATCGTCAAAAAGATTCATGATGATCTGCTCCGCTGAGACCAGGACTTTTTGTTCCAATCATTTCTATTTAAACTCTTTTGTACAGTATGGATGTTGAATAATTAAAACTTTAAAATGTGCTATCTGGCTTTTTAACAAAAAATATATATTTAAAAAAAAAAAAAAAAAGATATTTGTGTATTTTGTTCAAATTGACAGACTAGAGGAAATCAGCTCAGATTTAGCAACAGCCTCTGTCTCTTGTTGGTCACATATTTGGCCAGGCTAACTAATTATTTGCCATCACTAACATGAAATTGCCGAAAGGCCTCTAAAAAAAAAAAAAAGTTTTTCTTGGATAAGAAAGAATGTAAAATTGATTCAGCTACATTGACTATTTTAGGTTATTCAAGTAATGCTTAGTTGTGTTCGCTATGTCATCTAGCTAGAACATTTGGTTCAGTTTATACTTTATCGTGATTATGAGAACCATTTCACAGACTAAACGGTCGTCGTTGCAGACAGTGCGGTGACTTCTGTTCAGTTTCCAGAGTCTCTTCCAGATGGTCAACATGAACCCAGTTTACAGTACTTTGTTTTGCTTATAAATGTCACTTTTTGGCTGTAGCTTTGTACAGTACTGAACATATGTAAATATATTTCACCATATTCTTTTCATTATACTGTTATGATAGTTCCTCTTTTGAATTTTTAAAAAAAATATTTTGTACTTTTGTCATTAGAGACCAAAACTTGTTGAATAAATGTATTAAAAATTGTTTGAATAGTCTTTTCTCTGCTGTTGCCGCTTAACTTTTATTTTTCTTTATTCTTTTTATTTTTTTCAGGATGCATTTTCTGAATGATTACTGTATAGTCTCTTCTTAATCTGCTTGTCTACAACATGTAGGTTGAACTGTTACAGTAATGTATTACCAGTAATAATAATCACTTTGCAGAATGTGAACTATATATCTTACAAGCCAGATAGTTTGTCATTGTTGAGACGAATGGGCTTTAAGACTGGTATTACCTCCACCGATCTGATAGACTTTGTCTTTGGCAAGAATGTCAGACATCAACACCTGTCCCTGTCCTTATTCTCTACACCAACATTTTGTCTTTTTAACTCTTCTGTATGCTATCAGTGTGCTGCTCTCTTCTACTTCATGACAAGAACCACATTTACATTATTCCCTTAAAACACACCTCCAGTGTTACAATACTGTGGTTATGCTTTAGAGGGCGCCATGGGTCTGTAAAATATGTAACGTGCTCAACACCCACTTTGGTTTGTGACTTCTTAAAGCAATGTCTACTTACGCCCCCTCACAGAAAATGGCCTTAGTGTGGATGTTTGTGAGCAGTTGAACCAGTGTTTCTTTTCTACTCAGATTGTTTGATTATAATGTTTCTTTTTTTTTTTAAATATTAGATGCCTGAGTTGGCTAGAAAATAATTACAATTTATTTTTTAAGTATAGCAAAAATATAGATGTTCTTTCCTAATTTTTGGAATCATCTTGTGACCCCTGAGATTTATCTTGGTACCTTTTTGAGATCTTGACCTTGAGGTTGAGAACCACTGTAAAATCGTAGAGCGATTATAAGATATGTATTTTTAAGTTGTTTGTAAGTCTTGAGGTGAGCATGAACTGCGAATGACAAATACTTTTGTGGAGCACAACATCATGCTGCTTTTCGTCTATGAACTGTAAACGGGTGCATTTTAGATTTTAGTGTGTTTTTAATGTTTCATAGATTGTAAGGCTAATAGACGCCTCGTAATCCTTCAGCGGTGACCAGAGAGCAGCTGCACCTTGGCATCAAACAAAGAAAGCTCATCTGTGTAGGCTCTCTGTCTTTTACTGCACCAACATAAACACGTAAGTATTTAGCTGCAGATCTTGCTCCTGCTCAAAGCTCAATGGCAACAGCCAAAACATGACTGACATGGACAGTGTCCTGAGGTTATTTCAAAGGTCAAACAGCCAGATACGAGCCTCTGAGAAGGGGGGGGGGGGGGACTGTCCATTCCTCAAGCCCCGACGTCAAAGGTCAAAGAGGACTTTCCAAACCGTCACCCTCTAGTGAGCCGTCAGGGGACACGAGTTCCTCCGTCCCTCCCCCAGAAACAACGGCTGCTGTCAAACCAGATAGAGGACACACAGGGTGTCCTGGTGGGGGTTAAGTTTGGCTGAAGTAGCATTTGGGTCTCCTGACCTCAGCCTGGGGGTCGACTCAAATTCGTTTCAATCGATCCGCTGAAGGATTTGTCCTTATTTACAATGTGAAACTGAATCATTCATTAGATCGGAACACAATACAAATAGGTATTAGTTGGTTTTTACTCCAGTTAAGTAAATTCAAAGTGATGGCAGGGTTGTAAATATAGACAGTGCGGACAGAGCGGTTGCACTGGAGCCTGTGAGGTGTGTGTGTGTGTGTGATTTAGGGGGATACAATAATAGTAGTATAATAGTAATATATTGGGTTTGTATGAGCTGCAGGGCATTCGTAGTAAAAGGCAACAAATTACTTTTCGTAAGATATACAAACCGCATGAGGATACATTGTTCAGTTTTACACACTGATACAGATCAGACTGATGGGAATGTAAATAAATAACATTTTATGACCAAATATTCAAGTGTTTGACCTCATGATACCGCTCAATGAAAAGAGTTTAAATTGGTTGGTCAGGCAGGTATAACAAGAACACATTTTTTGGCAAATTTGTGGTTTCACTCAAAAGCACAAATGTCAACCTCATGGTGGCACTAGAGGAAAAGTCAGGGGATCAGTCAGTAGGATTCATCCACTGGGAACCCCGAATACGTACACAATTTCTAAGGAATCAATTGACATGCTGCCGTCCCTCTACTGTGGCTAAAAATCTGTAATTCATGAACTTTTAACATAAAAGTGAAACCTGTAAAGCAGCTATGATCTCAACACAGTCACCATTGCATGGCGTTAAACAATTGATTGGAAAATTCCATCAACTGTGTCTGAATCAGATAAATGGGCTGATTGCAAGGGTGGATACAAAATAGTCCAAATGCAAATGGACAAACAAAATCAGAAACCTTTACGACAACAAAATGGTATGAAACAATAAATAAAATCCATCTAAGTTGATTAAATATACACTGGTGTATTGCCCAATAATGTAAAGATCATTTCCACTCGACATTAAATGCATCACCACATACGAGAGGTGCAATGAAACACCTTTCTGAGTGACAAATGTAACGGTTTATTGGGATTTAGATGAAAATAGATGGCAACAGCAACAGTCCAAATGTATAATTCTGTAAAGTGGAACATTTGGCCTCAAGCAACCTGGTCCCAATCTGTTTATCCACAGATCCAGCAGCAGTATTTCACCAGGGAGGAAGAGCTTTGAGGTGGGAGAATTGGTTTTGGAAGATGGAAAAGGAAGAAACAAAAGACTAGGCACCAATGCAGCGTTGTCCAGTTAGTTCAGAATATTATATGGTTTTGAGTTGGGTTGATTTGCAGCATATATTTTGGCAAGAAAATAAGCATGTGGATGTGCAGAAGCTCATTATCATGGTTTAAGTCATGTGGATTTTTAAAGAAGGTCAGATTTCAAGTATGCCAACAACCATTGCTGTAACTGTAACGACAGCCTGCCAACACCTCCAGTCTGAAGTAATTTGCCTCCATTGTCCCTCCCTTCCTCTGGCCTTGGTGGCCATGTTTGTTCATAGAACAACTCCATGTCTTATAATTATCTCACAGTGCTGCTGGAGTCCAGCTTCACTCATACAGTTAGAAAAAAAAGATAAAGGCCGCTCAATTTAAACAAAGTGTTGGGTTTCACAGCAGCACCCGAGGAAAAGCCAAAGCACAATGGATTTATTCTTAATGTGCTTCTGTACATTTACAGCCCATAATACTTTCACCACGAGTTCAGAGAATAGGAATGAAACTCTCAGGTCCCATCGTACACAGGAGTTAGTGGAGGCCTACTGTTTATTTAAATCAGCCACTGCATGACATAGAAAATATTCTCTATATATATTCTATATTCTATATAATATTGATTTTGTTTAAAAAGTAGTTTTTGATCAGATTTATTGCCATTATTAAGCAGATAATGTTCAACAGACCTTCAGTCATCTGTCATGAGAGAAAATAGTGTCATACCGTTAAGCCTAAATATCCCAGGTTGATAAATTGCTTGATGTCAAAAACGATGAGGATATCATCCACCTTTGGGTAAATGTATAGAATAATCTAATAGGCTATGTCTGAAGAAGACACTGTATTGTCCATAAAAGCCATAAATGTATGCCGTATGGAACGTCTTTATATCCAATCAAGACAGCTCATGGTTGCTTCCAAAAGCCTCTTTATTTTCTTAACACCTCCATGACTTTTATGAGACGGCGGCCTGACTATATGTGATATCACTACAAACAGTTATTCCAGGAGAAAAACAGGGGCTTAAATAATGAATGAACATCACTGTAAACAATTGCATAAAGCTGTGGGGAAAAATAAATTACCCATTCATTTTAAACCATTGTTCATGTCAGGAAAAAAAACTATTTCAGATGAAGGGAAACCCCCGTTATATAAAGAAGACATGGTTAAGAATTCAGTCCATTTAAACAATTTTCAAGGCTCAATCAAATGTGTCAAACTAAAAAGTTTTTTGTTTCATTCCCTCTTTTAGTGGAAACAAGTATGCCAATGCAAAGACAGTGGATGAGAGCACGCTTTTGCTACGTTTAATAGTATGTTATGTTTCTGCATTACTATATGTTTAACATTTCACTACTGGGACAGAAAGTATGTTGTACACAGGACATCTTTGAAATATGGAAAGCACAGAAACTTTCTCCTGTTATGAACCCCAAATTGTATTAAATGTTTGTGTTTGTTTGTCCGGGCATTGGCATCCTGAAACAGAGACATACGGAGCCATGTCTCCACACAGTCGACTTCAAATGTCACTTCTCATGCCTCTGTCCTGTTCGTCTTTTCGGGGGCATTGGAGGGTGTCTTAATTGGTCCTTCCAGGCAGGTAATTAGCTCTGATGGCATGTGCTCCCATAGTGATGCGAATGAAAGCGACGCAGCCACGTCCCACCACTCAATGACCAACACACACACACACACACGCACACACACACACACACACACACACACACACACACACACACGCTAGTAAACACTGTGTGACCCAGGGAGTTGCCACATTCTCTGGTCATTCTTGGGAAAAGACAATAGGCCTGCCTTGTTAAAATGGGCTCCCTCTCAGCAGGGGGACACAGCAGCTGTCCCATAGTATCAAGCTTCAATAGTCCCAACAGCCTCACAAACCATCCAGTCCAGAGGTTGTTTTTAAACTTTTGTGAGGACATATTACATCTCATTAGAAGGGAAAATACAAAAAAAGTATTAATTTAAATATTCCCTTGATAGCCGTGCTGTTCTACGTGGAGAGAGAATGCTTCCCACCATTCAAAACCTGTTGAAAATGAAGTATGACACTATAAAATATTTCTAATTAAAATGCATTATAAGTGAAAACATGAATATGTATTTACTGCAACCCATTAAATTACTGCAAAACAATACCTAACTGAATGTGCAGCTGTGTCAGAGAGCAGCAGAGGTTGAATACATCTGAAAAACTCACTATAAATGAGGACATGCAGCCACCAAGTAGGATACTGATGGCTGTGGGTTAATTGAAGTTACATTACAAAAGACTGAGTTCCTAATGGTGTTATATGATGTATTATGTTGTTTGTCAATGAAAAATGTGGTCTTTTCTCAGAAGTCCTCCATTTATAAAACTGCTATGTCTAAATCCTACAGGCATCTGAATTATCATTAATTATATTATTAATTATGATGCATCATTGTTCCTTAAGATATTTGAAGGGGAATTCCCTTTTAAGGACTTTCTTTTTGTCCCCTGGTCCATCAATAGCAAATGACTTCGGGGTAACTTCCAGCTGAGTTAAATTGATTCCAAACTATTCTCTGCCACAATAGCTTCACTTTGCTTCGGTCAAATTCCATTTCAGGTCTATTTGTATCCATGGAAGACAAACAAGTACCAAGAACCCTGGCGAACAGAGAGCATTGTGGGCAAGTTGACTATTCTCTGGTAGAATAATGATGACAAAACAGGAATTCTGACCTTGTTCGGGGGAAACACATCCTGGGGCACGAAATACAAGAGAACAGAACAATAATAGCTATACCTAAAAATATATGGGCCTGACAAAGGAGGGTTTCCACTACAATGGCCTTGAGAGTTGGATCTTGCAGAGGAGGAAGAAGGGTCTTCACTTATTACTAAGACCTGGAAGAGAAATACTGACTAGCTGACATAGTCCAGCCATGTGCCTCACACCTGCCTGTGTTGTTTAACTGTAATACTGTATGTTATGCAGCTCTCGTAGTCCGATTTATGCAATGGTCATTGCTAATACACGTTTTCATGAATTTAATATGCAGCACAGCAAGTACAATTGCTGTACTTTCTGTCTATCTACAGGGCTATTTAAAAAAATGTAGGGCAAGTCTTCACAAGCAAATTGAAAGACTTTCAGGTTTCTGCATGTTGAACATTATATGACTTGACATTGACCAAGCAATAATATTGTTTTCACACAGCTGATTTCAAGTGATTCAAATGCATTTAGCAATTAGCACTGTTGCAAGAGGGTTCTGGTTTTGACCTCCCTGGCCGGCTTGGGCCCTGTACTGTTCTCCCCGGCTTGGGCCCTGTACTGTTCTCCCCGGCTTGGGCCCTGTACTGTTCTCCCTGTGTTTCTTTGGGTTCTCCAACAGTCCAAAGACATGCAGGTTAGGTTCATTGTTGAGTCTAATATTGCCCGTAGGTGGGAATGTGAATGGTGGTTTGTCTCTACATGTCAGCCCTGTGATTGACAGGTGACCTGTGTAGCCATCTCTAAACCAAGCAGCTGGGATCGGCTCCCGCCCCCCCGCCCCTGTAAAGGATAAGCAGTCACCAATAATGGATGGATGCATTCTTAAATATTCATGATGCGTGGCAATTTAAGGTCAGCCAAAACTTGTGACTTGACTGATTTTGCTTTCTAGGGAAGTCAATTCTTCACGGAGTCAGGTCTCAGTTAGGTCAATGCATAGATAACTCAAGTCCAAGTCAAGGACTCGTTTGTTTTACTTAAACTTGCATTAATAAAAAAAAATTGGCCACTTAGTGGGCAATGCAACAAACTACACAACGTTCACATATTGTCATTATATAAAGTGAAATATGGAAAAATTGTTAAACTATTTACACATCAAGCATACACAGGGAAACATGAGCATTCGTTTGAAGTTTGCCTTGGGTCATCTGATGAATGTAAGTACAATATTAAACCAAAACCGAAACACTAAAGCTGAGGGCCATAAAACCAAAACAATGAGCTGAAAGAAGCCAAAACACTCCACATATAGTGTAAAAATATGAATTTGTGCAACTTTAAGTATGACTCGAGTCCAAATCTACAACTCTAAATATCTGTATGAAAACATTTATTGAATATGTTTTGATCCTTTTAAAAAACGTTGTATTAAAACATACATATTTTTTAAATGTGCAACAATGTGAACCCCAGTCCTGTCACCATGTTTTACTGTCCTCACCTCGGATCCACCATCACCTCCTCACACACCTACGCCAAACAACAGTTGTCTGTGCCGTGCTATCGAGTGCCCTTTTGACACATGGCCCTATTTTGAAATCCAAGCTCACATGGGAGGGTATAGGAGCGTCTCCTGGACAAGGCGAGTGGCGGCTGAACGTCCAGACTGCTGGACGGGTGGATAGCGGCCATCTTGACCCACACCCTGAGCCCGCTAACAGAGGTACAGCAGCCACCTTGGTTAAGTGCATTCCCCGAGCCCCTCGCCCAAATCCCTGCTTGACCCTGGCTGATAAACTATGCTATGGATAGACCAGTGGAGAGTTTTTCCCTTTAAAATAAGGGTTCGTCCAAAGTTTCTACAACAGCAACTACTATGGTCCATGTTGTGGGCCATAAAACCCATATACATATATGTTTTTTTCTCAATAGCATTATCTTATATGATCACACTCTTTGGTCCATTTCCTCCACAAATGTATTCTTCTTAATAATAAGTCAGCCTTCACATAGAGTAAGTGCATTTCCACAACACAAACAACACCAAACTTCACTGAAGGCAACTTTCAAAATTATAATAATCATCATCAAGATGTTGCAGTAGAGTTTATCTACATCACATAGAAATTAGGGAACTATTGATAATTTGATTTGCTTCATAAATAACTATGCTTGATACAGTTTGATATTACTAAAAGTGAAAAGTATCACATATGATAACTAATAAATGAAAGTCGCTAAAGTAAAGGGACCATTTGAAAAGTATTGAACTGTGGTAAAATAACTGTAAAGATTATGATATAATGAAACAAAACAGCATAAAAATGAAAGTTAGATGGACACCATTTAAAAACAGACATAGTAAGACATAAAAAGACAAAGCAGGACAGACAGACAGGGAAGATTTGGTGGCTTCAGGAGGCTCCAGGTTTGCTGTTGAGCTAAGCTAGGAGAAGTCTGGCGTACATCAGCTGCATGCAGGCTGTAATTGGTCGCGACTGCAAGGAGTCTGCGCCCGCGTGTTCTTGGAAGGATGGGATCAACACGTTATGGTGCCTCCGGAGCTGATAAGATTTTTGGAGGCCTTTTTGTGGGTGATGCTCAAATGAGGCCCAAGACAGGAATCAGTGTCAGGACGGTCCACTGTGTGGGAATGAAGTTTAATGTTTCTGCTGCTGACTCCGCGGAAAGAACTTTAGCTGTATTTCCAATTATTCTTTTTAAACATCAAAGCATGTAGAAACTCAAAATACAAGTAAAAACCTGAAAATAAGCATGATATGTCCCCTTTAACTCAAGTACTGTACTTAGGTCCTGTACATTTTATACCACTTTATACAGCTACTACATTTCAGAAGGAATTATTGTACCTTTACTCCACTACATTTAATTTAACAGCTATAGTTACTGTTCAGATTAAGATTTAACATAAAACATGGATTTAGAGTATTAAATACAGTGTATTGTTAAAGTGGCTCGAAAACTTTTTGTCTTGCGACCTCTTTCACAAAAATATTCCCCCTAATATTTCACGAAAAAATCAAAGAAAAAAGTTGTTTATAATCCCATTAATCATCTCAAGACCCCTCAGATATCTCGTGAGACCCTTTGTAGTTGGGAATAGACCTAACTGTTTATAAAGTAGTTAAAACTACTTAAGTGTTACCAGTTATTGCTTTGTCAAGGTGACAGGGAAAACGTTTGGATTTGATAGTTATTGTCCAAAAATAACTTTTACAAACCCCGAACACTACTTGTTTTGATAACAGGGAATATTCTTTCATCTTTACTTCTTTATGGCTGAGTATATTTCAACCCCTCATTCTTCTGCTATAGTTTCTTTGTGTTCAGCAAACCATAGCAGGTTGACTCCAGTACAATACTTCAACCCTGCAGTACCTCCCCACCCCTCCGTCTTATCGTGTCCTGCAGCTTGGCTTGATCGGGCAGTATAACTTGGACGTGCCCAGAAGAGTGACGCCGGTTCCTCCTTCGGGTCCGCACATTGTTTCGTCTATGCCTATATTTATTTAGATGTAAATCAGCTCTCAAAAAGTGTTACGTCCTGTCCTTGTGTAGTGGGCGGTGGACGGGGCTCATTTGTTGGAGGAAGTCAGCCCCATGGAGATTGGAGCTCTGCAGATTGTTTCCCATTATAAGGCTGTTATTGATGTGAGGGGGTGACATCATGCAGCCTCACCCTTCAAGGCTGGGTTGGTGAGAAAGAGCTCCCACACCCATCTCTCATTCATTGCTCAGCACAGTGAGGGTGCTGGACCTCCCATCATGTTTAATATGAAACTGTATTCGTCATTTAAAGGTGCTCTACAAACTCAAAACACACCGGATTGGATCCAAAAATATATTAATAATCAATAACAGAAATAACAATTAATATTAAATGATGATGTCTGAGTTGTTCAAGGAATAAAGCAATATTAGGGGAAATAAGCTTTTTGAATACAGCTAGCAGCCAGATAGCTTAGCTTAGCATAAAGACTGGAAGCAGGGGGGAACAGCTAGCCTTGCTTTGTCCAAAGGTAAGAAAATCCACCTACTAGCATCCCTAAAGTTTCTAAGTTTACACGTTATATCTCGTATGTGCAAAAATCAAAGTCGAAAAAACGACACATTGAGGTTTTAACGTGGGCTAAGTGCGGGACTGTTTTGGCCAGGAACAGTAACTTCCTGGAGTCTTCACTGTCCCGGCCAGTAAAAAGTATGGCACCCGACTCCCTGTAAAACGTCATCTTTATATCTAATTTACAAATACGTGAGTTATCAATCTTCTCTAATCTAAATCTTGGAAAGGAAATAAGTAAGCGGATTTCCCAAAATGTTGAACTATTCCTTTCACGTTTTCTAAACCTGAGGAAATTTTGAGGAAGAAAATTCTGTCATGTAGTTTGACAAAACATCTGGAGCTTTTTCTGGAGCTTTGAACTCCATCTTACTTTTCTTAAATCTGCTGATGAAGACTGTAAAGACCAGTTAAAAAAGCAAACACAAAAAGCTAGTAAGTGGACCTTTTTTCTGCCAAAGTTTTGTTTCCTTTAGAAACAGCAGTAAAGTAAATAGGGTTATATTTTAGTTATCAGTTGAGAAACACAAACAATGCAGATTTCTTATCCGTAAAAAGTTTTTTTATCATATACAATGCGAGAAAATAAAATTTAAATGGTAAAAAAAACGTACACATTGAGTTTTTCAAGAAAAGCTTGCATTGTCACATTGACTAAAACGGTGCAGAGTAAACTGAGACAACAGAATAACACAAAAAAACACTAAACATGGTGCCCTTGATGAAAAATGCACTATACTCCTTTGGACCAATTTGTAACCATTGCATAACCTCCCCCTGAGCCAATCAATGTAATGTTTAAAACACCAAAACACAACGATGAGACGCATCATTCCATCGTCTTTGTCTTTATTAATCTGCTGCTATCTGTGTCTGATGTTAGACATATATTTGGAACATTTTCATGCTTACAGGCTTTGAGTAATAATTAATTGACAGTGTGTGGGATTCTTTGGACCATTTAGTCAGCTTTCGGGATTTTGATCTTATGCACCTGTCAAAGGAATTGAGGCAAATATGTGATATGTGATCATTATTATAAATAAACCTGAATTGACTTCATGGTGTGCAAGGACTTTATTGAAACAGACACTCTATGGATGTAGGATTCCCAAAAGCCCTCGCAAAAGGCTTCAGACTTTAAATCTCATTTAATCAATATATTGTTCGCCAAATGTATAAAAAATATATATCAGAATCTAAATATACTTTAAGTATTCATTATGCAGAATGGCCCATTTCAGAATAATATTTATAATGTTACTGGATAGTAATTGGTGATGCATTAATGTACATCTTTACATATATTTAATATTACAGCTGATGAAGGTGGGGCTGATTTTAATTACTTCATGTACTGGTGGGTTGCTTAACATATATATTACATATTCTAACATAATTATTTAGTTAATTTATTTTGTATTATGAATCTAAATCTGCAGCTGTCCAATGCATTCAATGGAGTAAAATGTATAATATTTACCTTCAAAATGTAGAATACTAGAAGAATAAAGCAACTCAAGGACAATACTTATGATAGTAAAGGTATTCCACTTCGTAACAAGGTTGATTTGTTTTCAGGTTAATTTGATTTGATTACATTCCACCACTGATTATATTTACGAAAGCTACAAATAAAGGTTTGTATTACATTTTTTTATTTATAATAATAAAAATAATTATTCTAAGCAATACTTAGACTCGTTATCTGATCTATTGTTTCCCTAAAAGGTTTGAATCAGCATCGACTATAATCAAGTGAACTGCCTTCCTTTCCTAATGTCCTTTCACCTCTCGTGCCACCCTCGCGGCTCGAACTCATGTCCTCTCCCGGCTTCCGTAGACATTCCTCTACTGTCAGTTAGTGTGCGGTGACAGATACCCATCGGTGAGCCAACAGCCCAGCTCCAAGTGTAAACTATGGAAGAGATCAATAGCATTGAAGTCACTCCGTGCACAGAGTCCGACTATTTGAAACCGCTCCGGGTGCACTACAACCAGGTGAGTTGTCTCTGTCTGGTAGCGGTGGATAGAGGCTGCTGGAGGCTGCAGGCTAGCCCAACCCCCCATTCATTTTGCAGCTAGCATGCTAGCATAACATGCAGGCGAAACTGACCTCAAACAGAGACGTTGGCGACAAGAACTGGCGTTTACTTCAACCACAACCACGAAACAGCCGCGCTCGCTTTGTTTTCACGCCCGGTGTGTCTCTGTGTTTGACTCGGACCGAGGCAGCCAAGGGACAGCTGTAAGCTAGCAGGCTAACGGTAGCTTGCTGAGTTTTTTTTTTTTTGGGTTGATGGAGCATCACGTAAACGGTAGCACATGCTTCACATTAGTACAGCAAAAGGGATGTGTAGTTAACACTGTTTAGCAGCGTGACGTGACAAGCTGACTTGTTTTCCGTCTGAACATAAGGTCAGGCGAGACTTGTTGATCCCAAGTGTCACGTTGACTCCTGTGTGGATGCAGCCTGTGAGGTGTTGGTGTCTGCGGGTCAGAGGTCAGAGGTCTTGACAGTTCAGCTTGGCATTGAGCTACATTTCTCGTTTACACGTGGAGCATTGTAGAGACTTGCCTGTTCAAATCCTGTGGGGTTTCGCAGAGGTAAAACTACTCTAAATGTCTGTTTCGCCACATTACAAGTGAAAGTGCAGGTCTAAGGTGTAACATGAACCACTTAATATGCATACAGCGAAGGTCAGCAGCAGTCTTTTACATTATTGTCCAAGTATCTTTATAGGTGTAGATCTTTTTTTTGTGATAGTTCCTCTCAAACCTGCTTATTTTTACAGACTGCACCCTTTTGTTCCTATTTGGTCAATGTTCACTTACGTTTTGTTTGGTCTTTCCACACCACTATACTGATGAAAGGGTAAAAAGATAGATTGCTTAAATCATGGTATCAAATAGTTAGAAATATGAGTTGGCAATAAGGATCATTACCGTATATACTGCATTTTTCTGGCATTGAACCTGACCAAAGACGTTGTTCGGTTCCTACTTTAAACATGAAGCATATTGGATACTGTGCCTTCAAACCCACATACTATTTGCCTGAGTAAACCATGATCCACAGTAAGAAACGGTTTCTTTGTCATTTTAAAATGTAGTATTTTTGCTGTTAATTCACATTCAAGGTGACTCTGTTTTCAATGCCACAGAAATCTTCTCATTTTACCCTACACACTTAGAAATCATTCTCTTCCTGATATAAATCATCTTCTCTTCTACGCTTTAGTAGTGTTTCTTGTGTAGATTTAGAAGTCCTACTTTGTTACATTTATAAATACTGTATTCTGAAGGGCCTGTGGGTGGACGTATAGTCACTTCCCATCCATCCATCCATCTATCCATCCTTTCAACTATCCTTTTTTAGCTGCCTATCCAGGTCACGGTGGCAATCAGGGCGGGCAGAGTGAATCGCCTGTGACCGAAATCTCGTTAACTGTACATTTTTATCTCAGGAGATCAAAAGCTGTCAAATTTCTTATTAGCTGCCTCAGTGGTTTGCAGTAAATGCTCAATATTGTTCACTGCATAAAGGAAATTAAAAGGCAGGATATTGTGATCCTGGAACATGATTCTGAATCAGTATTGCTATGCTTTATTTATCTGTGTTTTATAGGTTTATGATGAAGTTAATACATTTATTTATATATATATATATATATATATATATATATATATATAAGATAGTGTTCATGCTAAATGAAAAGTGTGATGACTGTGTGTCCTGATGGTCTCCAGCAAAGTGAGAAATGCTTCCTCACCCAAACATAGGCTGCAGTCCAGGATGATTTTATTTTTAGGTTTCAAAATATTTGTGCAGTATTTCTGTTCCTGGGTTATAGACTTGGCTTCTGTTGTGTAAAATCAGGATAGTGACAGTGGTGCAGAAGATGAATCATAGCAATACTCACTCTAAAGACACATAGCTTACCCTGTAGATGATAGAAAGATGTTATTTAACCTGGTTTTACTGATGAACTACAGTAAATACCAGATATGTACATGCAAGATAAAGGCTATTTTCTTCACTCAGGGCTGGTAACAGTGTTCAGAGGGGAAAGTACTTTTTAAACATAAAGAAACTGCATCTATAACTGGAAAGTGCTCTTTTGTAGTGTTGCATTCAATTTAATCAGAAAACTCAAGTAGCAAGGCACTCATGTCGAGGGGAGCTCATTGAGGAGTTTTTTTCTTTTCCATTTGGGGTTTACACCTGTGACAGCAGTGGGGTGGGGGTTAAGCTTGTCAAGAGAATGGCGGAACGGCTAAGACAGCAGATGGACAACAAAAGAGATGACTCCCTCTCCGTCCTGTCCTCCCTTTCATCTTCGTCATCTCTCCTCCGCAGCTCGGGAGGAGCTGTTCAGGGACTCACCACAAAGGCCTTTCAGCCATACTGAGGGAGCATCTCTTCCCTAAACCTTTTATGTCCGTGGGTACATCTGCAGCTTAGCCACTGGTCACTAACAGAAACCCACACACACATACAGAAACACTCTAAAAGTAGATAATGTCATGCGTAAGAGGCTCTCTTCATCATTAGTGTTTACTGGTGTTTTGTCTCCTCTCCCTCGCCTCGCTCTACAAGGCAGGTGATTGTCCCTCGTTGACTCTGGGAAACCCCTCTTATCTCTGTCGCCTCGTGCTTACTTTGAATCAGGGTTGCTACTTGGAGCAGGATAATTACCTTCCATTTATTCATTATAATGACTTGAATTATTCATCTGGAATTATTTAGCTTGTATAGCTTACAGCCAGTGGCCCCCACTACTCCATCAATGAATATGAGATCTATCATGATCTTGAAACACACATTACCTCTCGTGAATAGTTATTTATAGGCCTGAGCTGGATTCATGGCAGTAAAATGAGCCCAATTTGTTTGAGTGTGTCTGTAGGTGGAGAGACAATTGTCTGCATGTTTTAAAACTTTGATTTAGGGCAGTTATTTTAGTATAATTTATCACCCGTGAGAGGAACTCCAAAAAAAAAAGGTTATTGAAGTTCTTGTTTTACCCGCTGAACATTTAAATTCATACTGTACAACTTAAAAATGTACATTTCCCTGCTGTCTCAAAAACATCAGTCACCTGAACTGAAGTTGAAAAGTTGGTTCAAAGTTGTCACAAAAGTAGAAATAAATATATATATTTAACAGACTAAGTTAAGTTCACTGAGAAAAGTTTTTTTTAAACCTAATCTATTAAGTTGAATAAGCAGCTATTTTTTTTTAATACCATATTTCACACAGCCTTAATTTTCCATCATATGTGTTTTCTTCTAACTACACAACTGATCTCTGGAGAGTTCCAACACTCAAAAAAGTGAATGCTGGGAAGTCTGCTAATATCATGATCATGTTTCTTTTAAACTTAATTTGATGAGTTGAGTGATCTCCCGGTACATTAATTTAACTCATCATTTCAAGTCACATGACTTCAAGTCTGAAGAACTCATGTTTATAAGTTTTGAAGTGGTCTGAACATTTAAGTTGAATTAACTTGAAGTCCTATATTTACAATGATTTAATGACAACAGATTAGTTGAATCCACTGAATTATTGTATTCTGTTTTACATATCAGTACAATCATCAGGTACATTTTTTATTTTTGTCCAGTACTTTGGTTTATGACCAAAATACCTGCAAAGAAATAGCATTCCAATCCACCTCAGCCGTACTTTGTGTTTAGTGCTAATTAGAAAATGTTAGCATGCTTAAGCTAACATGGTGATCATACATTATACCTGCCATACATCACCGTGTTAGCATGATGAGCATTTAGCTCAAAGCATCGCGTGTGTCTAAGATATTACAACCTAGATTAATTTGAAATAATGATCTTTCACAAATGCTACTGACTGCAGAATAAAAAAAAATGGCAAACCATTTTAGTAAACAGGAGTTAAAACAGAAATATGCTGTGGTTGATTCCTCTAAGTAGTCAGTTTGCATTGCAGGGACACTAACATGTAAGCTGACTTGATGCGATTTGAGGTCTACATGCTTTCTGTGGATTTTACTCGAGGACACAGTCACATGGGTGTGTACTTGAGGAGTGTGTCCTTGACACTAGACTTGGCACTCATGGAAAGGAACCATTTACCAGGTTGCTTTCATGCTGCAGATCTGTAATTTCGTCATGACTGGTCGATCACTTTTGTGCAGGTGCGGGTGTTTTCTGTCATTGTCATTTTCCAACTCTGTTGGTCATTAGTTCACTGGTCGTAATGTGCGTATGATAGCCTTGCTGCCTTTGTTCAGGCTTGTGAGAAGACAGAGGCCGAAGCTAAAACCAGAAAGAAAAAAACTGGAGAGCACATGTTGAGATTTAAAGTGCTATTGTATTTGAGGACGGTAGTTGATTTTTTTTTTTTTCTCTTCTTCTTTCTGCTGCAGCTGCCGGCTTTATAGTGTGTGTGTGTGTGTGTGTGTGTGTGTGTGTGTGTGTGTGTGTGTGTGTGTGTGTGTGTGTGTGTGTGTGTGTGTGTGTGTGTGTGTGTGTGAGTGAGAGTGAGAGTGTGTGATGGTTATTAGACTTTAAGCATCTAAAAGACCATACATCCAACCCTACAATAGCCATTCATACAGGAATCTGTCATTTCTGATGCCCAAAGCCAGAGGGACCACATTCATTTCAAGGTCCTGTGTAGCAGTGTTCCTGCTTCCTCCCTCTCTCCCTCTCTCTCTCTCTGTCTTCGTCTCTCCCTCCCTCCCTCCCTCCCCACGGGCTAATCTCTCTGTAGTAATCCATGTCGGCCATGATTCTCTGTCTCCCCTGGGCCATTCAAGCCTTCCCCGCCCCCCTTCTCTCAGCAAGTGGCCCCAGTAATGAGGGGAACCCCACCATCTGTGAGTTGTGACAGGACACAAGAGAGGCAGTATGTGTGTGTTTGTGCGCGTGTGCATGTTAGTGAGTCGTTTTAACTCCTACAGTATGTCGTTGTTGTTGGTTGAAAAAGAAATCGATCTTTTTGATGTTTAATCAGTAAAATGAATCATTGCTTAAGTAATTGCGATATATTGATATGAATACTGTAAACATACTAGACTATAATCAAGATGGTGGTTAGTCTTTCCCTTTTTCAAACATAAATCATGTTAGGCAGTAAGGCATTACTTAGTAACACATTACAAAAATGTGATTTACTTTTTTCTGTTACTAATCCTAGTCATGACCTGTTACTTTGACTAGTTTGTCAGGGAAAGGGTTGCTTGGTTTCTCTGCATTCAGTTGACCGGTCTGGGATGTGTGAGCTGAGGCAGAAGATTTGGGGAGGAGGTTGGCCTCGACCAAAACAGGAAGATGCTGCCGGGACCTTCAAAGTTGTCTTGAGTCCATGCTGTGTCTTTAGCTGTCTTGTTAAAGGTAGCTGCTCTGCATCTGGATCGTCATGGTTTTGTTCAGAGTAGCTTTATTGTGAGGTGACAGCCTCCGCCCAGCAGAGCTAAGCTTTTGATCGTCAGTAAATGCCCCAAAACCACAGGCTGTCTACGTCATTTACTGCGGTCAGGCAAGACTCAATAGGCTTTTGAATGAGTTATGGCAATTGTCAATGGGGGCCTACCAATTTTCTGCAGGTGATTGCCTCTAACGTTTCAGAGCCACAAACCATACATTTGATTTCTAAATACTGGTGTTGTGTCGTGTGTGCTGTATCCTCCAGAAAGTGCATTTTATTTAATTAAAAAATTACTTCAAGAATGTCAACGAAATAGGAATGGAATGTCTCATCTATTCACATGGCTACGTTTTTATTGGTATATGATGCCACGTTATGTTCGCAAAGTATCCTAGTTATTCGAGCTTCAATGAAAAGTATTATGCAATATAGTAAGTGTGCACAATTCTAATGTTTGAAACTCCAAACATCAGTTTGATCTTTGTTTGTAGTCTACATGAAAATACCCAACAATTTACCTGTAAAAGGTTCATTGGCGGGATAAACTGTTTTGTCTCCAACTTTATACAAGAATCACGCTTAACAAAGCAACAAGAAGAACATCACCGCCCCAGTCACGACAAGTAATCCATCACACACACACACACGCACACGCACACGCACACGCACACACACACACACAGCTTTACACTAGTTTTGCTTTCACCGAGGAAAAGCGAGAGGGTTGCGGCTGGCTTGGCCTCAAGCAGGAATGATGCCGTGTAAGACATTCGGCACACTTTGTTGACATGACAGGTTTTTGTGAGAGTAATTACACCGGTCGACTGTCTGCAGCGCATGCAGAAGATCTCTTGATGACATGACACGGCGAGGACTTTTGATGACGTCAGCGCCTTGCTATTGGCTGATGGCCGGAGAAGATCTGTGTGTCCCAATACCCATACTCCCATAGTATTTAGTATGCCAGAAAACCTTTTCAGGATGTCTCAATACATAGCATGTCAAATGCAGTGTGCCAAAAATACCAGGATGTCCTACTGCATCAGGTCGCATTGTGCAGTTTGTAAGCCAGCATGCTCTTCTGGCCATTCTGACCCACAATGCTCTGCGCAGCGGCTATACAAGCAAGAGGGTCAAATTTCAAGGTGCAATGTAAAGATGGAGTATTATGTCCTAATTGTATGCATACTGCATGCAACGACACAGCCGCTTACTGCTATCACCGCTGTGTTTAGGTCTTCCTGGCTTAGTGTCTACAAACCTGCAGCATGAGCCTGCAGTGTTGGTTTATAGAAAAGTCAAAGAAAATATGGATAGACGAAATCTCTTATACATCATACTGTACAACTTATATTTAAAATAAAAGATAGAGACAAGCAGTAGATGAATACATATTTGTGCAAGAAATGACAATCTTTATTTCAGCTTAAAGTCAGGTGTCAGGAGTATCTGCTGAGCTCAATATTCAAATGTACACACGGTAAGCTTTTATCATCGGACTGACATAATAGCTATTAGAGTATATAAAGGCGATACCATAGCAATACCATAACTAAGCCTACACAAACGTTGGCTTCATGCTCTCATTTCACACCACAACATGATGGTAAATGATGCATGAACGGCATTACAGCAGCTTGGCTTCACTTTGAGAGCCTGTTGGGTCATGCACCGGTCGTTTGAAAGTATGATTTATAGTAGTTCTTTTTTCACAGCCATTATCTGTGTCTGATTTATACTTGGTTCGAAGAATATTTAGAAATGTTAGAGACTTCAATCAGTCAAATCGGTCAGTTGCATTTGAAAGCTGTGTGTGTGTGTGTGTGTGTGTGTGTGTGTGTGTGTGTGTGTGTGTGTGTGTGTGTGTGTGTGTGTGTGTGTGTGTGTGTGTGTGTGTGTGTGTGTGTGTGTGTGTGTGTGTGTGTGTGTGTGTGTGTGTGAGAGAGAGTTTATTTCCTTTCAGATAAAAATCTTAAAGTTGCTCTTTGGTAAAGTTGCTCTTTGGCACATCCAACTCAAACCCTGTGTTGCAACTACAATCACATTATTATTTCTGATTCTATCAGTGCAATTAGCATGCCACTTCGCCCCCCTCCCATTTCTTGGGTGGTACTGAAACTGCACCACCACACTGGCACACATAAAGGCACATCTATTGTAGCTGAATATAAGCCTGTCCTTGTAAAGCTGTCATCCCTGCGTCTGAAAGAGCTTGTGGGTGGAGAGGAGGTGTAGCCTAAATCTGAATTAAGGCCACGTTTCCTCAGGCATAGAAAATGTAGGCCAACTTTACCATATTTATACAGCATGCAGTCTGTGGCTAGAGGAATATATGCTAAGTTTTCAGTTTATTCACATGTCTTTGCTGATCCGATGTGAATGATAAAAAAATGTAAGTCTTAATTATTACAAAAGGGTTTAAGGTCTTACTTTTCTTGAGGACTTTGCCTGGCAACTGCAGCCCTTCCTCTGACTTGTTCACTGTGACTTCTGCCGGATTTACCGATTACGATTTCTGCCTTACAAAACTGATCCGACATCGGACGGGATAATATTTAAATGCTAATGTTTTAAACTAAAAACCAGTGGGCTGACGTCTGTCCTTTTGTACAGACTGAAACACAGCTGCAGGCACTCACATACATCAGTGGATGCAAACTATTTGTTGACCTCACACGACGAGCAAAGTGAAATGAAGTGATGCATTTCACATCATTTTGATTTTCCTGAATACAGTTTTTGTACCCTGAACTGTAAACAACTTTTCTCTCTTCACCTTGCATGAATGAAAATAACCTCAAAATGAACTGGACTATCAGGATTGTTAGCTCATTGTCCCTTCACGCTTACTGCAAAGTGATGAGCAAACAATCAAGACAATGTTTTTGTGTCACTGCCCACATATTTAAGATCTGTGTATGCCAGAATACTTTGAGCTGATTGTGACCGTGTACCCGGTCACACACCTGCCTCGGCGGTTTGATTGTAATTGCCGCTGCTGGAATTTTACTGAAGGAGTGTTCAGCTGCACATCCTGTTGATGTGATGATGTGGCCAGAGGGCATTGAAACACTTCGTGACAACAACTTCGCTCGCGTGCGTTTTGTAACTACAGGACATGTTTAAGTATGTAGCCGTCAGGAATCTCTTCCTGCTACTACTAAGTTCAGCGATGTGTCCTTTTTTTGATTGGGGATGTGAAAACAATTACTGTGTTAGACTCCCAAAAATCACCCATTAACGAGGCATTAACCAGACAAAAAATACACAATAAGACACTTTTCAGGGTTATAATTCACTGGCTGTTTTTTTTTTTTTTTACATTTAAGATAGGGCTGCACAATTAATCCAGATTTGAACAAAATCGCAAAAAATCGTATATTGAATTTGGCAGTATTTGGTATCAACTATGCATCGGGAGAATCAACAGACATTGCTCTTATTGAAGTTCTAAGTTTTGGCTCTGGTTTAAAATATGAATTATTACAACCATTAGTTTGTATTTGTCTTTCACATTCTTTTGGCTGAACTTCAGTTGATAAAACTCAACAGTGTAGTTTGGTGCAGGCACTGTGCTTTTTGATTTGCATCTGCAGATGTTTTTGTTGGGTATGGTTTGCGATATTACTTCAACATGCCCATGCAGGCATCAGATGTGGGGTAGCTGATTGCTTCTCCAATAATCATATTAATTAAATCAGCGGTATTTTGGCATCCTGCCATACGAGTCACATACAACAACGGTAGTGAGCTGAATACACACTGTATTTACACTTTTTGTGTACTCTGTTGTTTCACTTAGTTGTCAAACCCCAGTGTTTGAGGATTAAAATAGTGAGCAGTTTATTGTATTAACTTATGCTGTTTATTTTGTCTTATTCCTTCACAGAATGGCACAAAGAAATCCTGGGACTTCATGCGAACCCACGATAGGTAAAAACACATTTTCTTCTTAACTGTTGGATCTGAGTGACAAAGGGGCTTGATTTGCACCAATATTGGCCCTCACCATCTCTGTACCTCTAAATATTACATCTACTCTCTATTCTTTACCTTTTCTTACGAGCAGCATATTTTTTTTTCAAATTAATTTCTGTTCAAATGTCAAGATAGCAGAGTCTCACAAACCAAACGGATGGAAACGGACACAAAACATGCTGTAATTGAGTCTTTTTTTTTACTGGATTTTCTGGTGCATCATGAAATATATTGATGAAGGTATATTCTCATGCGTTGTGGGCACAGTAAAATAAATAAGCTGTGTGAGATGTTGCTTGTTTTTTGTGTGGCCTTTCACCTGTAGCCATAATTAGTACCTCTCGTCCATGCTATTTGTATATTTGTATACCTTCTATTCTCTAGCATCACTCAAATATGGCAAATACTCGAATGGCAGTCAAACCAAAACATACCTTGTTTTTCAGGAACTGGTGCCCTGTTATTCTACTTGTCAATGGCTATAAATGTCTTGAGCTTCACAGGGGGCACTGTAAGAGAAATATCACACATTTGTGTCAAAACCCCGGTCCCTACTCCGTGTTCTGCCCAGGGTACTAGAATGCCTTGCAGTAAGTCTCAGGTCATTTAAGCCCTCTTTCCTCCACTCCTGACCCCGAAGAGAGGTCCTTGTGAAAAACAGTTCCACTGATGCAAAAGCAGTGAACCCCAGACTGTACTTCCTCAAGAAAATAGCCCATGGGAACATCCAGCTTTCCCCCAGGTGGAAAATCTGCAAAGTGTTATTCCCCCTTTAGCCTGTATTGAAAGGATCCACAGTTGTTTTGCATGTGTTCAAGTGTGCATAATGTTTTCTTCTCGGCAGCACACTTCTTGTCACATTTCAAAAAATATGGAGGACAGATTTGTGGGTAACGTACTGTGAAATATCTAATTTAGTGAATGAAGCTTCCTTTTCACCATGGCAATCCGGTAAAACACTGGCATCACCTCAGACGGCACAGCAATCCGCCCATTGATCTCATACCACATCTCACCCTGAGATATTGTTGACCCAAGGGGACTGGAAATGGCTAAATCCATTATTTTCCATCACATGTTCCATGGTCTCCAACTGGGAGTTCCTCTGGAGGTCACAGCCTGATGAAGCCAACAGAATTGCATCACTGGCGAAAAGCAGATATACAATGTTGAAGTCTCTGTGCCCACCAAGAACTTCCTCCACTAACTGCCACGAATGCAGAGCCTCCAAGACGTCTGGTGGGACACGGTCATAAGCTGTCTCCAAATCTAAAAAAAAAACACATGTAGCCTGGATGGGCAAACCCCCATTGCTTTGGTATTTCGACACCTATGTGTTTATGGGAGTATTTACGTACAGTTGCTTGTTTATCACTGGAAGTAACATTTAATGACAGCCAGTATTTTCTGCCAGTGCAAGAAATTTAAGAGACCATGGTCATGCATACGTTGAGCTCTCGCTGTAGTCCTGCTCGTGTGTCTTTATTCTCTTCTATGCCTTTCACTCTACTGAGTTTGACTGTCTGATGTATCCCCAGCCAGCTTAATACATGTAGATTCGTAAATTAGTAAACAGAGTAATACAATCAGTTTAATTCCCTACTGGGAGGCTTCAATATAGTTTTCAGGGAATCTCAAGGAAATAAGATGTGTATCTACACTTAATTAAGTGTGTTTAGCAAGCGATGGTCTATAAAAAAAACATTCTACGAATACGTATCACTTGGAATTATGAGTAAACGCATGAAAACTAGTCAATAGAAAAATAGGTGCCACATACAAATATATCTCAGTTAGCAAAAGTTCAAAGAACTAAAAGAAAACTTTGCGATTGCCTCAGTTCTGTAATCAGAAGATGGGTTATTTAGCACGAAACCCATTTATTTCTTGTACAACAAAGACCTGATCATAGTGTCTTGATACCAGAAGCTTTGCAGTGCAACCAGTCCTCACCATAGTGGTGCTCCTCATACGTCTGTCATAACCCAGTTTTCCCGCTGTCCAGCCAGAAGCCCCGCGGAGAAAGCTTAACGGTGCATGAAAAGTCCTGAGCGTCCGTTTAGCCTGCTTCTTGGTTTAACCATTAGAGCATTTCTCTTCAGTGGGAGGCTGTAGAACAGCTGTAATGGTGTGGAACAGCACTACAAGACCCAGGCCCGCCTCAGTGGACAGCCTTCATGCCTCAGGCCTGTGTTTCCCACTTTAAGCCCAAATCTACCAAAAACATGATTTCAGTCCCACTGTGAGTCCATGGGCTCATGATCATCTCAGCCTTAAAATTGCTCAACGCTCAGGTCAGCTAATATTCATACATATTGTTGAGAATGGACATTATACTTTAACTTGAAATATCGGTATTGCAGACAGATATTGAATCGGTATCAGCCCAGGCACTGCAGCTAGAAACGAGTTGTAATAGCAATGTCCAATAAAGGCCTCTCACCCTGGGAAAGACAGGGCAGGGCTTCCTGCTGCCTCATACACATCCGCTTTCCCAACACCAACAGCAGGCCTCAAGTCTCCACTGGCAGCGACGGTCACACACTCTCACACACACCGCCGTGAACCACCTGCGTGTATACAATTCACTGGGTGCCAGCGCTGGATCTCCACAGCTTGCTTGTTGGGAGTCAGCGTTTGAATCTGGAATGATTTGGTCCTCTTATTCCATAATATTGTTCATTTTTTTTGATTGCGTAGGATTTGAGTCTCAGTATAATTTTGGTTGTAGCACTTAGGCAATTAAGGTTGACAAAAGCTAGAGATTCAGTTTTAAGGGCAACGCCGCATCATTAGATGCCCATAGTGCCCTCCAGACAACGGTTGTCAATGTTCGGTTGCCGGGATGGAGTGATAAAATCGCTGCTATTCTGTGGAGCGTTGCTGGTAAATAGGATAGTTGAGTATCTACATACGGGAAGTCGATGAGTTAGCATGAAAAACAACAGGCATGGGTGATTGATTTTAGTTAGTTTACATAAACTTAACCCACGTTTTTAAGCCTCATTTTCAGAACAAATCCTCCATCCGTGAGGGTTTGTGTTGACGTCCACTTTCAGCCCAAAATGTATGACCCTGTAGTCAGTTTACTTACTTTGTCAGGTTTGTAAAAAAAGACTGTTTCATATTCCCAATGCCAAGAATACTTGTGGACCCACCATACCGAAATGCTGGGTGTTCCCCGCACACTGGTTTTAATCCAGTAACCCCTGCAATTTGGGGTTCAGCATCTTGCTTAATATATCATGTATGCAAAGAGATTTACTATTAGAAAAAAGTTGTCCGATTTTATTTAAACTTGACCTTTTTGTCTCTTTTTCTTCAGTGTGTCAGTGCTGATCTTCAACACCAGCTCACACTGTTTTGTCCTCGTCAAGCAGTTCCGCCCAGGTAAGTTTTCAGCACACAAGACAGGAGACTAACTTTAATCTGCAATCTAGTTAATTCATTTTCTTCTTGTCACCCAGATAGATCTAGATTGTTGTACATCCGGTGGGCACTTTGACTAAAAAAGCAGCACATTACAATCCCTGTTTATGCTACTGGATCTTAGTAACAATGCAGACTCATAAATAGACCGCAAGAGGCCCCGTTACAAAGCAGCCTAACCTCCTTTGTTAGAGGTCGCCAGGGACTCTGTTCCACAACGCAGTGTGCTAAATTCAAGGAAGTCTGGGCATTGATATATTTTTTTCCTCTCCTCTCTCTTTGCTGTTGGGGAAAAATACTGTCCTTTGTCTGAAAGAAATCAATTTGTCTACAACCTAGAATGGCATTTTTTTTTATTTTTATTTTTTTTTTTTAAAAGGGAGTGGTCAATATGTTGGTCAGCTTATTGGTATCAAACAATAAAAGCTTCAAGAGAAAGGCACAGAGCCAAATAAAAAGTATAACAAAGGTTTCACCCAAGATTACATTTCATAATAATGTAATGCGTCCTTTATTTCAGGTGAGTCGAATATTATATTGTATGTGCTTCACTTTCAGTTGGTATCCATAATTATGGCAGTGTTAGAGTCAGCATTTTAAGAAAGCTTTCACAGATTAATATGCATTCTGTTGGGATGCAACGAATGACTGTTTTCATTATTGATTCATTTGTCACTTATATTTTTTTAATTGATTAATCATAGTCTATAAAATAAGAGACAAGTACACAAGCATATAACAGGAATACTGTCTCACTTCCACCCAGGTATAACAGTATTCTGTTTTTTCTACCAACCAGCTGTATACATGTGCGAGTGGGAAAGGACCAAGACGCAGCCGCCTCAGTCGGCTGAAAAAAGTGAGGAGGGCGCCGCCGAGGCCACCGCCCCTGCCCCCGAGTCTCAGGAGGGCCAGTCGGCGGCAGAGGGGGAGAGCTCTTCTCAGTTGCCCCCGGCCTCAGCGGGGATCACCTACGAGCTCTGCGCCGGGCTGGTGGACAAACCCAATCTATCTCTGGAGGAGATCGCCCGGCAGGAGGTGCTGGAGGAGTGTGGCTACGATGTGCCTGCCTCTAAACTGAAGAGGATTACTTCTTACAGGTGAGCTGATGGCACATTTGTGTGTTCTGAAGCTGTCGGAAATATCGATGACGTTTAAGTCTGTCCATTCGCAACACAAATAAGTTGTAGGACAAGGTATTTCATTGTCTTTTTAAATATCTACTTTAGTCTCTCCCACCGGATTTCTTGTCCCTGAACAATTAATATCGTGTTGTCCTATTTTGTATCATTTTCATCTATAATTTCTGAACCTCCTTGAGCTATGTTCACTCAGAAATAACCCACATTTGCAGCTTTGTTTCATTAGTTGGACTGACTGTTCTAAGATTCAATTCCAGGTACCATTAAAGGATATCCCTATTT
Source organism: Ophiodon elongatus (assembly GCA_016806645.1). NCBI lineage: Eukaryota > Metazoa > Chordata > Actinopteri > Perciformes > Hexagrammidae > Ophiodon > Ophiodon elongatus. The sequence goes on along the minus strand of JACSYO010001682.1, from coordinate 4,130,126 downwards.
TCCCATGTTTTTGTGTCTAGTTGACTAACAGGGACAATGTGAGCGCTGCAGACGGGAACCGCTCGCGGACTGCATGTAATCCTATCGAGCAACCTGGCATCGTCAATGTACATCCACTAAAAGTGATATTTTTTGCCGTTATCCTGCCATGATAAGGCCCACTGATGTGTTGTACTGATGTTTCCACCATGGATGTATTCCACTATTCCACCGTCGTCTTCCGGCAACACGTCGAGACTCTTTTCATAATGTTGTCAGACGCTGTCAATGACAAAAAACAGTACTTTAAGTGGATGTAACGGCGCCAGGTTGCCCAATAGGATTACATTATGGCCCGCAAGTGGCTCCTGTCTGCAGCGTTCGCTCTCACTACAGGACCAATTTCAGAAATAATTGTCCCTGTTCGTCAGTTATATACAAAAACATGGGAAAATAGTGTACAGGTTGAACGTTACCCTTTAAAAAACGCCTTTAAAAGAGTGATAGCTCGTTCAAAATATTTTATGCATTAAACACTCACCCCTGTAGACTTTATACAAAGTAGAAAAGCCCTTCATAGATGAGTACTGAACATTTTCATGACTTTTCTTTTTTTTTTTGTCTCCAGAACATTATTTAGCCACTCCTGCAGCATAAGCCACTTCTCCACTGTCAAGAGTTTGAGTTATTTAAATTCTGGGTTGAGTATCCCTTTAAATCCTGAAGCTTTCTGAAAGTCCACTTAATATGATGTACCCATGCATTTTTCATGACGACAGTTTGTCTTTGATGGAACTACATCAAGATTAAAAAATGCAACCTTAAGTTGGTGACAGACAAAATTTTAAATGAAGTGCCATAATGATAAGAGATGGGACTAAAAGTGCTGACGTTATGTAAGTGAGCTGTAAAGATGCATCAGGGGAAGCTGCCATCTTTCTCAACACATTATTAGCTCACACTATATCTTGATGCAGCAGTTTAAAGTTTTAGGAGATGAACAGTCACACATTAAACAGCCGCACCTGGACAGCTTTGACTGACAGCTCTCATAACTGTGCTTTTGATTTGACTAGAACACCTCCTCAAGCTTTGTTGGTGTTGTCTATGACCGTTGTTATGTGTGGGCTTCTTCCATTAACTAGATGGGTATCGTTTTAACCCTCAGGACCCCTATGAGGGTGGTTTTGACAGAAGCGTGTGGTGAAGTTCTGTGCTAATAGTAGGCAGCCCGAGGTCAGTTTGGTTGAAACGGCCTTGAAAATACTTCAAAATACTGGTGTGTCGCTTATTACCAGCATTCAAAGACGGAGCTTTACAGACTTCATATGATTTCATAATAATGGAGACTACAGATTTATAACAGAAAGCCTTCAGTATTCACTGGGGACAAAGCATTTAAAAAAACAAAACATGGGTGTTAACCTGACAGAAACTTAAAAAAGACCCTATCAAGTTGGATTAATAATAATTTATGGAAGTGACAACTGATACATTTTGAATGAAAAAACAAGATTTTGGACCCTGTATTAAAATATTCAAACGATATCCAACCATTCAGTATTTGGAAAACATACTTGCATATCACTAATTGTTTTCCTTCCCTTCTCCTCCCCTACAGGTCAGGCGTAGGTGTAACAGGTGCCAAGCAGACTATGTTTTATGCCGAGGTGTCTGATGACAACTGCGTGAGTGCAGGTGGAGGTGAGCCACGGGAGGGAGAGCTTATCGAGGTGGTCAAAGTCCCGCTGCACGAGGCCATGACGTTTGCCTATGACGAGCGTATACCTAAAACCATGGGTGTAATTTTTAGTTTCATCTGGTTCCATAATAACATGTCTCCCAAGTACAAGATCTCCACCAATGTGTAACTAGTATTAACCAACCATCTTTATACCGTTTATTCCAAATTCAATCAAACACTGGCCCAGCACATCCACTCTTCCCCTCATGGCTCTTCATCCTGTATTGCCTTTTTGCTTATTGGTACATGATGAAAGGTGGGCCCCTTGTCTTGTTGCCAACAGGTATCTTTAAGTTTTGTCCTGTTAACCTTTATAAGTTTCATGTGGTCTTAATATTTTCCCTGAAAACAGATTTGCCATAGCTGGTTGTCACTGGCACATTTTTCTCTTCTTGATGATTTTTGTAGTCTGTTAATCATTTCATTTACTGTGCCATCTGTTATAAATGGCTGCATATCACTGATTTCATTTGCCTGCCCTTGATTAAAGGAACACTCCACTGCTCTTAGTGTAGGCTCTTGAATGTTACCTGCATTTATAAAAAAGCAAAAAAGCATTTAAATACACCTGATATTGGCTGAGAAAAAGCCATTTGCCATTCTGCTCACAGTCAAATAAACAAACTTTGTCAAACATGTTTCAAGCATTCCTACAACTCCCAGCATTCATTGCAAACTCGGTGACGCTAACCAGCCATGTGCCCCTGGTCAGCCACGGTTTGCTAACATTTTCGCATGCTAATATTTTTATTGGAGTTAATACAAACAGTTCCACTTGCCTGACAAAGTGTGCAGGAGGAACTTTGCATATGAGTGTGAAAATACACGTATAAAAACAATAGCTACTTTTTGTACTGGTCATTCCATGAACCATTAAAGATAAATATAAGGTAACAAAGCTAAACCAAACAGTGGAGTATTCCTTTAATCCATGATCCAGTAATGCAAAAACTATGCTAGTCAATGGTGGGGCCTTGTAACGATTGAGGTGTTCGGTGTGTTTTAACCACCACTTGTTCAAGCATGCCTCAATAGTTTTCTCTGATCCACAGCCTTTAAGCAATACTTATGATAGTACCCTGGGCTAAACAATCACTCAGTGTCACTAAAATCAACTCTGTTAGAAAATCTTCATTAAGTCAACCCAGTGGACATATTGGCAGACTTTTTCTTCTACAAGCCAAGTGGAAAATGTGATTTAGGTATTTTTTCACTTCACAGAAAAAGCATACACCTTCCTGCCCCCGCACCGAAGGCTTCACCTCAGTTTTATGTGTCACTGTTCTCAAGCACAATCCTGCAAAGGGTTACCGATATTCGGACTGTAACATGTCAGTGAATAGTTTTCATTTCGTTTTTTTGAGCTTTGAAGGAGTTCTTTTTGCTCTCCGGTGCATCGTTTTCTTTCTTATCATTTTCATTCCGATCAAAGTCATTTCGAGAAAGTTCCTTTTATACCCGGCATGTCAAGGTTACATTTTGAGCATATTTAAAAGGACTTAAACCCATCAATAAGATTGGTCATAATTCATTTCAGAGGTTCAGCGTTGGTCATTAACACACAAACCTTATCTCACAAAGTGAATCTCAACAGCAGTTTGCCAAAATCTCAGGTCCAAGTAGTCAAACTTTTGGTCATATTCAGGGTGGATCTCTGGATGTGAGGATGACCAGCATGTTATTATATTAATATATTTCAAATTAATTTGCAGCCCAAAGGCAACATAGTTCTTACTATTCTTACGATACGTTATTATTTTTCTTCATTCTAAAAGGGCTGGTACTTCATTTATTAATCAATATGTGAAAAGGAAGCAATTCCCCCACCTTGTAGTTTTCTTAAAAATATGCAAGTTCTGAATCAAAGACAACACCATTTTTAGAAAATTACCGCTCACAACAGACAACACATCTCCTTATTTATACATTATTACTGTTAGACATAAGAGAGTGACTCTTCTTGGTGCACCTGCAGAGTTTGGAAGTTGGAAAATATGTGTGACAAAATATAGTGAGTGAAACTTTACGTTTATAAAAAAAAAAAAAAACTGCCTGAATAACTTGGTTTGTTGACTACAAAATAAAAATAAAAAATGCTGTATGTTAATTATTTGTTCAATTGTAGTTCAATGTTAATAACACCTTGAATATATTGAAGGTGAAATCATAAGTTAAAACCTAAACTTGCTATTTCAAACAAAAACAACCATAATACAACTTACTGTTGATGTATTTGTCTGAACTCGGGTGAATGAAGAAATACTTCAGGTAAAGATGAGCATCAATCCAGGATTCATTTTGTTCCTCTGGCTTTTTTTTTTTTTTTTTTATCCTGAGGAACAACTGACAATCAAATGTTCACATTTGTCTTCTTTTAGCCATAAAACGTTGTGTTTTTTGGTAATTATTCTTCATCGGTGTGTTAGGTGTGTGTTTGTCCCTACTGAATCTTACAGTGGTTCTCTTAGAAGAGGACCGGTATCAGGCATCTCAACACGGTAATCTTAATTCATTGTTTTTATCAAACAAAGTGAAGAGAATTTGTATCAACCAAACTAAATATGTTTCACGTACTTGAGTCAAATATATCCACCCAGACTGTATAGGAATATATGCAGAACCCTTAAGCCATATTTATCTCCCCCTACACCCCAATCATTGCGCTTCGATATCCCTCTGTCCGTCAAAGATCATTCCTTGATGTAAGATTGTATAGTTTGCTGGAACTGCTTGAACAAATTTTATTTTGTTAATTTTCTTTGGAAAAAGAAAGACGACTCATTTGCTAAATTGATTCATATTCTCTCAAATTAGCACCCAGACCTGATGTCCATCACTAAATCAGATTATCTTTGTGTTTTTGGTAACAATCGTAAATTTTTATGAAAATATTTCAACGCATACAAACCACAGGAAGTATCTACTGTAACAAGTTTGGAAAAATGTGGATTGTACCTTTGGAAACCCATGAAATGACCAATGGACAACTTGTTAGTGTTATGTGTAGAGTTAACCCAAAAAGGAGGTTCACACTCGCCATGTTTTCATTGACATATTTGTTTTGCGCATTTTAAAGTATTGCATTAGAAAAGCTGTACGGAAACTCCAAAATTCGATAAAACGTCCTCAATTGCGGAAATAACGTTTCAACTTAAATGAATGATAAACTTTTTCTGCTGACTGCGTTTTCTCGAATATTCCCATAACGTCCTACTGCTTGTCTTCGTCTCCAGACAATATGAAACATGGCCAATAGTAGCCGACATGAAAGAATAATTCAAACTTGCCCAATTGAAACAAATTCACAAATTCCTCTCTCCATTTTTCTCTCGTAGACGGTTATGTGGCCAAGCCGGCTGGTTTTGTTTCCGGTTTGCAACCTCTACTTCTTTTATTCTGTTTCCTGGCGGATTAAAGCAAAAGTTTGTTTAAAATCAACTTGACAATCAACTTGTCAATTGAATGGAAACATGGCTACTGTAACACTAACAGGGTTTTTAAACAATATTTTTTTAACCACACTTTACATCATAATAACCAGTATCATTATATCTTTAAATAGTTATTTTTTTGCTTTCAGAAAGTTATTTATTTGGCGCCATATCCTCATTAGGTCCCTAACCTTCTAATTTCCTCCATCTTCTTCCATGTGACAAACCTTTCTTTCGTCTTCAGCTGAATGAGGTCTAAGTGGATTTTAACACTTGTTGAGTTTAATGGAGAACCTTATTGAAAGATTCCCAATGGTGCTCACAGTTTTCCATCGTCTTGTTCTTGTCTGGTATGAGATGAACCTATTGTGGCAAATAATGAAGATGGTGGTCACTTTTTGTCGCCCACATTTTAAATGGGTTAGCCATAATCATTCCAAAAGTAATATTCCTCTGTGTATTTAGAAAATCTCAGTTTGCTGTAATTAGGCCAACTGCTTCTGATTTGGCTTGATGTAAAACAAAGCCATTTAAACTTTTAAGGCCAGTCTGTAACTTTATGTGCCTGTCAAATGTGGAGAACTGCCATGTGACTTCTCTTTTGGCCAAAATATTTTTTCTTTTTGAGGAAAGTTATAGCAAAAACACAAAAAGGCTTTTCTTGGCCTTTTCCCATGGGCTTGTCACTGTGGGCAGCATCAGCCAGCAGACCAACAGCGGTCCAGACTTCTCCACACCTTCCCTCCAGCTATCATCTGAAAGTCGAGTGCATTTGGTGAACATCACAGAGGACAGACAGCAGCCTTAATGATTGACGAAACAAAAGTGGCATCCACAAAAATAAATAGCTGCTGCAAGTGGCAACCACCATGGCAACACTTTAGGTTCAGCTGGTCCAACCAGCTTCTCTATATAGGCAGTTAAATATAAAATGGAAATTTAAATTGATGTGAGGCCTGTATTTTGTTTTTGTTCAGCCTTTGACGTCAAAACTTACAAGCTGGTCTGTTTTCAGACCTGCAATCTATTTTATACTCTTAACATTTTTTTTATTAGTTTTATAAGCTATTCAGAAGTGACGGGCTATGTTTTTATAATCTTATTTAGTTTCACACTTATGTGTTTTTTCTGATTCAAATGCAAACATTTTAGTTTAAAACCAAACTCTTTGTTCTAATGGAAGTCATGTAAAGGTTGTTAACACTTGGGATTGCCGGTGTTCTTGGAGGACTTGAAGAAAACGTTCGACCTTTTAGAAAACATGCTATTTTTGCTGAGAGTCAGATGAGAGGATAGACTTCACTCTCTCTGCAGACGGCTAACAGCAGCTAATGCTAAGCTAACCAACTGCTGGCTGTAACTTCATGTTTACTTTTACGGCCTGTGAGAGTGATATCAATCTTCTCATCTAACTCTCGACAAGAAGGCGTATCGCCCAAAATGTTGAACTATTCCTTTAAGTCTCCCACCGAGACAATCCTAACCTTCCCCTCTACGACAAAAGTAAATGCACTTTTGACAGTCCAGAGTGAGGTTGCAGACTGTGCCACTGGTAAGCCATATGCTACTTCTATTGAATAAAACACTAATATATGAGGTAAGTAAATGGTTGTTTAATTCATTCTTACCTATGCTGGATATTAACCATTAACCCAGCGTTGGACATTTCTACCTCCATCTCTCAGGCACATAACGCAAATATTTAGTGTCCGTTTGCTTGCTTCTAAGGCGCTGACATATCAAATTCTCAGCAACATGTCAGAAATGTCAACAGTCAGTGGTTCTCTGTGACAGAATACTTAATTCATCGGTACCAGACTTTTCTAGATGTACCCCCATGGCTATGCTGTAGTTGCTTCTTCAACTGTGATCGTGTTTTCGTTTTCTTCTGTTAATGGTTTGTGCACCGTTTGACAAATACTTACTGTATTTTTAGTGATCATGAGCTGAGCAACATTTAATCGTGAACATGTTTTTAAAGGTGCTATGTGTAGTATTCTCTAATTACTGTTTAAATTGGACCGTGGATGTTACAGTTCAAACTTTACCTCTGGTGATCTACTCAACAATACTTCATTTGTTCGAAAACTCACTTGATTTTGGATGAAGTCGGTCATGTTTGCTTCTTTATTGGCAGACTGGTAGCTGAATATTCAGAAGCAACAAGGGGAAGATAATCAGATTTGCTGCTATTAAGCCGTTCATAGTGATTATAAAGTGTAGCACATGTTATTCTGTTAGGTAGTTTAATATTCAGTGAAAATCCTACACATAATACCTTTAAGTGAAAGAAGTATTATGATTTTTCTCATGGTAAAGACATAAATAAATTTGTCCAATTGTGATTTTTTTTCACTGAATTTGTGTTTTAAAAAAAATATTTTATGAAAAAAAAAAAGTACAAACACTAACGAACATTGCAGTTTTAAGAATTTATCATGCTCTTTTTTTTTTTTTGCTTTCTTAAAAGTGTATACTCATTGTGGGCAGTGTTTTAAATAATGTTTCAATTTTGTTAATTTATTACCTAAATGTTGAAATATTAAAACTTTTAAAACATGACACTTGGTACGAACATACAGTATATATTTAAATATGATACTTTGCATGTGCACTAACTGTGTTGGATTAAACTGCATTAAGTTGAAATAAAATGGGTTTGATGCCCAAAATTACATTTTTTCTTTTCCTGTAATTATTATAATATATGCTTCAAGCTTATTTTAGGAAAATGTCACGCTCACTACACCACAGACCATAGACTGTGTTTGAGCTCAGTACAACTGAACGCTGACATTTTTTGGCAACCAAAATTATATTTATGACCTCTGAGTCATTTGTAGACTGTATGAACTTTTAATAATTGGTATATGAAACACTATAATATAGTTGTAAGCAGATATAAGTGTTTATAATATGTGTCAATAACTATAACTCCTTCTGTAGACGCCATAAGTGGAGGCTGCAGTATAAACAGATGATGAATGACAATATAGCAAAACAAAGGTGCTACAATACAAAAATATGCCTTCACAAGTCATAATCACTGACAAATGACTTACATTAACAAGTCCTTATATCTGCTTACAACAACATTATTGAGTCTTATAAACTGTGTGCACACTCCTGGGAGACTTCAAGTAATTTTTGTATGAAGTGTAACAATTACTTCACTTCCATAGGAAACTGAAGAACAGAGATAAGCAAGTATGATGTGATTGACTGGAAATCCACAGCGCTTTACCTGCTGCTCACACACATCTGTCAGCAGCAGCCCGTTGATACACATCATCTCTCTTGAACAAACACATCCTGATGAGAGATAAGCCAGAGCCAATGTAAATGCTGCAGACCTGATGCTGATGGGCATCCTGATTGATGGTTTCCCAGAAATGAAAGCAGAGTTCTTGCATTTGGCCAGAGAGAAAATAAAAACTGTTGCACTGTGGAGATGATTTTATCTAGGAGAAGTGTGTATGTGCACGAGTGTAAGGAAACAGGAGGCGCATTTTCTGTCTCGTAGATTTACTGTTTCAAAGACAAAAAATGAAAAACTCGTCAAACTCTGCACGTTGTGACAAGAAGTCTCTGTCTTTTTATTTTTATGTTCAACAATCAACAGGCTTCGTTTTTTGCTTCAACAACTTAATTGCTAAAACACGTCTGTCGAGCATGACTTTCTATATCAGTTTCTCTTTATTTCCTTTATAAGGCCACACTTCTGTTGCCCTCTTAAAAGCATGTTGCTAGGATACGAACGGCAACAGGTCACGCTGATATACTCCCTCCTACTTTAGTATCAAACCCCTCTTCTCTGGTAATGTGTCTCCTGAAAAGAAGCACACTATAGACACATCTGACTAGATACTGGGCAAGTTTTTTTAATCCCATTTTCATGTATATCTTTTGACTTTAATAACTTTAAGACTGAAAGAGAATCGTTTGACCCTCTGCTTCTTACCTGGTTGGTTCAAAAACACGAGTCAGCTTGTGGCTTAACGCTGAAATCAAGTTGTTCAATAAAAACATGTTCAGTTGGACATTTACATGAATATTGGGGTCTGTTTCCATTAGTAAACTGTCTTCTAAAGTTACAAAATAAGCGGTTTGACAATCACTTTGCAGCATCATGAAATAAAGAGAGCTCTAGATGATTCATGTTGATTGTTTTTGTTATTTCTTTTTCACTTTCAGTCCTTAAAGTAAGACGTCAACAGTTTGTGAAATACTCTTATTCGTTCACCTGACTCTTTTTTCATACTTAAAAACAAAGAGTAGCCTGGTATTCATCGTCTCATCCGAAAGAAAACATATAAGGTTACTTCCCAAAATCAAGCTTATTCTTATGGAGACTGTTCAAAATCTTATCGTTAACCCCCCGTTACTCCATACTGCATACTACATACTCATTAGTTTTTACTGCATACTGCCTTCTAAATTATCAATGAAGTGGGCCATTACCAGCAGACTGCTCACACTGAAGTAAACTCAAGCAAGACGTCGTGACATGACCGTATCGATCACGCCTTTACCAGTCCTAGCTACCGTTGAATGAAAACTGCCTATGCACCCGGAACGCACTACGTACTCAATTTAACTTCATACTAATATGAATAATACATTGCGATTTTGAACACAGCCTGTGTGTATGACAACATTTCTGTAAATACATCTTCCCCACGCCATTTACTATGTAAGGGTGGTGCAGATGGGTGGATAGATGGGTGCTTGAGTTGCGTCCCTGCTGCTTTCATGTTGTAACTGGACACATGGGACGGCCCTGTTCTCCAGAGACCATCTGGATGTGCGCGTGTGTGTGCGTGTGTGTGTGCGTGTGTGTGTGTGTGTGTGCGTGTGTGTGTGTTACCACAGCAGATGGATTACCTCCCCTCTTTCTGAATGCAGCCCTTTCGCAGGTGGGAGCTAAAACCTGCTCTTTGAAGGAAAGACAAGATCCAGCACCGCAGTGAGGAGACACTGATGTGCTCAATACCAGAGTGATTCCAGCACACTCTGACACACTCTCCATCTGTATGCAAATGAGATCCTACACATATGGGAAGGAGGTGGGCTTTTTAACCTTTGTCGACCTCTGCATCTTCACCGATCGACTGCATGTCTTCGGTCGACATCAGTAGTGTTCACGTACTGTAACGTTATACATTTTATACTCTTAATACACTTAACAGATCCACTGAAGCAACCAGGGACTAAATGCCTTGCTTGAGGGCACAGTTCAATGAGTATTCCCAGCTGAGGAGGTCACTAACGGTGGAAAGTAACTAAGTACACCTCAAGTGCTGTACTTAAGTATAATTTTGAGGTACTTGTACTTAACTTGAGTATTTCCATTTCTAACCCAGTATATTAAGTAATTGAAATGAGCTCTACCTTTACCAGCTGCAGCATTGAAGTGGTGTACACATTAATACATCACTAATTGTGTGATATAGTGATGTAATATATAATATTCCTTTTACTTTTGGTACTTTAAGTATATTTTAATGCCAATACTGGTTCTTTCACTTGTGTAAGATTTTCAATGCAGTACATTTACATGGAACAGAGTATTTTTACAATTTAGTATTGCTACTTTTTAGTTAAAGTTTTACCTCTGCTGGTAACACTCTTGGAAATGCTTCCATAATGTTTCGAGTAGACCGTTCTAATTAATACATACATTAACTGTGGTGTAGTTGTACTTGGAACAAATGTCCTTTTAACCGGTGGTCACCAACCTTTTTGGCTTGTTATGACCTCCAAATGAACCACACACATCCAGAACAGCACACATAACAGTTAGTGAAACATCATGATTTGTGTTAATATGACTACTTTGCTAAGATTAGGGATATTGATCTTTGTCATGGTTTGAATAATAACCACATGGTTGAGGTAAGGACATGTTATTGGTCATGGCTAAAATATTCCAGGGTTTACTATCGGTAGGAAACGAACAACCAATGATTTTTTGACCCGTCTATTCGGGACAACCATCAATCCAGACAACTCTCATTTTTCTTGGACTCGCTCCTTTAAAGTGACGACATGTCTACTTGTAACCTCTTAGTCACAGGTTGCATAACGTATGTCAATGAGTTAGGACAAGTTCAACCAAAGAGTGATGTTCAATCTGTCATAATAAATATCAAAGATTGGAAAAAAATGGAGGCAGAGTTTGTTTTCTTTTCTTTCTAATCGTAGTGATCTCAAAACCCTTCAGATGTATCCTGCAACCCCTTGAACATTCATCAAACCTACACTTGAAATAACTGCAAGATGTTCTGCTCTTCTTCCCTCAACTTCTTAGCAGTTAGGTCATAACCTCGGATTAACATGGCATCGTGCTTTGAGGAAGAGCAGAGGAGGCGACTGGTTTAAACTGATAAACGGTCCTTGAGAGGAGCCAGGTGAATACCGACAACCTGTTTCTGTTTTAAAGGGCTAAAATCAAGCTGGCCATAAAAGTTTTGTTGCTCTTTTTTTTGAGGCCTTATCAGTGACGTATTTTACGAGGTCCTGGTCTGTGCTTGCTGGGATGGATCGGAGGGTTTAGAGCAAATCTCCCCTTAGGTATCTCCATATGTGAAAGTATTCTTATCTGCCATGTTTACACTGACATGACCAGATATCCTCTTTATTCAGTGATTCATAGTAGGAAGCATGGCAGGCAGCATTGAGGAGATCTGAGCATCATATATCTCATATCTTAGAGTTTAGTGCTAGTGGAAGAGAGGAAGCAAAAAGAAGCAATAATTTGGGTTCAGAGGTCTTCAGGACGCTTCTCTCGCTGTTTTTTTTATTCCTGGAGATGATGGCTGAGTTTTTAACAGCAGACAATAAAGAGTATAGTATTTAGTATCGCCATGCCACTACAGAAAACACACAAAATGAAAGGCTGTCCTGTCCATTTAGTTGTCATGTGTCGAATATCGAAAAGGTGAAACAGGGACTGCCACTACACAAATCAGTTCCAAAGCATGAACTGGAGAAGCGAGACATACAGTACGACATGTCATTAACTGGCCCGACTGGTTAACTTTGTAACTGTGGTAGTTCCGTTCTCAAAAATGTGTGTGTGTGTTTGTGTGGGTTGACTGTTTCCGTGTTTGCCCAATGTTATTGAAACCCAACTATGCATTTCCAGTTGGTTTGAAAATGTCTGTCACTTTTCCTCTCTGAACAGTAACATGTCACACAGACTGGCATGAAATCTGAGCTCTCCGCAAGAGAAAACATGAATGCATACAGCAGTATCAGCAGAGCAGAACATAAGGGTATGATAAAGGTACACTGGGGTATCAGTGGTGACTAACATGTCTCATCTTATCTTATGGGAAATGCCCTTTCCACACACTGGATAACTCGGTAAGCCATGGGAACGGAAGGAAAGGATGGGTTAATGGAAGTTATTATAGTAAAACTTCATTCTAGTTCCAGCTGGTAAATCTGACGTCTGTAATTAATAAATCATTATTATCAATCTGTGCTGCAGAGTATTAGTAGAAGAAAGGTACAATCATAACAACTGGTTAACTATGTGAAAAATGTCTTCATAAGGAACTTGGGAAGTTGTACTTGTTATGTGGGATATCAAGTATGCCATATGCTTGGTGTTCAAGTGGTTCAGGTCATGAGAACACTCAAGGACACATTTATAATATTTTCCCTGGCTGATGAGCTGCACTCTCCAATCATACTCCTGTGCCATCTTTGCTAATGTTTAGAGTAAATTTTTTAGGAAAACTATGGCTCAGGAGTTAGAGCGGTCTTTGAGATAGTAGGTCGCTGGTTCGATCCCCGGCCCCTGCAGTCTACATGTGGAAGTGTCCTTGGGCAAGACACTGAAGCCCACATTGTGTGCGTGTGAATGTTTATCGTTCCTGATGAGCAGGTGGTACCTGGTATGGTAGCATCTGCCATCAGTGAATGAATATGTGGGTAAATGGGTGAATGCTGGCTTTAATATTCATAAATGTCACTTTTCTAGGTCTACAATGCAACATAAAAATTGACATCAACCTTTTTCAGCATATCACTAACGAAGACGTACTATGTGGCCTATAGATGACAGATGAGGTTGGATTTGGTTTGGTTGGCTAATATAATTCCATCTAAGAGGATGTAAAAGGAGAACAGGACTCACCCCTGCATGGCCTTCTGGTGGATATGAAAGCTTTTCCCAAAAACACAAAATGATTCAGACAAAACACAAAATAAGTGATTATCAGTTGAGGTGAGACCAGGTGTCCCACCTGTTCAACTTTCAACAAGAATTAGAAGAACATCACATTTTATTTATTTGTTGTTTAAGCTTTTATTGCTTTTCAAAAATTGCCTGAAAACAGTACGTGGATTGTGATCATTTTCACATCTCTATGGTATTGTTAGATGCATCTGCTTAAATCTGGATATTCTACTACTACTACTACTACTACTACTACTACTACTATGACTACTACTACTACTAATACTACTACTACTACTACTACTGCAACTATTGCTGCTACCACAAAAAAAAAGGTAATTTGGTGCCGGTTAAAGGCTGTTGTGCTTCAAGAGGAAGGGTGGAGGCCAGGAAACAAGTTTGGTCAATCATGATGAATCACGGAGGTCACATGTGAGGTAATTAATTATTCAAAGCCCCTTTTAAAATACATATGCATTTGAATGAATCCACAAGGGAAATAAACTGCTATTTAACAGTACTGTTTATGTATGGTCCACGTGGTGTGACCTTTATAATATTCCTTGAGATGAACCACATCTATTCATCCATCTACAGATACTCATCGTCATTATCACATATTTAGAATTCAGTGTCTTTCGACTTACCCATTAGGGAAAGATACTGCAGTAATACCACAATTAAAAGCCCTGAACACATCAGCAGATGAGCGTCGTCTCAGCAGCCAGTTTGGTGAGATAGTTATTAGAGCTTGATGAAAAACAGCATGTCTCAACCTTGACCCATCCTGCTCCCCCCCCCCCCTTCCCCGACTCACACACTGAGTCCCCAAAAGATGCTTAAAGATAAAAGAGAATCGACCCGTCAGCCGTATGTACAGAGACCGGAGATCTGAAAGGAGAAAAGCCATGAAAAATGGATGAGAGAAGAAATCCCCTTCACCTCCCCCCTGGAGGCTGGCAAACCCCCCACAGCGCTCCCACTCATAATCCCTTCTCCTCCTGCACACACACACTCCTCTCTCTGCGCCTCACACACATGTATGCAAACAGGAGGACAAGGTAGGCGCACACCACCCGAGGCCCTCTGTGAAGGTGTTGGTATTCAGGAGGTACTATAGTTTGGAGCCACATTGGACTAATGTGAGTGTAACATAACTGAATCACAGCTTCATAAAAACAATCTAAAGTCTGTAGTTGTTATTTTGCATGTTTTCTTTTGGATTTTCAGTTTTATGTTTTGAAGAGACATTTTTAATGTGAAGGCAAAGTGTGTGGATGTTCCTCTGGTGAATCACTCGGGCTTAGAGACACGCTTGGAAATTTGATTTGTCACCGTTTCAATTCCGAGGCTCATATTAGTGAATCATTAAAGTCTAAATGCTTTTTCAGATGCATTTCCACCTTGACATGAAAACAGTTCTTGGGTAAGCAGTAAATGCTTTTAATTCTGTGGCCATGAAAATGAAAACTGTAGTTTTTTTTTAAACAGATTCAACACAAGATATTTATATATTATAAAGTAGCTGATATTCAAGTCTACAGCAACGCTGTACTTTTAGTGCTAAATGCTAATGTCAGCATGCTGATATGCTCACAATGACAATGCTAGCATGCAGATGTTTAGCAGGTGTCATGTTAACATGTTCACCAGCTTAGTTCATTGTGTTTGCACGGTAACATTTGCTTATTTGCACAACAGATGGATAAAACATTACAGGATCACCAAATTTATTGCAATCCATGCTGAGGCGGGACATTAATGTCTGTGCTAAATGTTGGGCCCATCCATCCAATAGTTGTCTAGTCATTTCACTAAAAAACTAAAAACGTGAACCTCATGGTGACGCCAGAGAAATTGCCAGAACATCACCAAAGTGTTTAGGATTCATCCTCAGGGGACCATACATGTCTGTACAACATGTCAAAGCTATCCACCCAGTAGTGGTTGAAATATTTCAGCGACCCGACCGACATTGCCAACCACAGAGCTACACCCCTAGAAAGGCTAAAAAAAACAATTCAGGTCAAAACACTAAGACGCACACCAACACACACACACACACACACACACACACACACACACACACAGTTCCTTCACCACCCGAGGGCCCTTTACTAGGTGTGATCCAACTTAAGGCACTCACATGTACTTGTGACAGCGTGTGAAATGTTCCAGTCAAAGCGGCTGCAGCGGCTCAGGCTATCGGCAGCCTCCTTCAAGGCCTATCTGGGCTGGCAGTCGCCTGATGAGAAGGAGACAGAGACATGGAGGAGGGGGGCGGGGGGGTGGGGGGCTGGAGTGACTTCAGTGGTAGCATGTTGCATGTCACTTACACCTGAGCAGGGATCCAGTTTTTGTTCAGCCTTTGGTCTTATTGTCACCGTCCATAATTTGTATGCGTCTCAATCACCCATACATTATTATATTAACTGTATCTGCAGTTAAAACTTCCTGTTTGTATAAATAATAATAAAATAAGATGAACAACTTACTCTATCACATTTATTTCGTCAAAGTGATTAATAGAGTAGTACATGAAGGACAACATACTCTAGAGAAGACAGCCAATAATAATGTCTGTAAATTAACATTAGATATGAGAATAATGCACCGTCTACTCTGAGTACACCTATTTTCTTTTCACTACTCACGTACATAACAGTCTGCTCTTTGCCTGCTTAGCTTTGTTGTCCTTGTCCCTGGCTGTTCTTTTCTATTTTTATGTAAGTACATTGAGAGAGATGCAAAAAAACAAACAAAACAGAGACAAATTCCTTGTATGTGCACACGTACTTGGCCAATAAAGCTGATTCTGATTCTGAGGACTTGTCCACCTATAAAATAAAGTATGTCACCCATAACTCATGTGACACTTTCATACATCCACGTCGGCCATTGGTCATCTGACCATGCTGCCAGGTGATGCAAATATCCTAAACTGAGAAAAGCACGTGTGCAAATGTTTACATATGTGTATGTTCAGTATAAAGTGAAGAGGCTCAGGAAGAACCGGAAGAAAGGCACTTGTTGCAGGGGTTGCCAATCCAACCGAGGTGGACGTCTTGAACATGGAGATCAGCTGAAGGCAAACCAGCTGCAAGTTGTTTTAATACAAATATGCTGTACGTTCCGTATTATCTGTGAATCTGAGATAATAGGCCGATGCAACAGCAGATAGTAACAGGAGAAAAGAACGATTTAATTTGAATAAGAACAAAAAAGGCAACAACAAAAAAAGGCTAAAAGTAAAATAGTTTGCACCAAAAGGCCTTTATTGGTTGCATTTTTTTTCCAAGATGCATTACAATGATTATGATAACAGCGGAATATGAAAAAACAGAAATGTGTGACATCTAATTTTGTGTGTCCATTTCTTCATATTGCTTGGTTTTATAGGAGCAGGTTAAACGGTGCGTGATGCGCAGACAGTAGAGGGCGCTCTGAACTGCTGCAATGTCTGGGGTTGAATTGAGGAGAGCTCCTTAGTAAGTCTAGTCTTGTTACTGACAAGGTAATGTGCTTTAGGGGTAGTTTTACTTTCAGCCGCCATTAATAGTGCAGAAACCGGGGGGTTGAAGGAATTCATATTAATCACTCTCATCAAAGCGTATCACAAATAAGTCGAAAGTAAATTTCATTTTTGAAGCATCATTTCAAGTGAAAGCAACTAGATTAAGAATCAAATCATTTTGGATGGTGGACTCTAAAATAAAAACGCACTGAGAGGCATTCAGAACCAATAGTTGATTTAATGTCAACCAGAATCACGTTATCATACTCAAATCACACGTCCGTCACCAGAAATCAGTACAATTTAATGTCAGAAATTCAGTCTACTTGAAGGACTATTTTTTTCAAAGGTAAATACTTTGAATTAATGAAGAAGAAGAAAAAAAAAAAAAGAAGAAGAAGCAAACAATCATCCACATTCGTCCCTGGCTGTAATTAAATTCAGGGCAGTGCCGGTGAGATCCTCATTTGAAATAATAGCCCTGCTCATCACAATACCTTTGCGGGCGCGTTTAATTAAAGTGGACCCCTGCTTTGTTCGCATGCTGTAACGCGGCTTGTCCAAATGAAGCTCAATACAAACCCACCATAATTTAAGTTTTGGGAGGAGGAGGAGGAGAAGGAGGAGGAGGCGGCGGCGGCGGAGGAGGCGGAGGCGGGTCGGTGGGGGGGTTAGTATACTATTGTCCGCCCCTTAATCCGGTTGGCTCAGAGACTGCCCGCAGGCCAATTTGTAAGTGGTTTACAGAGCTGCCAATCAAAGCAGACATCCTCTCCTCAGGCTGTGGCTACGGAACATCTCAGTTGCTGTGTGGAGAGATTTGACGGAGGGACACTCCTGTACATGGACCATCACTGCGCTGCAATCCGCCGCCTGCTCACACACACGCATGTAGTGCCTCGCTGAAATCTGGACCTACTCGGTGGAGAAAACGCGCATGTGAATATTTTATTTTTGCATGTCAGGAGAGGAGGAACTAGTCGCCGGGTCCGCGGCTGTTTGTCTTTTTCTTATCGCTTCCCCCCCCCCCCCCCCCACCCACCACCACCACCCACCCCCCGTATGTCACTCTAATTAATCGGAGGCATGTGGAATCGCACCAGGATTAGGAATTGCTTCCCAATAGTGTGCCTGCTGTTGACGTTATGGACGGAGGTAAGAGGGCTCTTCTTTTATATTTACGATAATTATTTCGCACGCCGCTCCGCGTAAATGAAAAATAAATGTTTAAAATTTACAAATGTCAAAAGTTGGTGGGCGTGGGCAGATTAGCGTATTCGCTCTCCCGGCGTTGCATATTCGCCTCACATTAATCGATAATTGAATTGCGTATAGCCGTCAGTTGTGCAGCATGTGATCATGTTGCCACGAAAAGAAAGAAGTCTGAGGAATTGATACAGGCTTCTCTCCATTTTGGTTACAATACTGAGGAGCTCTACGTTTCTTTTTCTTTTTTTGGGGAGGGGGTGGCGGGGGGGGAATTAGGCCTGAACCAAGAAGTTGTAAATTGCATCGCATCAATTGACTGCTGCAGCGGGTAATTTGCCCCCGTCAGAGTAACCTGATTGTCTAAATCACCAGCCCGCAAACTGGAGGCTGTTCACGTGCTCCATTCGTGATGCCACAAATTATTTAGGAATATCCACCCAATCTGAATATATTCTTTGGTGATTTTAAGTGGAAGCCCGGCACTGCGTGGCCACTTGTCCATTTTACGCACCAATCCGAGCAACCCAACCAAAGCATGCTGCAGCCTGTGAACATATACCGGCCTGTGTTTTTAAATTGGGTTTGTTTTTTGTTTTTTCTTCTTCTCCTTTATTTTCTAGGTGTCCCAGTCAACCGGCTATTTCGAGCTGCAGCTGATCACCGTGGCGAATGTAAACGGCGAGTTGGCGGACGGGGAGTGCTGCGACGGCACCAGGAGCTCCCCGGGCCTGCGCTGCACTCGAGACGAGTGCGACACTTACTTCAAAATCTGCCTGAAAGAGTTCCAGATGGTGGTCACCACCACGGGGCCCTGCACGTTTGGAGCTGGATCTACGCACGTTCTCGGTGGAAATACGTTTTCTTTTAAGAGCGCGAAGAATAACCCCAATAAAATCGACGAGGCTGGCAAGATTTTGATCCCATTCCAGTTCGCATGGCCGGTGAGTTTCTCCATTTTCTTGCTCCAATTAAGTCTACGCAAGTGTTTCTGGGCACGGTCTTCTCTGGAGACTGCGTAACACCGAATGTAATGTCCACTTTGTGACGTATGTGTACACATGCCTGGGGAACGCATGCTTTGCAGCCACTCTGCCGTCCTGCACACATCCAGTAACATCACAGCAACATTGATCTGGATACAAGTTAATCATTTTCTGTCACTGCAAACTAAGGCTACAGGTAACTATTATTTTCATTAGAAACTAGTCTGCCCAAAAGTATGTTATTGATTAATCATATGGTCTACAATGCCTATTGCACTCTCCAGTCAGACCAACAGTCCAAAAAAACACAAAAAGTACATTTGCCATAATATAAGACCAAGAAAGTAGTAAATTCTAACATTTTGAGAGCCAGGAGCCATTGGCTTTTTGGCATTTCTGCTTGGAAAAGGGACTTATTGATTCATTGACAAATTGTTGCGACTCTAATCGTAACATCTTCCGCTACAGGAAACTCTGCATCTGTACAGTAGAGGGCTGGACAGAAAAACTATTGAAAGTTGACCTATTATCACATTGATGCCAAATTGACCAGCAATCCTTGTTCTGGGTCACGGTGTATGCACCGTTTGCAGGGAGGACAGACCTGCTTAAATGGGGCTTCTTGGCAGCATCCTGTCCTTGTGAGAATTGACCCACGTCACAGTCAAACGATTGCACGCTTCACAAGGATCCGATTGCAGCTACAGTGGGTCGCAGTGTCATCTGGGTCATCTTTTAAAGTTGCCCTGATATATGGAGTTGGCTTTGTTCCAATCCACCAGCTTGCACCTGCCAAGACCATGATGGGGTAATTAGACTGGGGGACATGCTTTGATATGTAGACCCTGGCGGGGTGGGGGGGGGGGGACTCTGTTACTTCTCCTATGAAGAAACCATTATGGCAGTGCTGTTTTACCTCCAGAACGTGACATTTGGCCAACTCACAATGATGTTAAAGGCAATTTCATCATAATGCTATCCATCACGTGGAATTTGGTTTGTTGAGACTTAAAGGATTGCGCGCTACTGCTTGTTGGAGGATTTTGGGGAAATACTTGGTGCAGTAAAAGTTGATTTCATGTTTAAAATAGTTTTGTGTTTTGGATTTCTACACAATAGAAACGGTTTGACTCAACATTCACGGGGTATCTGATCTTTGCTTTTGCGCAAGGCAACATTTAACAGAAGTCTGGTGCGATGCACCAAATGGCATGAAGTGCAGTTGCAGGTGCAGTCTGGCTGTAGGTGTTGGGTGGATGCACCAATAAATCCTCCATTATAATGAAGAATGAGTGACATCATGCTGTGGGTGTGACGTATTTGTTCGATGCCGCCGGGCAGTGGTTGGGTATGTACTGCTGGCTGGCTTTGACACCTCTGCACGCCACAGCTCCATCTCCTGCTGTGGGTGCCAGGTGGCCCCTCCAGGGCAGTTACGCTTGTGTGACTGCAGATGAGTGATAGCTGATGGATTAGGCAAAAAATGAAGGTGTGCTAAAAGCTAGTCCTGTAGCAGTGAACACACTTTTAGTTGTTTGTTTGAGAGGTGGTTTTGGACAAAGGCACGTAATATCGTAGTGTTTTTAGGAACTAAGCTATTGTTACGTTGCTTCATGTTTTTTAATTCAGATTTGTAATGTAGTTGGGTTCAAAGGAATTAGACTGAAATGTGAAAGGTAGGCTTTTGTGCAGACCAGAATATATGTGGCTTTTATTTGGAAGTAGAGGGATAATTGGTCTGCTTAGTTTATGGATCGAAAAAGTAATTTGCAACCATTTTGACAATTTATTCATCATTCAAGTCATTTTTGAAGCAAAATGGCCTTCGTTTTGTAGTTCCGGCTTTTTAGTTTTAGCGTATTTTGGACAGTTGGTTTGGACAAATTTGACATTTGAAGACCTCACGCCGGGCTTTAGGAAAGTTTGATTGTGAGAAATTTATGTTTTTCACTGTTTTCTGACATTTTTATACATCATATGATTAAGAAAATAATCAGCAGAATAACTAATAATGAAATGTTTTGTTGCAGCCCTGCATTAGGTTTGTTTAGTCAAAGAGGTTTTCTGGTTAACTTTGTCTCCTGTGATAGTAAACTGGATATCTCTGGGTATTTCATGATAGGTTAGAGAACACAAGCCAAATGATTTAGGTTTTGAAGAATAGCTGATTCAAATAATGAGAAGCTCTAATAGCTGTTCTCCTGAAAGCTTGGAATGTTTTTGCAGCCTTTTCGTGTTGAAGGCATCACATGTTGGATCCGGGTTTCGTCTTTGAATTTAATGGCCTTGGCCTTTAGAAAATTACCAGCCATTGCTTCTGTGTTTTGAGCTTCAGGGGGAAATCGCAAAGGTGTGATTCCACACGGTAAAAGCCACCTCTTATTTAATGGGGGAGGCTTATGTTTAGACAATCAGGTGGGTTAGGGGCAACGTTTCCCCTCTGGGCTAACGAAGGTGCCACTGCCGCGACATGTGTAAAACGCCTCTCGTCGAACATTCATGCATCACATAGAATAAGGACCAGTGGTGGTCTCCAATTGGACTCATTGGCCGACACCTCGAGGCAGAGGTGAAGAGGGCTATTCTGGTATGTTGTCTTTCTCTTAAGTGGCCCGGGCTGATAACGGTGCACTATTCCAGTGCCAGATGTCACAACAAGCCTGTGGGGTCACTTGCTGTGGAGTTGTCGCTTTCCTCGCTGAAGAAACAAAGATGCAGTGTACTATAGGCTGTGTCATCCGGCCAACTGCCCATTTTAAGACCCAATGGAAACCAATGAGGGCCGGACTCAGCATCTTGAGACAATCTGAAAATGAAAGCATGCAGGAATTATTTTACTTTAGGTTCCAAATTCAGGAAATATTACATCTTTTGGAACCCCTTAAATGTCATTGTGAAAAAAATAAAGCTGCATGGGTTGAATATCTTTACTACAAAACAGTGATTTTTTTTCTTCTTTTTTTTTTCTTTCGAATAGACCTTGAAATCCTGAGACGTGACGATACCCTTTTGATGCCTTTTTAATTGTCTGAATAGCCACTTGTCAAATTCTCAAAGAGCACTTTTCATCTTCCAGTTGAGTGTCAGTTACACTCATCCTGCATTTCTGGGAAAGGCCTCTTCTTCTGTGAAGACACGGAGACATCATAGCCTCCTCTCTTCTCGGCCCAACTTTCATCACACCAGTGTGATGCAGTCGCTAATGGCTGATTTTACTCTGATTGCATGGTGCTTATCCATTCTTTGGAAGTCCTCCAGTGATTCTCCAGCTCTGGCTCGTCTTGCCAGCATGCCAGTAAAGAGACTATTGATGCTGCTGCCACCTCTTGAGTTCAGCCTACTCTCTGTGCTTCCCCCACGGGTTTGAATTTACAGTAAATGCACACTACTTCTGCTTTCTCTTCTGTTTCTTTTGTGATGGTGTCAATGATATTGTGTATTGCAAACTTATAAAGCTGAATACCACTTTCATGTCTGTGTTAAGTACAAAACTGGAGCCAAAATGTGGTTAGCCTAGCTTAGCAGAAAGATGGGGAAACAAGGAGGAAGTAAAACTCTTTCTCTCTCGCTCTAAAATAAGACAAAACCTGGAGTCCAGCCATGCTAGTCTCGCCGGTCGCCGGTTCAAATCCCCGTATAGACCAAGTGTGGACTTGTAGCTTGGTTCCAGTTCACCTCCTTGAGCAAGGCACAGAACCCCCAGCTGCTCAGGGCACCTGTCCACTGGCAGCCCCCTTTAGTGTGACATCTCTACATAGGTCCTGTTTGTGCATGAGGGTCTATTAATAAGAGAGAGCACGCAATGACCACGCCCACTTAGGAGGCCGGAAGTGTACCATTTCAAACCATCGGCAGAGCTTGCAGTGTGTCATCTTTGTTGTAGAGCATCTTTGCTGAGGCTCATATTTTTTTAGCGTTCGCATATCTAAAAATAAGCCTCTGGCAACAAGACGCAGTCACTGTCGCTGTTACTGCGCTTGGCTTTCATTCATTCAGATGTGTTGGTAGATGTATTTCGTTGACATTTTATAAAGAGACAAGCTAGCACATAAGACGGGGCCTGTATCGATCCAAGTCTCGTATGAAAGAAAATGAGTGTATTTCCCCAAAATGTTTAAACGACTATTTTAAGACTCAGCGTTCAGATTGAAGGTGTTTTTCAGCGTCGGTACAGTAGCATGTAGATCCTACTGTACCTCGGTCGGCCTGTCTGATTGAGTTTCCATTTCGTTTGGCCCATGCTGTGTTAGCACTTCAGGAGAGAAAGGGAAAGGGACACGTCTTACTTCCATTTGATCACTAATGAAATTGCCGGTGGAATTTCTCTGCCTCTCTCTCTTCCTCCCCACCCCCCAGCTACATTAGCCGGACGTCCGTTTGATGTGAGGCTGCTTGTAACTGTATCTGCGCTGAACTTGGATATGTATCAGACCTCCCTCGGCTAGTAAATAGATGCATGTAGCTGACCTGCAAACAGCCACCATCGGAGAAGCTTGAGCAGTTGCAGATTCTGAATTAAAAAACAATTTGTTTTTGTCATTTGAATAGATGGTCATGACAAATGAAACCTCCTATATTCCTGTAAAAACTAACACCCAGCCTGTGGAGAGTGTGTGTGATCAAGGGATTGTGTGTGTGTGTGTGTGTGTGTGTGTGTGTGTGTGTGTGTGTGTGTGTGTGTGTGTGTGTGTGTGTGTGTGTGTGTGTGTGTGTGTGTGTGTGTGTGTGTGTGTGTGTGTGTGTGTGTGTGTGTGTGTGTGTGTGTACCGAGTTGGTTTGTTTGGTCTGTTGCTCGTGCGCTCCCTTGTGTGGTGTCAGTCTCTCGAGGCTGATCATCTCAAAGAGTGGGAGGTGTAGGTGATCTCATTCACGTTTAAACGACGGGTTGATCTGCACAGACCTGCTTGAGTTTGTTTCTCTTGGAACAAAGAACTTGGAACGTAAATTAGTTTTGGCTCGGTGTCCTGGCCACGTGTACGCCAAATGCACACAGTGTAGCTGTCGCACTTTGTTTTGTGCTACTGTCAATCTTTGTTCCGCATGTCTCCTGTCTTTATAGAAATACAAAATTCTTATAAATTGGATAAATGGCTGAAATACTGTGGACGATGTCATTTTTGGGGTACACAAACAAATGTTGCACCCGCGCCATTCTTTAGTACAGAGGTCTATGTTCATCCTGTTTGTTTTTTCTTCCCCTGTTTGGGACAGAGGCTTTATTAGTAGCTTACTCAAACACCATGACTCTGTACTCTGTTGCTCCTCTCTGGATGCTCACACGCGCTCACAGAACCAGAGGCTAACAGAGGCTGCCATGGTTAGCCACACCTGATGCAGAGTTTGTCAGAGCTGTTGCTAGGAGACGGCTTCATTGGCCTCTAAACAATTAGCTTTCCTTTCTGTGCCTCCCCCCCCCACCCCCCCAAAATCCTTTCTCCTCTGGTCCCAGGGCTGCTGCGTGGAAAAGCACTCACACGAGCCTCACCTGTGATTCAGCTCAGCTCTGTATTGATTATGCAATTATTACCCAGCTGGACTGAACCCTCGAGGTGAAACGACAGCGTTTTCTAAGAGCTATTTCCTTTTAGTTTATTTTAACTTGTTACGTGGTCAACAACCATAACGTGTGTGCTCGTGTGTGTGTGTGTGTTCGTGTTCTCAGTGGTATCTTTTTCTGCTCTGCTGACAAACCGCTGTGGTAAACGTCAGTTAAAACACTTACACAAAAGGGGAATGCTTACGAGTGCATGTTGCAGGTCATGTGGAGTAAAGGCTCTCTAGTAATGCCACCAAAAAGATGTCTATCTTGCAGAGTCCCTACAAGACATGCTCACCCTTACCTTAGGCTTAACTAACAAGCAAAGAAGCCATTGTTTGGTCCCTATATGATGCGTTCAGTGTGTGAATTTATACTCCTCACTTATCACTAACTGCATGAGTTTATTGGCTGCTCCACTCATCGACAAAATGTGATTGCTTGAATCAAAAAGCTAATACTTCAGCCACAAAGACTGCAGGAAATGTATTGGTACTTTTCCAATAGCACACCTCTGTTTTTGATTTTGTTTTTTTTGTAAGTAGTTCTGATGGGTCTAAGTTATTAACGTTACCTTTTTAATTGAATGTGGCCATATTGGAATTATTTCTCTGGTTTTATTTGTGGTGCTCTTGATGACATTTTGGCTCCTTTACAAACCTGACTTGGCTTTCTGCACTTGTGCAGGGTATCAAACACAACAGCCTCATGCTTTTGTTCACCGTGAAACATTATAAATAGCATTTCATCCTCACTGACGGTTATGTTGGATTATGCAAAACTTTGTAAGCGGTCAGAGAATCCGCATGCAGCTGTGGTTTCATTCTCAATGTTTTGCTCTTTCTTGCAAGCATCAATGATTTAAAAGTAATTTAAAACTCAATCAGTGAGGGAGTGAGAAGAAAACCACTATCACTGTCACCCCCACGCCCTGATTCCTTCCCCGTCAGTCATTGTTGCACATCTTGAGTCATAGAAATCTTGCGTACTGTTGCCTTGCATCAGAGTTTACGAGCCTGACAGACATCTGCGTTGTTGCTTCGTTCATCAACAAAGATGCAGTGTGGCATTGACTGTGTGATCTGGACAGCTGCCCTGTGGAAACCCGTGTGGACTGAACTCTTGTCATCGCCATCTGACTCTGACTACATTCTTGATATTAAATGGATCTGTGTTATGGTGTTAAAGGAGGCGGCAGGGATTTCCTCTGAGACCACTCTGTTTTGTTCATTCTGTGATGGCACATGAGGCGCAGCATGTACGGGTAGGAAATGACTGCTTTTAGGGTCCATTAATTAAAAGGTTGTTTTCTTACCCTGAACCTCAGGGAAGCAATGATGTTTTAACGTGTGCTCCATTAATGTTGTACATACAAGAGTTTGAACAATAATCTGGCACATTAGTTTTGAATTCATAGCTTTTTTTTTCCTTTACTTTTTTGAGGACGTTTCTCATGACTTGCGTGGAGCTTTTTCAATGTCAAAGATCATGCATTTTCCACCTCCATTTATATCCTTTTTTAACTTTTTTAACTTTTTTTTTATGATTTAAAGTTTCTGTTATGCTGTTTAAAGTGACTTTCTATTAACTTTGGATATATTTCTGCTTCTGCCAAAATGCACCAGTTTCCATTTGGTACCGCCCTCCTTACCTAGTTCACTTGTAAAGCTGCTCGTCGGGACCACATCCAGAAGTTTGTGTTAATCAGCAGTTGTCTTTTTTAAAATTGGTTGTGTACAAAATCAACCTCTGCAGACCTGGCTTTCTTAGTCTCTTGTTAGCTTTCAACTTACCAGTCTGATGATGGGTGGCTGAAAGCCAGTGATGATGGAGCTAAGTGTCAAATGTCTCATCGTAAAGTGGAGCCATCATATACCGTTGACATCCATCATGTCTGTTCCCTCTGTTTGCACGTTACCAACAAAGCTACATGGATACGACGTATCCTGTCGCCACGGTGTATGAAAATATTCTAATTATTCTTGTTCAGTTTAAGCAAACCACTGTGAAAAGCATTCAAAACATTCAAGTTGGTCATGGGCATGGCAATATTTCAAACGGCATCATGAAGAACTTGTGTAAAGATGATGTGAGGTGGTCAGACATGCACCTGGTTTTTCCAAGAAGCAGGTTTTTGTCATTTTCCACAATAAATAATGTACAGTATGTTATTATTTTACTATAGTACCCTATCCTCTGCAGACTGCAGCCAAGCCAGCAATGTGACAACAAAGTAAGACCTGAAGCTGCATGTAATGTTGATATTTGGAGGACTTTGTTCAGATCTTGTATCTTTGAAATGGGACTGCGCGAATGCTTTTGTTATGATGCTGCAGGTATTCCTGTGGGTGTGTTCATAAGCGTGGTTTAAGGCGCTGGCCTGAGAGCAGCCTCTCGTGGGTCTGAGCTCGTGACACTTGAGGAAGCTCCATTGTGTGTTCATGTCTGCAGTGTCTGATACCAAAATGTTGCTCGTGTTTTTAAATCCGCCTGTCATTATGCCTGCAGTGTATGTACAAGGTGTTCTGACTGGGTTTGAAATTATGCAGAAACCACAATGTCCGTCCTTAAACTGTAACTGAACTGAAAGAGGTTTTCAGTTTTCTGCCCTCCTTTTTTTTTTTAAATTATTACCAATCCAAACAATCAATAAGATAATCAATGTTTGAAAATGTTGACCTATTTCTCATTTTCTGTTTAGGAGGCAACATTGTAGTTAAAGTCCAAGACAATTGTTTTTGTAATTTCAACATGAGTGAAATGGGCTGCTTTGGAAATATCCCGTACTTTGTGATAGCACCGCAGATCTGTTGTGAATGACTGACTGCTGGCAACGCAGTGGGATAAGGTGAAACTATAGCTGTAGATTGAGAAGCACTGCTACTACTGTAGAGGTGGTGTGTTTGCATCAATAAATCATCACTACATAGATTTTAACACCATAATATTAATTGGTCTTTAATTACCAAGGCTGAGAAGATTGGAAACCTCTACAACATAATTTAAATTCCACATGTTGCGGTTTGTGGTTTAAAATCTGCTGATGTCCTTACAGCACAACAGAAAAGGTGGGAGGGTGTCATGTGACATAAACGATGACCGTACAACGCCACAAAATGTAATGCATGAAGTCCGCTGCTTGGCTGCTGCTGAGCAGCTACACAGATGTGTATTTTTCTCTGCATTGATTTTGTGTTTTTGCACCGTTTGCGTGTTGCTGCATCCCCCTGCCTCTTGTTAAATGAATGGTGTGCAGGTGGTAGGGGCTCCTTGTGGGGGTAATTAAAGCACGCCATTACATGGGCAGTTAAATTGTCACTGTACTGTTGAACCTGTTTGAAATGATAATGGAGCTCGGCGGGAGGCGGTGCTGTATTGCACTCCAGTCAGGCGCCCTGTTGTTTTGGATCAGAAATTAGCCTGTTAATGTTTCTGAAGTATGTCTGTTGCAGCAGTAGCTCTTGGACTTTTTAGGGCAAATTAACACCTGAGGAAGTGAGTGACAAATATCCACGAGAACTGAGCAATAAGGGGACTGTTTGAAGCCTTCAGGTTATTTGATTCTTGGCACAGGTGATGATGAAGAATGTCATGAGTCTTAAAAGGTATTGTTATTGCAATCCTTGTCAGACCAGTATTTTCAGATTTAAATACCTCCATATTTTTAAAGAAGAGCAACCTGTCCTTTTTTTGTTTTTTTAAGGTATGAAAAACAACTTGGTCCACTTCATTTTGAAGCATGCAGAAAATTCAGCTCAGTTTGGTGCATTGTTTAAAATCCCCTCTGTAATGAGTTTATAACGGTAAATTACCCA
This sequence comes from Ophiodon elongatus, assembly GCA_016806645.1. Taxonomy (NCBI): domain Eukaryota; kingdom Metazoa; phylum Chordata; class Actinopteri; order Perciformes; family Hexagrammidae; genus Ophiodon; species Ophiodon elongatus. Next base: position 4,101,727 of record JACSYO010001682.1, on the reverse strand, counting down.
ATGTCAACTCGTACACCTCTTCTGCCCTTATGTGAAATCATTTAGCTTTTCTATGCAAATGTGATGGTGTTTGTTTTACGTGTTGCATACTCTTGGATCATGCTGGTTAATTAGCACCAGGAGGGGAGGGGTTTGTTGTATTGGAAGTGCATGGGTAATGACCCTGTTGGCATAGTAGCAGCATGTTCAATGGGCCGTGTGTGTGTGTGCACAGCCGGTGTACACCAGGCAGCCAAACGCCTTGCCTTCAGCGCGACGTCTCTTGGCACACGATTCTGGCAAGCAACTTGTGTGCCAGCACTCTACCTCTCCACCCAACAGATATATGACTGTCATACAGACTGTAACCTGCTTTCTCCACCACACATCGTTGTTGCGTTGGCGTAGATGATCATTGTCAGTGGTGCTTGCCTGTTCAAAGAACCTGATAATGATACTGGTTTGTCCATGTATCTCTCAAATTGAAGATTCAAAATGAGAGACATTTGATGCATGGCGTTTTTGTTTGAGGGTTTATGGTCTGGCACGTGGTGAAGACAATGGGATGGAGTTTAGTTTGGAAAAGCACAGTGGTTGTGGTGGTGCACTGTGGAGCTACAACGATCAGTCACTTAAAAGTGCTGAATTAGAAATCCAGAGCATATCTATTGCCTCCACACGACTCTCAAAATGGCGACGCCTGAGCCGGCCGGCTTGCAATAAACGGTGCTAACAGCAGCAGTGCTGACGGAGCTAACCGTTTACCTGAGGGGGAACTGGAGGCCGGGCACTGTTTCTGCAACAACGCCGTCGCTTGGGAAGACGTTATCGGCTGTAACCGCCGTATGATTCTGCTTATGCGAGACTGTTGAGCTCCAGTTTGGTCTACGTGAAGTCCTGGGACAGGCAAAGTACAGAAACGTTTTGTACGGATGTCAAACGGGGTCAAAACATTTGCAAGACTTTTGCCACTGGAGGTCTTTGATCGTTTGAACAGTCAGGAGCTTGGCGAGAGAGATTTGCATTTGGGTCCACGCTCCAGGCAGAAGTGATAGGAAGCTGGTTCAGTCCAGCTCACGTCTACTTTTTCTATTTATTTTTTTTCCCCCCAACTCCCAAACAAGCTCCCCTTCCTTTGGAAGTCTCTCTTGTTGTGCTCTCAGAGGGCGTCTGTGTGACATTCATCCTGGTCGTGTCTAATTCTTTAATTAACCTCAGTAGGAATTAGGAATTGATGATATCAAACTACTTCAAATCCAGTTAGTCCTAACAGCTATTTTGACTAAAAGATGCAACTGAACATTTCACACTTGATTAACATAATTTTATGGGATGACTTATTATATTATTCCTCCTACTGAGATGGCTGTTATTCATTACTGCCCATTAAGAGAGATAGTACTGCTGCTGTTCATCCAGATTTTTACAGGTAATTCTAAAGATCAGTGTCCGAAGAGGGTAGAAGTTGCATCACATGCTGTTGTGCCCACTGCCCTTTCTATTCAGCAGAGTTACCGTAGCTCGATTGCCCTTGCTGGAACAGCGTAGACTCAGCCCGAGTAAAACCAAAAGCTGGGATTGACATCACAGATTAATGAAGATTACATGCAGCGATTACTGGCCACGGGATGAATCGTGATGACCTCATGTCCTATCAGAAGGCAATAAATCAGGAGATGTCAGTGTAGCTCTCCGTGGAGGAGTCGGGAAGAGGGAGGTAGACATTCAGGTCACCTATCAATGACATGGGAACAGAAATGGCTCAGGGATTTTATAGGTTATACACATCTAATTCATTTTTTAGTTATGGCATGATGGGCACAAAGAAACCGCTTCTTGTAGTAAGTTAAAGAGCTCAATCAACATTTGAGGTCCTTACTTTCCCCAAGAGTCAATCAAACGTCAGCTCCACAATGCAGACTCACCCCTCCATTGATACCGCATTGTTGGCAGACTGGGATCTCCCACGGGATTACACACCAGGCCTGGATCTCACATTCTTGGTATTCTTCGAATGCAAACGCGCTCATCACCCCACATGCAGAGGGCTGACCCCTCTTTTGAAAAAGAAGCGTGCAGATCCCATGCTTAGTGACCCCAACCTGCCCTGGCTTCCACTTCCCACTGCCACCTCTTTCTGTTCCCTTTCCCTCTTTTTATTTCACTGGCCACCTTCCCCTCAGCCATCCACCCCTCATCTGGCGTGGGAACCTACACCTGTGGCTCTCCCCAGACCTCACCGCCACATCCTCTGTCTTCACCAAAATGGCCTTTTGTGATGACTCAAATACCTGAATTCAGTGAATAGATGAGATTTGGTCCATGTGGTGCTATGCAATGCAAATATATAACTGTTACATAATTTTAAGCAAACACCGATTCACTTGAGTATATGACACATAAACATCCATTTTTTCCACCATGCCCTCCTTCTTGACTTGAAAACTAGGATTTCTAGTAAATCCTCTAATCCATTAGGGGAAGGGCCTGGTTGGGTTTTTTAGATTTGATTGACAGAGGATTCTTCGGGGTCTCGGATGAAGTATTTCACAGTGTAATATACAGTGGATATACCATGTAAGACTTGTGCAATAACCAATGGGAGCTTTTTTATTTTTTACTTTGCCCATGCAACTGTCCTGCCCAGGCTCAGCAGCACACATGCTGACACTAATTGTCCTCGTGCTGACTGTGTCTCTTCATGGACAATGGTTTTGATTGGGATGGGGGTGAGTTATGATGTTGGGACAAGGGTCTTTGTTCAGTAGCCTTTCCCCCTTCCCTCCCCCACACCTCCCCTTTATCCCCCTGCCCATCCATCTATCTTGTTCGAACCATTTGGGCAGCTGTCACTTAATCCAGCTAATCACAGAGTGGGATGGTCTGTGGGAAACCAGACCGTGGCTTTGCTCAACCCCAACGGGCACTGACTCGGGGAACTATTTACCCAAACAATTACAACATGTAGGCATTCAAGCAAGACTGGATTTTAGGTAATTAGGCAAAGGTCATATTATGACCACCGGTTCTTTCTTTAAATTCTGCCTCATGACGAGGTTTGTCTGCCACACTTGCATAGTCTCATGATACAGGCAGGCATCACCCACTAATTCATTCATTGCCACTCAGTTTCTCTTGTATGCATTGGCATATGCACACACCCACCCACATGCTCAGACTGGGGCAGCTAGCCCACCCTTTTTAGGAAGGGGGAGGGGGAACTGGGTGGAAAGGTCAGAAGCCGAGCTACATGTCGTGGGATGATCCACGTTCATGTCAAATAATCCATCTTTGAGGCCCGCATCTGTTGTGCGTCTGCGGTCAGACGGGTTGGCAGAGCTTCCGGGAAACGGCAGCACGAACGTCGCCCTTTGCCAAAACCCCAAGATTCAGCACTACTCTCTTCCATACCCCTTATCTTCTCACCCACCTCCCTTACCCCAGTCTAGTTTTGGCCTCATGTATTACTGGTAGCTACAGTCTTATACAGTTGTACCCCCTTCTATGTCAAAACTATGAACCCAAGCCCTTTAGCTCACCCCTGTCCTGTCATCTTATATCCCCTTCTCTTGTCACCCGTGGTCTTCCACAATAACACTCCCCTCCCCTTCCTCCCGCCACCACCCACAGCCAGACAAGCCTACTTAATCCCACAGCCCAGCAGCAACCAGCCTACCAGCTTGTTGGTCCCCCAGATCAACAACACAGACTGACACACACACATTTTTCAATCCCCCTCCCTGTGATTTCTCTTTCCCGCTTCACTGAGGCATTGAAGTCCCTCAATTACTTGCCGTATGCTTTTTTTTTTTTGGTACTACCACCCCGAGTCCAAAGTCCTATCAATGACAGTACAGTAGAGGTCACAGCAGTCACACTGTGGCTACTACAACTGTCACTGGTAGTGACGTAATGAGTGTTATTTAGGTCAGCTGGTTGCCTAGCAGTGTGCCCTGCAGAACACCAGCTAGATTACTCTTGTGATGCTGGTTAGCTTGCTGTGTGTGTGTGTGTGTGTGTGTGTGTGTGTGTGTGTGTGTGTGTGTGTGTGTGTGTGTGTGTGTGTGTGTGTGTGTGTGTGTGTGTGTGAGAGATGTTTACTCAAACCAGTGTCAGCTCATGTTTTTGCATCATCATTGCAAACAATTTGACGGTTTGCATGTTTTCAAGAACAATCCCCACCCCCCCTCCATATCCATAAAGTATCAATTAAAATCTGTACCTAAATTGTCTAAATGTAATGTACATAAATAAAATTGTAATCATTCAAATTATATAATCATTCTAAGTTATATTGCAAAATCATTCAGGATTGTTGTTGACATGTAAACATGGTGGTGTGTGCATTGGGAATGGGAATCCCAGCAGAGCCACAACTACTGATTATTCCTGTTATCGGTTAATCTGTTTTTTATTCAAATAGTCCCCAATAAGTTAGATAGTATTGAATAATAGCCTTCCAATTTTAACAGCTCAAGGAGTCTTCAACCAACAGCCTGAAACCAATATATCAATTAAAGATAATATAAAACAGAAAAAAGCTGCAACTTTGAGAAACTTTAATGCATTAATCGATTATCACTATTAATTAGTTTCTGTTCCATTAATTAAATAATAAACTAATCATTTCCACACAGGGTAACCCACATTCATCTATGCACCACTCCTGTTATACTGGTCAACTGTTATACTGATAATCCCCTTAGCTGCTGATTTATCTTGCTGTCTGACAACCAAGGACAAAGCCAGGCAGAGTTCATCTCACACAGCTAATATTGGCAAAGTGACCTTCTTAATGGACATCCTACCTGCTGAGGCTTCATTTTTTTCCCCTGAAATCATGGTGGAAGACCACCAACCTTTAACAGCCATTGTTTTGTTTTTATATTTTGACTGTGGAAGAATAAAGCTGAGACTGATTTTAAGATTAGAAGACAAACTGGGGGAAAAAAAACGTGTCCAAGTGGATTTCAGTGGTGGATCTTCAGAAGACATCAGGTCTAGAGTGTTGGTAGAACGTAAATCAATAATCCCAATTATGAGACTGCATTGTTAATGCATCAGATTTAGCCAGTTGCTACCATTTAGTAGCTAACAGCTAGTTATGATGAATACAGGTATTTCAAAGGAATAGTTCAATAGTTTATCTCGGGATGCTTATTTGTTTTAGATACCGTGACAAGTTGTGTTGTTTTCACCATGGGGTTGACGGGCTACCAACGGAGACTCCGGGCAGTCCAAGTCGAGAAAGTCTAGCACAAAACACTTGACTCTTTCATAAGTGAGCTTTAGAGATGCTGTTAGGCTAGCCAGCATTTTACTTTGTTTCCAGTCTTAATGCTAAGCTAAGATAACTATTCGCCTCCTGGCTCTAGCTTCATATTCAGCACACAGACATGCGAGCGGCATCAATCTTTTCATTGAATTCTTTGTTCCTCTTTGTTTTTGCCTGATGTGTAAAATGTCTGCTTTGTAAATATTTAGTTATTATTACGTGCACCTTCACCAGGACCATCTTTGTGCATCTGTGGCCTTTTTCGTAGTTGAACTCATCTCACTGCCTGGATGTTTGGTATCAAAGCTTCAGGGTAGGTGCAGGTTCATACTACCACATCACATTCTGAGCCAGAGGAAAGTTGGTACAGCTGAAGCAGTTTGCTGTTGTCTTGTGTCGTCTCCACATCTCAGTCCTGCTGTTTCTCTTGGCTTCTTCCCACATTTGTACTTCCCATATCCTGCTCTCATCTTTGACTCATTGGGTTTCATTGGCATTGTGTAACTCAAGCGCACCTCCGAGTAACGGGGCCAAGTTGCATACGAGACACTGTAGTAGCAATGAAATGGATTTTTTGCATCATCTGTGTGTTTCATGACTATGGCTAAAATGATCATCCACATTATTCTCTCTAGATTATAAAGCCATTGTGATAATTGGTTATGTTTACTCCTCTGTAAATTTGGGAACAAAATTACAAAGGCCAATTGTTAAATGTTCCCTTTTTTTGCAGACAATAGACGAGTCATCATGTAGTCCTTTAGCAATGATGATTTGTCAAGTCTATTATACTTAATTTGCTGTTATTTGGATTTAAGTATTCTAACATTTACACAAAGATTTTAGAAGAAATACTAGCATTTCTCATTGAAAGAAAAGGGGACTTAAATTAGAGTGTGAATTATGTAGCTATGTTTAATATCATTCCTACTATGCATTTGCTCTATGGGCAGCTGACGACATTGTTACTCCAATGGACAACAGTATAGTTGCTGAATTACCTGCAAATTAATGAGCAAACTCTTCCACCGTTTGTTATGGACATGAAGAGAGAGAAATGCTATTTTGTCTAACTTCTTTTTTCCTTTCCCTCCAGCGGATGTACACGTTGATTGTAGAGGCCTGGGACTGGGACAACGCCACACGCAACAGTAAGTCTAAACCTCACACAGCTCTGTGTTGTGGCTTCTATATACTGATTCTGGTTTTAAATGATTTTCAGTAAGAATTCTAGAAGGACTTTTGTGGGCATATTATTGTGAATTTTTCAAAGTGAAACTGGTGGTTGTTTGCAGATATGAATCTATTAGTCACTCAACAGAAAAAATATTTTCATCTTTTTTAATTTTTCAAGCAGAAATTCTCCCCCCATAAAATCCTGTATTGCTGCCACATTAGTGTAAACATGTGCTGGTTTACTGAATATCTTGTTTGTTTTTTTAACTGTTGGTCGTACAAGAAACTATTTTAATACATCACCTTGGTCATTGAATATTCTGAGGGATGTTGTTCATCATTTTATGACATTTAATAGACCAAGGAATTCATCCAGCAATCTGCATCCATCTGTAGAATAATTAATCATTAACATAATTGTTAGAATAGTTGGAGAAGAAGTTAAGGGAGTGTGAGCCTACCTGTTTACATCTTCAAATCGATGAAGGTGTTTTATGTTTTCAATTTCTAAATGGAAACATTTCTGTTTCAACACTATATAGGGTTCTGGGTTTAAAACATGTTGTATTGTACACGGTAGCCGCCAAGACGCTTCATATAGAATTCCCATCTTGGTTCTTCTCAGCTGTGGCGGTCAGGTCTGACCAGCTGTATCCTGTTTTCCTTTGGTTATGTCCGCTGTGTGGACTCCTGTGCAACCCCTCTATCCCGTCTGAGCAGTAGCCCAGTCTGGGAGGAAGAGGACGCATTGAGGACTGTATGTCTGGACGTGTGGAGGTAGCTTTCATCTGTGCAGACAGTGGCATTTTTTACGAGTCTCTTTTAATGCCTTTCTGTGAATTCAAACGTGTACATGAATGCATTCATATTCGGGACCATACTCCGCAGTCCAAACTGGCTCCTTATTTATGTGAGGTCATTGCATCCTGTTTTGTGTTTTGTCCATAACATCAAACGCACTTCCACTCGTGAATGCAGACAATGGAGGAGAAATAGATTTTGACATCATAGCACTTGGATTAGACTGCTGCATGCTCTGTGTCATTGCCGCCTCTGCCAGTGGGCCTCCAGTAATTGTGTACATTTACAGTAATTACTTCTGATGACGCTTAAATGTTCCTTGAGAAACAGTCCAATTGATTCTCTGCTAGCTACGGGCACTTCAGTCTCAGCCAAATTGCTATAAAGTAGCAAAATAAATGCATTTTGGATGTAAGGATGCAAGAAATAAGCACATTTTCAGCACTTCTAATTTGATTCATTTCACTGGCATAAAATGAGAAGGGGAACGCGTTCCCTGCTCTATTCTCAAAGTATAGAAGGAATGTGATAAAACTTTTGACCTTTTGGAGCTCACGCAGGTTTGATTCCTTTTGTGTTGGATGCTGTTTGAAAGCCGCACTGAGCCTGCAGTTGGGTCACAGACATCAGCTGACTTCAACCTTAATGTCATGGGTTCAAGAAACGCAAACGTCTGGAACAAATGCTTCTTTTGACCCCCCCTAAGTGATCACAAGGGAGTCTGCTCGTCAATGGAAACTTTAGTCTGGCAGGTGGCCTGGGCAGGTCACATCCATTATGTTGTTGTTTTGGTTTTTTAAATTTTTTTTCACAGTTAATATGACCTATCATGGCACATGGGTCACTCCACAAATCTTTGATTTGTAGAAATCAGGGCTTGGTTTTCACAGTTTGTGATCAAAGGCAAATTTGATTCAAAGACATCTACCAAAGAAATTAGTTGGGTTATTCATTTGTTTTAGCATATATTTCATATACCTACAGCTATTTAACTTAAGAATGAAGTCTCATGGGTTCAATCTAACAGTATGGATCTAATCTGTCTGAATGTCCTGTGCAATTCTTGAACAGTTCAACCAATCTACTTCACACTTGGCAGGTGTATTAGTGGGGACCAAAGGGGACGCCGTGTTAAAGTTGGTACACTTTGGACCCTCGACACGTTCAATATTATACTTTGATAAAACAAGCGAGTAGAAGCGGGGCTCCAGTCCTCAGCTGACTGATGCTACATACACATTACGAGTGACACTGCAACAGGCTACAAGTCTGTTTCAATGGAAGCCAGTGACTCAAAGCTACGAACTGCCGCATGACAATTGTTGACGGGCATGACGTGCAACAAATCACAGTTGAGCTGGTCCCAACTTTTTTTCCCCCAACGCTCCAATGAGGCGGTACAGTGTCGACCAATCTATGTTTTTGTTTCAAAAATGATGTTGGCCAGTGCTATTTAATGACACAACGACATCAACAGGCGCTTGAGCAACACTTCAACGGCAACTCGCCGACATGGTGGCTGGCCATTTCTTTGCGTTTGTTGCTTGTAGTGTGAACATGGCATGAGTCGAGCATGCCTGCCGAGTGATGAGCTGTTCTAGACAATTGTTCAAGCAGCACTCCTAGGGCCCAACAGCCACTGCACTATTAACGCTGAAGTATTGCAGTTTACAAAGCTTACGGAACGAACCATGTCAACTCGTTTTTGTTTAATTGTTATGCAGACTGCAACACCACTGAGGTGGTTGTTGGTGAACTACCTAGTATCACTGCGGACTGGATGGCCACCGACTTTACTCCGGTCAAACTCGAACACAGGAATCTGCATGCTCTGATCCTGCCACATCTTGGTGCTTTATATATTGAGCCTACTGTCAAAAATATGTAATCTACATGTGCTTTTTGATTACATTTTGAAGAGGTTGCAACAATTTACAGCAGGTGGCTCTACAGTGGCACCGCTGCACATGTTGAAAGAGTGAACATCCAGCTAAAGACAGTGTAGCTGTCTGACCACATCCTGATCGGTCCTAAACTGCAGGACAGAAGGTGTGCAACGGGTAGACATGGGGTTGAATCTGGTACTTTCATGGTCCACTAGACAGTCAATGTTGTAATGCATATCTCTGATATGATCTAGACATGTCTTCTCTGTTGCATTTTGTTGGAATTGTCAGTTTTGAAAATGTGTTTTAGTCTTTCTTTGTTCCCGCTCCTATTGTCTTTGTCGCCATCTCCTCCCAAGTAAAAATCTGGGTATGTAAATTGCCAGTAAACCATTGAGGTGCGACACGGAAAGAGACATGTTGAAGTACTTGACGGTGTGTGTCTTTAAGACATTGAAACTAGTTTTTGGGCCTGAGTCAGCACCAGCCTGATGTCTTGTGCTACCAGTGAGTCGGTCTGTCAGTGAGATTCCTCTCCTCCGGCGTCATGTCCTCCAGTGTGCCTCTCTTCCTTTCCCCCTTGTGTCCTCAGGAAAGGCAGCCGGCTGTTTTCCTTGTGTTTATCGAGCAGGAAGTGGACTGGACTGGACGGCCGGGCTCTGTGTTTAGACACCGAGGTAGCAGAGCCCGGCTTGGGCCCGGAGCCCATTGTTCTCTATCTGGCAACTGCCGGGGTTATTGCTGTTATTGTTGCCTAATTCTGTCTGACATTGTGTCAGTCCCCCAGCAGAGGAAGGTGTGTGTGTGTGTGTGTGTGTGTGTGTGTGTGTGTGTGTGTGTGTGTGTGTGTGTGTGTGTGTGTGTGTGTGTGTGTGTGTGTGTGTGTGTGTGTGTGTGTGTGTGTGTGTGTGTGTGTTCCTGCCTGCTCACTTCAAAATGTCTATGGTGCATTGCAGCCCAAAGCCAGGAAATCGCAGCAGACCCCCTATTTCCACAGAGATTGTTTGCCAGCTTCGATCCCACTGTGATAAAGATTGCTTTCTTTCTGGAAGCCGGCGCTGCAGCGAGCCCCACGGAGGCAAACCATGTTTAATGTGAGCGTTGGCGTGCAAGAGGCTAAATGGTAGCAACCTCCCGACATGACTGTGCACGTACAGACAGCTCAGAGGCACCGCTGATGTGTGCTATCACCAGAAAATAGATCAATTTGCAGACAATGAATTTCAATTGCGTACTTAAAATTCAGTGGGTACTTTATACACACACACACACACACAGTGTCTCACACACACACATAATGTGATATCAAAGCATCAGTCTGCTCAATAAGAATGCGCTGCTTTTCCTCTGAGGGAGTGACTTTACATCTGAATACAGGAGATTCCACACATTTTTACTAAATGCAGTGGCTGCTGGGGGCCTTTTGATTTCTGTTTTTGTTTAAGTCCTTTGGGTAAGATGGACAAAATGCAGTTGTGAGGACTCATTTCTGAATGTTTGTGTCATGTTGTCTGATAGATTTTCTGCTAAAGGTCTTGAGCCAAGATGCTCACCTATCCAAATCCTGATTTATCTCCTCTTTTGATCAATTTGGTAAGTTGATGACTGCCAAAGCAAACGTCATGCAACCCGCAATGTCAGGTTTTTTTGGCCACCTGGGGGCAGCAGAAACGAGTTGTGAGCACGGCATCGTCATATCGTCACCTTTTTAAGTTGTTGCGGTAAACTTGTTAGCAAACAGTTGCTTATTTACACTTCCTTTAGTTATGGAGCAACATTCAGTTTAATTTAGAGTAGTGGTGCAAAGGATCATAAAACAATATAAAAAAGGGAGCAACTATAATTTTTAGAGATCCCATATCACGTTTTTTTTGCCGCCAATCTTAATTGCCGATCATTGATGATTCATATTGACATATACAGATCCCTTTGTTTGATTATAGCAGCTTGTCAACAAGGCTCCCCACTATAAAAAAAATTTCCCCCACCATCTCAAAAATCATTTCAACAACTCTGAAGTCGGTGTAAACCATTAAGAATTCTCGATTTTATACTTTTACTTTGTTATAGTAAATTATAGTGGGGTTTCTTTCTGCATTAAAAACACACAATTCAAATAAGGAAATAAAAGAATGTATGTATGTATGTATGTATGTATGTATGTATGTATGATTAATCTTCCCAGTTACTGTTATTCATAGTGGTCTTTTCATTATACAGCGGTCTTCAGTGTGCAGGTGATTTGTAAGTGGCGGTGGCTATATTTTGAATGTTTTTATCTTCTTGGTTCTGTTGTCGCATCGGAACAAAATATTCCCAACTTCGACATGTCTGATTTGTCTTCATCTGGTTTCTATTTCAGTTGAGGATGAGCTGCTGATTGAACGCAGCATTCACACCGGTATGATCAACCCCGGCGACCAATGGCAGACCATCATGCACGACGGGCCAGTGGCTCGCCTCCTCTACCGCATCCGAGTGCGGTGCAATGACAACTACTATAGCAACAAGTGCAATAAGCTGTGTGTTCCTCGGCACGACTACTTTGGCCACTATCGCTGCGAGCCTTCAGGGGCCCAGGTGTGCCTGGACGGCTGGATGGGCTCAGACTGCAGGACAGGTGAGCTGCAAATGTCCAGTAATTGTAAAAGTTCAACATTTGAGCTTCTCAAATGTGAGGGTTGGATGCTTTTCCTCGTGGCGTTTGATTATAAACTGAATATCTTTGGGTTCTTACGACTGTTGCGTCAAAAGAAATGACGAAAGATCACTACATTCTATTTTAGAGACAAAACGATGAATTGATTAATGAAGAGAAATAATTGGCGGATTAATCAGTAATGACAATTACTAGTTAGATTTGTTTTCTGTCAACAAAGTGCATATGCTAGCCATTTTAGACTCTTTTGTTTTTGGACATTTTAAAGACTATTTATTAATTGAAAGAAACAAATCAGTAGGTTATCTAAGTAACGTTAGTTGCAGCCCTATTCTTCAACTCTATAGCGTAAAAAGTGCTCTGATTATTTGCTGTATAAAGTTATGTTAACATCTTAAATTGAACATGTCATCTGATGTACTGCACTCATTTGAATCGTATCAATTTAAGTAAATCCAAAGTAATTGTCCAAGTGCCACTTTTGAAAAGCATGGTGGAAATGTAACGTGCGCTGCTTGCTTATGTTAAAACGTGGCTGCGTTGGAGTCGTGCTTGTGGGTGGTGTCGGAGAGAGTGGGGGGCCTCGATAAATCACCCAACTGACCTCCGAAGACGAAGGGTGAAAAGGGGAGGGGAGAGGTGAGGGGCTGGGTTGTTTTTAAGAGGGGGTAGTGTTGTACATGCAGGCTGTAAAGTTGTCTCTTCCCCCACCCCACCCCCCTCCACCCCCCCAAACCCTGGTCAGGGTGCCATGAATTCTCACGTCTCGTTGCACTTGTTAGAAAGATGGCAAACAAACAAGCTTGTCCTCCTCCCACCTTTCCATATCGTTGCCTCACTTATCTCCCCCTCTCTCTGGCCCTTTTTTTTTTTAATAATATGTTTTTATGGTTATAGATGTAAAGATGCATGTCTCCCAATGGAATTTCATTGTCACCTTTTTAAATTATTTCTCTCTGTCTTCTTGCTTTTTCTCAGCGATCTGCAAGCAAGGCTGCAACCTGTTACACGGCGGCTGCTCTGTCCCAGGGGAATGCAAGTAAGAGCAGCAGGAATATCCGTCTCTTTCATGGACAGAAATGTGACTCCTCAAATCTTTTTTTCCATCAGTATCTCTATTTTTGTACTGCTTTGTGTTTAGAGCGGTCATATAATGCATGCAGTTTGTTTGTTTTTTTTAATTTTTTGCTTTGCTCTGTCATGGAGGCATGGTTTCTGTATTTAGAATTTTACCAAAAGTCGAGCTCAGTTTGTGAAACACAAGAAACTGATGGATTTCAGATGCCAAATCGAGGCACTTTCACTTGTTGTAGCCTGTTGTTTTTTTGTGTCCGCCTTTTTCTTCCCTCGTGGGCATCTCCACCTCGGTTCAGTAGAAAAGGGCAATGCCGTGCCTGCCTTCTTGTATTTTTAGCCACCTGAAATCCTCTACAGAATACCAAGCATCTCATCCACTCGCTGCTGCTCGGACTGAAGTAAGAGGAGTCGTCTGTGTGTGTGTGAATTTGACCACTGGTAAACATGCTGGGAATTGTCATATCCCCTCCCCATCCGCATTGCAGTCCTCCTTGAAGGGCAGGGGGCAGGAAAGGAAATGAATATCCCACTGTGTTGTGTACATTTCCCAAAGTGGAAATGACAGTTGGATAAAGTGACGTAGAATGGCCCCGGAGGTCCGCGTTTCCAGGATGTGGTACATCCCGTCGTCATTTGTAAACCCCCCTCCTCCCACCTGCCAGATGAAAAGAGACGCTCGCCTCCCATTATTAGGAAGCAGGGTTTTGGCTCGGAGCCGAGGAATAACAGGGGATGACCAGTGTTCGGAAACCTTCACATTCTTTCGTGTCTCGTTCGGCATCCTTATTACAGATAGCAGACGGACCACAGAGGGGTTCTTCCCAAAATGTCAAGTCCCAGTCAACAGGAAAAGTGACATGAATAGAAGCGCAGCGGTAAAGAATCTTCCTGCAGTGGCATGAATTTAATGAAGCCTCAGGTCACAGAAAGCTGATTAAATCCCTCGCTGTCTCCTTTCACTGCCTCCATTTCATTACAGTTTTATGGGGTTTGCCAAGGGCTTTTAAGAAGCACAAAAGCTGCTACGTGCCCGTTGTTGTTCTGCTGCTGCGTTGAGGCTTTTTATGAGCACAAATTAGGCTTGTTCTGACATATCTGTCAGAGGCTAGCCGTGTCACTCGGGTAAGCACTGCAACACATTTTTCACCACTCTTAAGCGCTTTGCAAACTTTGGCACGTCAAAGTGCCAAGATGTTGGAATCCAGCTGAGAGGAAACCTCACGCCTGCACTCGTAAGGGGTTGATGAGTAATCGCGATATCAATGTGGCGAAGAATTACGCCACAAAATGCCTCGTTTGATGGCTTAAAAAAAAGCAATAAGCAAGTGATCTTGCCAAAGTTTCGTTTGTGCGATTGCCACATTGCTGTCAGACCCTCTGAAGCTAATCACATACAGTGGAAGAAGCATGCCAAGTATTCCCCTGATGCCTGAGAATGGCAGCGAAGGCCTCGTCTCTCCGATAGACAGCGGTGCCGTCTGCAGGAGACCTCAAAATAGCAGTCAATTGACAAGACAGCTGGCCCGACGACACCGCCGCCTTGGAATAGCCGACCACTGTCATGAAGCTGTAGGCGCGTGCACGCGTACGCGTGTATACAGCGTACGCGTGTATACACACGTACGCTGTATACACGCACGACCGCTGTATACACACAGTTGTCTCCAGCCACTCGTTTTCGGAACCGCCGTCCCACCCTCGTAGCCCTCAGCCCCGAACTCTAACCCGAGCGGTGGAGCCGCTGGAAGTATTCTTAACCCCTCCTGCTTTGGAATGTCACCCTCCACAAAGATTAGTTGGCAGGAGGCCGTGGGATAGGTTGACACAAAAGCAGATACAGTATGAGGTGTGTTGCCACTGTTGGCCAGGTTGTCGGGGAGGCTCTCTTGGTCCCTGTTGCTCATTCAGAAGCTCCTGCAGCTCAGTGGTTTGAGTCATGTGGCTCTTCCCACAGACTTTAAAATAAATGTTTCTTACAATTCAGAATTGTGCATAAAATGACTTCAGGGATGGGTTTCTTTTGAGAAACTTGGCTTTTTGTGACTTGAACAAAAGAATCCAAAGAATTGGATAATCAGTTCACAGAAAACGTACTGGATTATCAGACACTTCTTTATGTCCCAGTGATCAACTGAGAGTCACAAATCATGTGTTTTTATGAGGTTACATTTACTTTGTTTCTCTTCAATACATCATTTGTCCCTGTAGAACATTTATAAAAGAAACTTGGTGATGAAACTTGTATGTCATGTCTTTTGAAGGCCTTTACAATTACCTCAGTGTAAAGCTGCTGGATGATTGAACATAATTGAAAGTGTTAATGATGTGACGCAGAATAAGAAACAACACTTTAATATTTCAGATGTTTAAAGCTTATTCAAAAGAAACCTTTTAACATTAGCTTTTTTTCCAGAATACAAAAACACATTCAACATGCCAAGACTGTCTTGATCTAGTGTTTTTTTTCTTCTTTGTTTTTTAATTTATTTTTTTTAGTGAATGGTCATTTAAGAGTGCGAAGAAAAGAACACAACAGCCGATGAAATAAAAGGCGGGAATGCCTCAGAGAGCAGGTAAAAGGGATTAGATGAGTGAAATGATTTATGCGTCTGTGTTTGACAGGTGTAACTACGGCTGGCAGGGCCAGTTCTGTGACGACTGCGTGCTTTACCCTGGATGCGTCCACGGCACCTGCAACGTCAAGTGGCAGTGCAACTGCGAGAGGAACTGGGGCGGCCTGCTGTGCGATAAAGGTATGGAAAAGTTCTGAAATGTTTTTGCATCATCGCCTCCCACGCAGGATGCTGGCAGAGCGCCCGCTCTGCACGTTCTCTC
Organism: Ophiodon elongatus; assembly: GCA_016806645.1. Lineage (NCBI taxonomy): Eukaryota > Metazoa > Chordata > Actinopteri > Perciformes > Hexagrammidae > Ophiodon > Ophiodon elongatus. The sequence continues at coordinate 4,086,039 of JACSYO010001682.1, read as the reverse complement.
AAGCTACAGTTGCTGAAATGCTGCTCCAGGTGTTCTTGTTGGAAGAAGGAAAGAACGGGAGGAACGGGCCAACCGTCTTTAAAAAGTGACCTAGTTTCTTTTTACACAAATGCTGTGGATCTAATTTATGCCGGTGTAACGAGTGTTTCATGTGGATTTTGAAATTAAACTTGTAAAGTGCTAAATTTGAAAACCAAATTTGGTGTGGTGGCCCTTCGGCCGATCTGCTGCACCAAAGCGGTCAACAATGGTGAGGATTTACTTCCTTTCTTTGTTTTAAGTGATCGTAAACTGAATATCTTTTGTTTTTGGGCTGTTGGTCAGACAAAACGAGCAATTTCAAAAAGTAATCTTGGGCTTCAAGAAATGTTCTTGATTTTCTTTACATCTTATAAATCAATCAATGAATTGGTTACAATTAGTTGCACTTTTTAGGTAGCGTAAGGAGAGAAGTTGTATCAAAAGCCTTTATCTTGTTGGCATAATGGTTACAAAGGCAACTGGTTTTGACCTCACTTATTGTCCATCTGGGTGGAAATGGTAAATGTAGGTGCTCTAAATAGGAAAATACGTAAATTAAATGACCAACCAATAAAAAGAAAATGACGTTGACGGAAGATTATTAAAGTGTCAAAGCAAATCATATCACAGAGTATGATCTGTTCCCATCAATAGGTTCAATTAAAAAGATGTTTGGTTCTGATGGGAAATTTGTGCTCCGTCTTTCAGATGTCAGTGACTCAATTAATAAAGAAAATAATAATCTGAACGATCGATCATAATAATAATTGTTTTAGAAACTATCTAATGTTGTATTGCAAAAAAAAAAAACGGTATTTAAAGGTACGTTGACGTATCTTCACATGAGGTCTGAATCCTCTCCTCGTTCTCTCTGACCAGAGAACAGCAGCTGGATAGTTTTACTGCCCGTGGCATCCGAGCAGCAGCAGGGACACTCGATCCCACATCCCTTCGTCACCGAGGGCTCTTCGGGGGATGAGAACGCGTCCTGAGATCCCCAGTGGAGACAGATCCCTGCTCTTTTATTTACCAGCTTTTAGGGTGACCTGGCCTTTAGCCTAAGGATGGTGTGCAGGGATCAAATAGGGTTCCGTTGCGTTTCTGATATGGACCATTAGCAATTAGAGAAGAAAGGGGACATCTTGGAGTCTATTCAGTCTATAACTGAATAAAAACTGGAACTTAACCACTTGGCTGTGACCTGCAAGTTCTGTAAAACCTTTATCATCATGGAGTGCAGCAGAGTGGTTGTGAAAACACGCTGTGCTTCCTGTCAAAGCTGACAGCTGGTGGATCCCGACAAGCTTGCTGGGAACTCCCGGATAAAGTGGTGAAACCAGTTATCTCATGGAGTCGATCCAATTAACAAAGTCTGATGGTGTGGAGCGATGAGGAGGGTAAAACCTGCCTCAGATTAGTACATGAAACTAACCTAAATTATTATATTTTTACATGTTTTGTACATCACTTTTGTTTGTTTCAGGTTTGACTCTTTAACCTCTGTCCTCTCATTGCGCCCTCTTCTTTTACGATAATTTAATGCCACCCAACTGGAGAGTGAGCGTCACCAGCTCGATGCTCCCCATCCCTAATAATCACATAAGGGTAGTATATTGAAATGCATTATTTATTAGCATTTTTTTTTTATTGTCACTACATTTGGAAGGAAACCTGACTTGGTGTCTGCAACTTTACCTGCCCCAGCCGATTCAGCACTTCACGTCACTGCTTGACCAGAGACTGTGGAATTAGCTTTTTGTACAGCATAGTAACAAGGCGGATGCATAGATATGTGCTCCAGTCAGGCGGAAGAGATCAGTCTTTATTAATGATGGACATTTTTTTTGCAGATAATTCAGGCAGGATGGATGAATTTATCTTCTCTGGTTTAGAAGTTTTGTCGAATGTGTGAAATGACCGGATTAGAGTCTTCATGTCTCTAAATGTGTGTCTTCCTCCAGATCTGAATTACTGTGGTAGCCACCAGCCTTGTGTCAACGGAGGAACCTGCATGAACACCGAACCAGATGAATACCACTGCGCCTGTCCTCGGGGATACTCTGGCAAGAACTGTCAGATAGGTGAGAGAGAACCCACACTAAAACCTGCACTACTGTCTACGAGAGGTCATCACAAGAACTACTGCTGAACAACATGTTGTCCCAGAATATTAGAGAACGATCTTGTCTTCATCTGACTAAGGAACTTTGTTCCTCTTGTTCTACCAAGTTAAGACTATGACTCCTGGGGGGTCATTTGGAGGTTGCAGGAAATAAAATGACTCCTAGTAGCATCTTTACTTTGGACTTTTACCAAGTCATTTAATCAGAAAGGAATTTGCTGGTTTAAGCTTTTCAAATGTGAATATCTGCTGCATTTCCTTTCCTTATACGATTGTAAACTGAATATATTTTTGGCTTTGGACTTTTGGTGAACAAGCACTTTGGAGATTTAGAGAGACTCTGAGAAATTGTGATTATGTATTCACAATTATTTTTAGATTTTGTCTATTTTAACAATCAATAATCAATATCCTTAGTTACAGTCCTAGCAGTGTCTAGAGTACAAATATATAAAGGTAGGAAAAATAATCTATTTTAGCTTGCATAAGATCTTTATGATGTATGCGAAATTGGAAAGATATGACAAAGGATGCCTTATGTGATGTACTGGAAATGATTGAAAGAAAATCTATAATCTGAATCTGTAAGAACAAAGAGTAACGTTTTACTTTCTTCGCACAAATCTGCCTCCATCAGCCGATCACGCCTGTGTTTCCAACCCTTGCGCCAAAGGTGGCACATGCCACGAGGTTCCCACAGGGTTCGAGTGCCAGTGTCCGCCGGGCTGGGAGGGTCTGACCTGTACTGACAGTGAGTCGCTGCACTACTTTCAATCATCTCCACTCCTTCCATGCTCAGACTTACTTTACATCTTTCACTCTCAGCCACTTCTTTTTCATCCTTTTCTTCCAAACACATCCACTAACTAAGTTGGAGATTAACTTTTACTTCTTGATTAGTCGAAGCTCCTTTACCCCCAAACCTGTCATCTCTCGCCTCCTTGTCCTCTTTCACCATCATCTTGTTACAGCCTGAAGTCTAACTAAAGTTAATCACAAATGTGGCATGTAGTTTTAAATAAACAGAGCGTGAGTTGAGGTGTTTTTTTCTTTCTTTTTTTTTCTCAGATTTGGACGAGTGTGCCTCCAGTCCATGTGCTCAGGGTGGAACCTGTGTCGACCTGGAGGACGGTTTTGAGTGCGTGTGCCCTCCACAGTGGGAGGGAAAGACGTGCCAGATAGGTGAGATACGCACACACAAAAAACATTTTTCATTTCACCAGAGGCGGTTAAAAACAGTACATCCCGTGTTCAGGATTTCAGTTTTTTGGCCAACAACTCCTTATTTCTCCAGGGAAGACATGTTTTTGCAGGCGTTTCTTTCCTGTTTCTTTCCGTTTCCTAAAACAAATAAAATGGCCCCCGAGACACTGCTCAGATATACAGTATGTTTTTGGATTCAAATTGGCAACCAGCAACCTGAGGTCCATTGCCAGAGTAAAAGCTATCAATATCCTTGATGGGCTGGCAGCTGTGCCGCTCTTTTTCTTTTTTTTTTTTTCTTTTTTTTTCTTTTTTTTCTCAATGACTTTATGAGCTACGAGTGTATCTATATCCGGCTGTTTGTTTGGCGGTGGCGGTGGCGGTGGCATTCGCTTTTTTATTTCGCTCCCGTCCCAACAAGCGGACGTGACCAGCCTGAAGCCAGGAAATGGATTACGACCGGTAAACAAAGTTAGGGTGTGTGTGTGTGGGGGGCTGAAGGTAGGAAAAAGATCCCAAGAGTTCAGTGTCATCTTACTAGCTCGGATCTCAGCTTACAGGCAGCCATTGGCCTCCTGTCTTACCTGGTGTGTGTGTGTGTGTGTGTGTGTGTGTGTGTGTGTGTGTGTGTGTGTGTGTGTGTGTGTGTGTGTGTGTGTGTGTGTGTGTGTGTGTGTGTGTGTGTGTGTGTGTGTGTGTGTGTGTGTGTGTGTGTGTGTGTGTGGTTTAGGGTTTCAGAGAGAAGACAGGTGTGTGAGTGAACACAGCAGGACTCCCTGCTGACTGCCCCCCCCCCCAACCCTCCCTTCCTTTTGAATATTTGAGCAGTGGTGCTTTTCTTTGTTGTAACACTTTTTTCTTGGTGTCTTGGTGAGGGTTTGTGAGTGAAACTGTGCTGTTTGCACTAATTTCCTCCGTAGTGAACAGATAAACTGTTAGGTGTCAGCTGTTGTTTCTCTCAGGAGTTCTGTGACACTTGATGACGACAACAAAACTGTATAAGGTGACTAAGAAGTTACGTATCAGTCAAAGACAAGGGCAGTAAATATGGGGTGAGATAGAGGAGTATAACATGCAACAAAGCTCCAGCACCAGAATCAAAGTAAATATTATTTGCGTCCTAATAGTTATGCATTAAAATTGTTGAATACGGCAATGCCATAAAGTTTGGGGACTCGCAAGAGACAGTTTTAGAAAATGAACAAAATCGAAGCAACAGAGGCCGAGTTGTCTTGACTTTTACCCCCCAAATTAAGTCAAGCCCCAAAAACACTGGATCCTACATTTCCCAATATGCAACCAAAAAGCATCTTTTCAACAACATAGGCTTTTTATTTTTCAAAGTGTCTCCAAGCACAAGCTGAGATGTCTAACCAAATAACCAGGTTGGGCTTCTGGTCTCTTTTCTTTGTATTTGTCCTTTTCTTGGTTGTTGTTTCAATTGATGGACTCGGTCTGCTTCTACTTCCTGCCTTTACAGATGCAAATGAGTGTGCAGGAAAGCCCTGTGTGAACGCTAACTCTTGCAAAAATTTGATTGGCGGATATCACTGCGACTGTTTTCGGGGATGGTCCGGACAAAACTGTGTCATCAGTCAGTATTTCTTCCATTTAAAAGTCACTTCTAAATTTCTGCTGCTTTCAAACGCAGCCTCCTCACTTCCTGGACTCACAACATAGGTGTAGTTTAGCATCACTTGCTTTCCACATGTGGTAACCCGTTCCTCTTTCGCCTTGGCAAACTGAATCTTCATGACTGAACTTGCATGCCCAGTTCCTTGTTGAGGATCCACTGCATGCCCAGTCATAATCTATGCAAGGTTTATCTGGCACTCTTATTAGCTTCACTGGTTATTTCTTTTCCAAACTTTAACCTAATCTGTGCACATCCCACATTGTAGATTCTACCTGGTAGTGGATAAGGTGATAAATATTCCATGTTCTTCATCATTTCTTCAGACATCAATGGCTGCCATGGTCAGTGCCAGAATGGAGCAACATGCAAGGTATGAATGTTTTCTTTTGAATCATCATATTCCAATTGACCCAGTCGTCTTGCACTAAACACTGCTGCCCAAACATGAACCAATGTAGCTTGGAGATGCACACAAAGTCTGTGCACCAAAGATCCACCACCTTGTGTATGTCGATGCCATTGGTCTCTTCATTTTTCTTTTGTCTCTTCTTTAGGAGAGCCCGAGAGGTTACCACTGCCAGTGTCCTCCAGGGTTTGTTGGCTCTCACTGTGAAATCCAGAGGAATAAGTGCGACAGCAGACCGTGCCAGAATGGCGGCCAGTGCCACGCAGTGTTGGACGGCTTTGTGTGTCAATGCCCACCACAGTTTGCTGGACAGCTGTGTGAGGTGAGTCTCATGTTCCACAAGTGACATTTAGATTGGATTATTGTGGCTATGGCGACGGTTTATAAGCTGGTGGTAGCTTTTGATTTGTATAGCCTTCGCACTGCAGCAGTGACGCATTATATGTCTGAGAAGAAACTAGCGCTCTCCCGAATACCAATTTCTGGGCTCCGAAGCCTTGGGAGTAATAGACAGCAACTATTTCGAAGCTTCGGCCGGGGCTGGGCTCAATCTGCAGCGTGCGTGGGACCGCATTAACCAGAGGAGAGCTTTATCCTTGATTAGTTTGCAGCACAAATTCCAAGCTTTTTGGTTTTCATCAATGTTTCTGTAGTCAGATCAAAAGACAGATATGAGGAGAAAATGGTGTGACATAAAACACTCTGCTCAAGCCAAGCGGTCTATGAGTTGAGATGAGACGGACCTGGAGATGATGGTACATTGTGCAACAGAGGCTGTTCCCTGTGGGCAGCAACTGCCATAAAGAGTGTCAATATTCCTAGCAACCAATGAACTTTAGAAATTGCCATGGCAAAACATGCAAATGGAATTACACAATCTAAGCCATGATGACGATGATTTGGTGAATAGAAGATCATTTTAATAATTGCGTGATACGATTTTGAAAATCTACAGAAAGCGACTTTTAATGCTGTGCAAATACTCAAACTGCAGTATTCATTACAGCACATTTATATAAGCCAGCTGTCCTTTGCCAAATTATGATCTGCCTAAAAGTTGTGTAGTATTTTCCAAGCCTGGGTTTCATTGCAAACTTCTTTTGTCCTTGCTGCAGCCTTTTTATATTTGAGGTGTGTGTGTGTGTTTGAGGCTAATGTAGGTTAGCAGTGAGGAAACTGACACTTCACTGCATCTCTTGGGCCCTGAATGGAGGACATTGCTGGTCAGGAGCCAATCCTGTTTTAGCATCTCTACTATAAATAAGAGCCTCTCTGAATGAGGTGACGCTGGATTTCTGCCCGCATACTACAGAGCCCTGATGCCTGCTATGGAACGGTGTAGATTCCTACCCTGCTGTGCCAAAACTATGCATCATATTTCCCCCGATTTAGTCTCTTAAGTGCACAGAAGTTTGATTGTGAAATGGTTTGTTTTTCCATTTCTGAATTATTTTCAGAAGAAACGAGGACAATTTGAGTCCAAGCGGAAGGGCTTAAAAAAAATAGCGCCACATTTACACTCTCATAGATGACATCCTTGTTGTGATCCATTTGATAACAGTTTATGGATTTAGCCCTTTGTTTCACACACAATTTATTCGGGGAGTCAAACCAAAAGGAAAACTGACTTCTTTGTAGTTTGTTCTGATACTGATATAGAATTTGAATCTTTAAGTTTTATCATTCCAGGGCGCTGGATTAATTTGGGAAGTGGAGGGGCCTAATTGCAGCTTGTTTTAAGAAATGTAACAATCAGCTCACTAACTATTTTAAATCTATAAACCAGCACTAAAATGTCAATTTATGTCTGCCGTGCAGACAGCTGGCTGCACAGATTGAAATAGGCATATCTGTAGTCATTTGAGTAAAAAACACTTCTGGTCTTGACACACATGGGCTGGTGGGAATGATTGAAAGATCTTTTTATAGTGTTGAAATGTAGGTGCATTTGCGGGGATACAGGCGGCTTTGAACTACCCTCAATTCCTGGTATACAACATAGCAGTAGTGCAGCTGTTGTCATGTTCTTCACAGATCTCTCAAAAAAGAATCCAGCAAGTCGCTGGTTGCTTGTTCATCCGTTCTCTCCCTTTCAAATTCTGGACCTTTGTGCTGACTCCCACCACAGAGCCATTGGCCCTTCAGCATTGAAGTCTTGGATTGTTTGTCCCTGAAGTGACCCCAACATCAGCTTGTCCAACATCCGCTTGTCCATCATCTCTACTCTGAGTTGACCTCCAATCTGTCTTGATTCTGCTTAGACAGCTGAATCCCCTCTCATAAAGATGAAGTAAACTGGGTTGCATATTAAGCAGTTTGCTTTATCTATTTTTTTTACATGTGAAAAAGTGGTTTCCACTGATGTCAACCGAAGTTCACGAATTTCTCAAAATAATCATTCGCAACCCGGCAACCATTACTTTCGAGTCCTGTAAAAGACGAGTAACAAGCAATCTTCAAAAGTCACTTCTGTTGCAGAATGTATTTATGGTTGACCACCAGTAAATTATATGATGGTCCAAATAAATTCTCAACCTGTCTGCTACAATGAAACAGTCCAAACAGTTAACTTAATGTGCTGAAGATTTAGTGACGCTCTTGCCCTCAGACACGCTCCCCTGACCACACACGTGCAAAGTAAAGAAAAGATGTATCTGGCACCGACGCTGAGAGTAAAATAAACTGTGTGTGACCTCAGACTTCACCCACCCTGTTGCCCAACTCCCTTTTTCAGCACCTTAAATGGCAAACTGGTTCAACTCAGAGTTTATGCACAGTCGGCTTATGTTTACAGAAACTGGGCGATTTTCACTCCAACCTCTGTATTGCTGCATGTAGAAATGGCAAAATATGTCACCGTGGTCTCTGTCATGGTGGCATGACAGATGATTTATCTTTATTATATTCCCTGTGGCTCTGCATGATGTTGGACCAGCATCAATATTTGTCCTCATAATGGGCTATCTTTCTCTTGCCTGCTCAGTGTCTCACTCTTTCTTTCTCTTCTGCCAGGCTCATGTCTCAGAATAATCTTGCAAGATTAAGCACGGCACAGATGTAAAACCAAAAGCATGGATTCCCTTGATTAGCTTAGGGAATGTTTCTGAGGCTTACTTTGCTCGTCCACTTACCTTGGATCTGGTGTGAACAGCAGCGGTGGCTTGAGCCGAGCTAAGCTCACCTTCACGGTCTTAAGAGCCACTTTCTCGGTCGCACATTCACTTACATCTTCACTTGTTTTAATAATCACCAAAGAACCATTTTTGTGAGGTGCTGGTGTTTGGTAAATTGCGTTCGTATGGCCGCAGCAGCCCCTCACCTCCCGCAACTACCATCCAAATGTCCTTAGGCAAGGCCCTGCACCTCTGTTTGTGGTGGAGCTGCTCAATGGAGACGGAGGGCTGTAATTGGGAGAAAGCATTCGTAGAGGAGTGTGTTGGTGCTGGTTCTTTTGGATGAGAATTTTTGAAACTTTTTGAATGTCAAATTAATTGGAACTACTTTCCCTGGATAAATAAATATAAAAAAAATCCCACTATAGGTAATTTCATATCATGAGACCTCTATATCTATCTATCTATCTATCTATCTATCTAGATAGATACATTTTATTGTAGTTCAATAAATGGGATATAAAATAACCACATGGTGAAGCTTCTTTTTGTGTACTCCTGTGTGAATTCAATACATGACAAATGAAAGAGTATTTTTTTTATTTAATTAAGAACTTTAGTGAAAAATGTACATAATTGTTTAAAGTGAAAATCTAAAAAGAAAAATATTTCCAGCTATACACTGTCCAATAGCTATACACTATTGACTGTTTACATTTAAGCACACAAATACGGAGTAATCGGATTGAGACAATAGTTTATTTAAATTAATTTGATCAGATTTTCAGTTGGTATCATGATATCTCAAGGTATGATTTAATCGCGATACAATTTAAATGAAGGACGACAAATTATCGTACTGAAATATCGGCCAGCCCTGCTTTTTAACACAACATTGACATATTATTACCTCATATGGTTGCTATGGTGAACATATTGGCCAAAACAACTAGCTATTTATTCTAGTTTCAGCTCCATTTTGGTCTCCACCAACTCCTGAAGGAAATATCTGTCTCTTAAGCAGTTGGTAATACTCGACTACGTTCACCAGTTAGTTGCTAAATGGGTCTGTGTGCCATTTGGTGCTGGGCAAAACGTGTCCCGTCGGTTTTCAGAGCTGATGCTCTGAGCGGTGAGACTGAATCAGAAAAATAAAGTTGGGGTCCATTAAAAACAAAATAACCACGTCTTTCATAATAATGAAGAAAAAGAGAGTTGATCCTTTAGAAATCTAAAAATCCTAATTTAAGTGTGATTTTAGACATTTCATTGCTTCAATTTGACTTATATATATATATATTGTATTGACTGCATTGTAAATGCATATCTTTGTCTCCTATTTATTTCCTCAGATCTATGGCTGGGCTCCCTCAGATGCTTGTGATCCAAACCCTTGTGAGAATGAGGCAAAGTGCCACAGCATGGACCAGGACTTCTACTGCGCATGTCCCGAAGGCTTCGAGGGGAAGACGTGCGAACGGCTGAAGGAGAACTGCCAAACATCTCCTTGTCAAGGTGACTGAAGTCTCCTGCAATGATGAAACAATATTTAACTACTATGTGAAAGACAAGTAATGAATTTGAACCGTTTTAAAAAAAAAAATCTTTATCCTGCAGTGATTGACAGCTGCACTGTTACCGTAGCAACCAACGACTCTGCTGGAGTGCGGCACATCTCCTCCAACGTTTGTGGTCCACGAGGACGCTGCATTAGCCAGCCCGTGGGCAACTTCACCTGCATGTGTGATCCGGGTTTCAGTGGCCTCTACTGTCATGAAAGTACGTGGAGACGCATTTATTAAAGATTATACAGACAACCAAAATTAAAAAAGTGAAACAAAAATTAATATTGAAAAATATTGCACACATTTCTATCATTAATATTTTATTCTGCAAAACAACACGAATATCCTGTAATTTCATCAAAACACAGGACAATATTGTTTTCAGTTTTGTTGTTTAAATATAGATGGTTTATAACTTGTTTGTCGTAAGAAGATGTAAAGTTCTATTAATGCCAGTAATATATTTCTACATGTTAATCACATGTGGAAAACTATTTCAAATGTGAACATTTTGTATATACACAGTACAACATAGCTTTAGTCATAACTAATGATTGTTAACCCTAAATAAACACTTAGGCTTTTATAAACATTTCTGAAGTGCTTATGAACTACGTATAAATGCTAAATAAAGGTTGACACAAAGTGTTGAAATCATAGATCTTCAGAGTGTAGTCCTGCTGAAAGTGAAACCTCCCCCACCCTCCTCACTTTTTCAGATATTAACGACTGCATCAACAACCCCTGTGGAAACGGAGGCACCTGCATTGATGGAGTGAACTCCTTTCAGTGCTTCTGTCCTGATGGCTGGGAGGGTCAACTGTGCGACCTCAGTGAGTCCCTCTGCAACATAATTCTGTCTATGCAGAATTCAGATTTAAAGAAAACATGACTGCCTGTGGTAGAGCGTCAGCCCGCTCTGCTATTTAATGCAAATGAAACTGACAGTTTAGGAAAGATCTAACCAGGCAAGACTTCCTCTTTCCTCCAGATGTCAATGAGTGCAGACACAACCCGTGTAAGAATGGCGGACGCTGCGTCGACCTGGTGAACGACTTCTACTGCGAGTGTGCTGACAACTGGAAGGGCAAGACCTGCCATTCCCGTGAGTTATGTCGACTCTGTGTTAATGTGCGTGTTTATGTTCATAGCTTGCCGCGGCCCCCCGACTCCAACATTGCTTGAACGTCTTTGTGTGTTGAATCACAAGAATGATCCTTTCTTACTGATGCTATGAATAGTCAAACAAAGATCGTGTGTGTGTGTGTGTGTGTGTGTGACCTCAGTGTTTCTCTGTAATCCTGGCCAGGCGAGAGTCAGTGTGATGCAACCACCTGCAGTAATGGAGGCACCTGCTACGACCACGGGGATGCCTTCCGCTGTGCCTGCCCACCCGGTTGGGGAGGAAATGCATGCAACACAGGTGAGGCCTCGGGGTCTGTCGCTGAATATATTTGAATCAGAGATGTGAGCTGTGTATTCAGATGTCTGGGACCAGGCTAATTTAGCCTATTAGATTCTAAAACTGCAGTGACGGCCAGAATAATACGAAAGGTGTATTCAAGGATACTCGACAGTCAATCTGAATTGATTTAATAGCCAAACTTAAAGGGCTTTCCACTGTACCATATAGGAATAAGTATATGTCAAACATAACGGTCATAAGTTGACTGTACTAGGGCTGCACGATTATAGCCAAAATGATAGTCACGATTATCTTCGATCAATATTAAGATCACTATTATTAATCATGATTATTCATTGATTTAGAAAAATATATATATTTTTTTTTTTTTTTATTGCGCTTTTACATACAAATAAATGGTGCACTGCTTTCAATTCCATGTTGTGCTACATTCCTGCTAATTAAGAAATCTGCATCACAACAAGACTTAAAAATAAGGTTCTGAATTCAGTGCATTTTCATTTTGCAAAACGAGCAATATACAATATATTACTCTTCTACTGTGGACTGCAGGCGCAACATTCACAAAGTATTACAGGTATAATTGATTAAGAGTTTTAGTTTCAGGTTTTATTGCCAAAACACTGCAGTGTGTGATTTATTTATTAAGTATGCTGTTTAAACTATTTTCTGTTTTTAAGATCTGTGATCTCTGACTAATACTTTCTCTCTCCCCACAGCCAGGAACAGCACATGTGCCTCCAGTCCTTGTTCCAACGGTGGAACCTGTGTGGGAGGAGGAGACACCTTCACCTGCATCTGCAAAGAGGGCTGGGAAGGCCCCACCTGTGGCCAAAGTTAGTCTCTATGAAGCTGTGCACATAACTGACATACAAATCCCCATGCTCTTAGCTATCATGGACTTATTATTCCTTTTTAAACCCCATGTGCCCAGTGTTGTTGATGTGATGTCACATTTCTTTGTTTCTTAGCATGTTACTTCAGTGTATTATAACCTTCACAAAATGATTATTGTGTTAGTGTAGTGAGTTATCTTGGTGTACAATATAAGTGATGTTTCAAAGAGTATTTCTACCAGTGTAGCCCAGGACTAACACCTGCAATGTTTAAGAGCTTTAAATGCCACAGTATCTCAGGTAAAATAAGCAAATGTGTGATTTATTCAAGACTGCACATTGTGACGGTGGTATTTAATGGTGATTCAAGTAGAACTTGTAGCTAAATAGTCAATATTTCTTATCTTCAATAAAATCAGTACATTTTATTGAGGCAATGGGGGTTTACACACATGGCACTGTCCAACAACTTGACACTAAATGTCTCCTTTTGTCGTTCTTTTCTACAGATATAAACGACTGCAACCCTCATCCATGGTATGTACAGTTTCCTGCCTCACTCACTCCAAACATAGCCAAACTTTCCCCTCCCCTTTTATTCCCGGCTCCCTCTTCTCCACACTTCACACAGACCTTGCAGGCTGGAGGGGTGAAGGGCCGCTAAAAGCAGTGGAAGTTGTCCTTAAATCAAGCCTCAAAGGAGTATCTCTCAGAGGAGGGGGGCTTGGCTATTGAATAGGACAGGGAGAGGTGGAGAGAGGTTTTCTGAAAGGGAGGGGGGGTGGGCGCGCAAGAGTCCCACCTACCCCATGGTGAATGCAGGTGGGGGGTTGAGTGGCGGTCGTGTCCATTCTTCCCGTGCGACCTGGGGGGGAGACGGGCTTTGAGGAGGAATGGAAGGAGAGGCATGATGAGAGGAGAGGAGGGGAAGGGAGGGACTGGACACGCCAATTAGCATCTGAAAGGTGGAGGCTTGTATTGATGAGTTGAATTGAGCCTTGTGCCTCCCCCCCCCCCCCCTACCACCACCACCACATACACACACACACACACCCACACACAAAAACGGTGTGCTTTGTTGCAGCTGGAAAGGATGTGGCTCTTGTACTGCCTCATCTAATCGTTTATTTCTTTCCCCTCTCAGTTACAATGGCGGCATCTGTGTGGATGGAGTCAACTGGTTTCGGTGCGAGTGCGCTCCCGGATTCGCCGGACCAGACTGCCGAATCAGTGAGTAGTGATATGAGGTTACTTTACCTGCTCTTAGATGCAGAGCAAATATTCAAAACCCCCGACTAAAACATTTAAAATCAAGATCCTGAACCTCGATCGTCATTCATAAGACCCTAACATAGCCATGGCAACATGGTATGATTAAGAGGATGGATAGGTGGAGCAAGGAGAGACCGAAAGGAAAAGGGGTGACAAGGAGGTGATGGACACATTGACACCTAAATGTAAGACCGGTACGCCACCCTCTCCCTTTTTCTTGGTCCTTTAACGCCTCAGAGGTCAGAGGTCGTCCCTCCTCCATACTCACAGTCACACAAACACACACGGAAGACAAATTACTCAGTGACCCTGAAATTCTTCTTTTCTGCTCTTTTGTTTCGGCCGGATAGCATTCACCTTTTCTGTCAGGCTTGAATTTGAGAATTCTCATGCAGACTGTGTTCATGTGGAATCTGGATGACAATGGCCCGGGCTCTCGGTGATATTGGTGGGAAGGAACAATTGATATGTGTCGTTCAAAGAACTGCTCGAATTAGGGATGGGTCGGTGGTCAAACCTGTGCACAATTTACTCATTTATGAGGTTAAATGTGGTGATTTTTAAAATGTTCAATGCTTGGTTTTATCCAATAATTGTAAATCTGTGCACATTTTTCATGTGGAGTTCAACTTAGGTGACATTAGCATAGTTGACCAATATATGGCAAGCTTTGTTGACTTTTTAGCCAAGTTTGACTTTCCACTTTTAAACTTCTCGTGAAAAAAAATACACTGCTCCACAAGAGAGGAAAGGTTTGTAGAAATTTCTGAGGCTGAGGTCGATTCTACAAAAATGCTGTTTGTATAATTTTTTAAGCCTATGCTCCTGTTAGTGTTTAAGCTAATGAGCTAACTGTAAGTTAGAAAGCTTCTAGAAGTAAATGGCTCAGTACAGAAAATATTCCAGTTATTAACGAGCCCTTCGAGTAGTTCCTATGACACCAAACTTATATTTCGCAAAGACATGGTACAAATGTAGCTGTGGTGTGACCGGGCCTTTACTATAAAGAGTCATTAGCTGAGCATGTTAGGGTCCAGGGCCTACACCCAACTTAAATGTGATGCTCCTCTTCCCTTCACAGACATAAACGAGTGCCAGTCTTCACCTTGTGCCTACGGTGCCACCTGTGTGGACGAGATCAACGGTTTCCGCTGCATCTGTCCGCTTGGTAGAACAGGAGCCCGATGCCAAGAATGTAAGTATACCTTTTTATTCTCTGCTCTTTTAAGTCATACTCACTCATTGACTCCATCCTGTAGTTTATGTATTCAAATAATTGACTCATTGTGAAGAATTCTGACATCTTTGATTCATCCATTTAGTCACTCATTACTGCAGCCTTCTTGCTCCAGAAGTAGAACATGTCTCTGTCTGTATGTAGTTATAGGTATTGGGAAGAATTCTGACATCTTTGATTCATCCATTTAGTCACTCATTACTGCAGCCTTCTTGCTCCAGAAGAAGAACATGTCTCTGTCTGTATGTAGTTATAGGTATTGGGAAGACTTGCCACTATGCTGGGCTGCAGTTTCCCCATGGCAGCCACTGGGAGGAAGAGTGCAACAGCTGCCATTGCATCAACGGCAAAGTGGAATGTACAAAGGTAACGAGGCCCTTCTTAAAAAAAACAGCAAGGAAAAAGAGTTGGCCACAACTCAGCCAGTTTGGGCATTTGTTCAGACAGATTTCCTATTTGTTGGTAAAGTAACATGTTCATTTCCTTTTGTTGTGCTTACTTTATAGCATTTCCCTACTTGTAAAAACTGAGCTAAATAATTCCGAAAATACATCATTGTGTCATTTTAAATCACGTCAACTAACAACTAAACATCACAATCATTCACTGTGATGTAAAGGAGATCAAAGCTCAAACAATAACTCAATTAAATAATCAATAACCAAGTAATAGTCCATCAATCCTTTGAGTTATTTCTAAAGCAAAAATAGCAAAGATGGTTTTGCAGCTATTCTGTGTCTTAAAGCATTGTGAATGATTTCTTTTGGCTCTTTGACTGTAAGAAAATATTTTACAAATGACTTGTTTTGCATATATTTTTATGGGCAAAACGATCAATCAACTAAATGAGAAGATTTGCTAAAAGGTTTAAATAACTTATTTCCGGCTCTAAATCAGATGATGGCTAACATTTGCGGGTTGCCATAATAAGGAAGCATGCAGGGTAATACCATTATAAATGTGTTGTGGGTTTACATGTCGGTGACCTTTTTGACTTTGTGACACCAGGTGCTGTGTGGTCGCCGTCCCTGTCGGCTCCCGCCTTCAGACCAGGACCAGAAACAGCAGTCCTGCCCAACTGGACGGAAGTGTCTGGAGCACAGCTACCTGACGTGCTTCTCCCCCCCTTGCCAACAGTGGGGGGTTTGTTCCATGGCTGGACCCTCACCTCCACACGCAGCCACCAAGTGCCAGCCAAACACCGGGCATTTGGACAACAGCTGTGGCCGCATAACACTCGTCTTCAACAGAGACAAAGTACCACCAGTGAGTCGTCTCTTCATACACATCTTTGCCGTTGAAGTTGTGAACACATTTTCAGGCTGTGTTTTTTTTGTATGGTTCCTGATCAGTATGTGTGTGTGTGTTTGTGTGTGTGCGCATGTGCAGGGAACAACAGTGGAGAACATCTGCTATGAGCTGAGGTATCTTCCTGACACCCGAAGCGTGGCAAAAGAACACGCCCTACTGCTTTTGTGTGACCGCTCCCATTCCAATCAGGATGCTGTAGAGGTGGCTCTAGTAAGTAAATGATCTGCGTTGTCTTGTTCTTGGCTTCGCACACACACTGTGTTCTTACTTTTGTACAGTGTTAATTAAACCCATTTAGGCTGAGAAGCACAGTTTGAGTTGGTTGGGACCCAAAATACCCAAACAACTAGTGCTACTCTTTGGCCACTTGTACAAAACAGTTAACCAAACAAATACTCACACAATGTTTTGCATTCATATTCCCACAATGTCCTGGGTTCAATTCCAGCCTTTAAACATTTATTACCCCTCTCTCTCTCCCTGTTTCCACTCTGCTTTATTTTTATTTTTATATATATATATATATATATATATATATATATATATATATATATATATATATATATATAAATAAATAAATAAATAAATAAATAAATAAATATGAATATGAATGAGACACACACACTATGTGTGTGTAAATATTCCAGATGTTGTGAAACAACTTGATGCTTGTTCCCAGCTGTTATGTCTAATTTTCTCTGGTTTGGTTCTCAGTCTTTCCAGCCGGAGGATCTACCGGACCACAGTCTGATCCAGGAGGCGGCCAGCGCTATAGTTGGCACCTTGTCCAAGCGGCACAACAGTACCATAATGCTGGCAGTCATTGAGGTCAAAGTGGAAACACAGGTCACGCCCCCCTCAGTTGGTGAGTAATTATAACAAGGGTGTCCCACAAGGGTTTGTTGTGGGCCTCATTCAGTTCTTCAGTAGCATCCTCACTACTTCTACTGATTTTATATTCCTTGTTCTCCTTCCCTCCCTTGAACATCTTAATGTCAGCAGATTACCAGGTGCCTCTACTATGTGTGGTGTTCTGCTTGCTCTGCCTGTTCTGCATTATCGTATGTGTTTGGTGGACACGCAAACGGAGAAAAGAGCGCGAGAGGAACTCGCGACCAGCTGCCGACGACAACGTGAACAACCAGTGGCAGCCACTTAGGCTCGTTGTGGGACGTCAGCAGCAGCAGCTGAAAGAAAGCAACAGGGACGCCGAGCAGGAGCGCAAAAAGCTCATGGGCCCCCCCTATCGGACGTGTGATGAGGGGGAGGAGGAGGAGACGGAAGGCGAGCTTGAGCTCGAGGAGGAGTGTGGTGGAGCAGAGGCGGGAAAGCAGCCAGTTTATAAGTACTCCAAGACTGCAGTGCAGTCCAGTGGGGAAGTGATCTGTACCATGCACAGTTCCAGTTCACCCCTCAAAGCACCCCACCGGACCCCAGGCTACAGCCCCAAAGACAACCGCTGGAAAAATGTCAGTGCCGTCTTGACTGGTCAAAAAGACCTCAGAGACCATTGTGTATAAGACATTTAAGCAAAGGACTCGCACTGTGGAAGTGGGAGAAGCTGCAAGGCAGCAACTATTCTTATTTTTGGACTACTTTTGGGAAGAAAAAAAGGCTTTGTGTTTTAATAAGCCGTTCTTTGCTTTGTTTTCATGTTTTTGTCACTGTCACCTGAAAAGCTTTTTTATTCAGGAGGCGAGAGCACAGTGAACATCCTTTTTTTTGCTTCTGTGTTCACTTATTTTTCTTTAATTATGTACAGAAGGGGCTGAAATGTAACAATTGCTCAAGAGGCTAAAGAAGCTGTCTGCAATTTTTGTTTATGAAATTGTACCATTTAAGAAACGATGAATCATCGAAAAGGAGAAAAAAAAAAAAAAAACCTGTATAAAGAATTTTTTTGTTTACAGATGTCTATGATTTTGTTAAATTGTCAGCGGGCTCTGGTTCAATGTCTGGGGCGGCGGGGGCGGAGGGTTTTTAAGGGGCATGGAATACTGTTGCAGCCACAGCAACAGGGGAAGCCCTCCCTTTGCTCTGTCTCTTTCCAGCTTTGCCCACCAATCCACCTGTGGCCGTCATGCGCCAGCCTTACCAAAACACTTGGCCTGGAGGGGAGAGGGGACAGAAACCCCAGTGCCTACTATGTGGCCTTCCATTTTCTTCACCTGTCTCTCAGTTTTCTTGGCTGAAAGCTCTGTTTGAGGATTTTTTGCAGTATTTGAGTTGGTAGCAAGTGCCTTTCTAAGGGCCGTGTCGAGGCTCCAAGTCGCGCTGCCCAGTTTGACCTCCTTGTTCTCAAATCTCAAAGGGAAGTGTACATCTAAAGAGTTCAATTTCACAGCAACGCCATTCAAGGTATTTGATCAAAACAGAAATGAATACTCTGTACATATGTGTAAATACTAAAGGAGTCGCTGTGTATATTTGAAATAAGTAACTT
Source organism: Ophiodon elongatus (assembly GCA_016806645.1). Taxonomy (NCBI): domain Eukaryota; kingdom Metazoa; phylum Chordata; class Actinopteri; order Perciformes; family Hexagrammidae; genus Ophiodon; species Ophiodon elongatus. Next base: position 4,067,448 of record JACSYO010001682.1, on the reverse strand, counting down.
AAAGACAAGTCACACATTTTTATTATTATTATTGTTATTATTATTATTATTATTATTATTATTATTATCATGAATAATATTATTTTTATTTTTTTTTACAACGCCATTCCTTTTATTTATGCCAGAAATAGGCACGTTTTATAACACTTCATATCCAGAGTCCCACAGTAAAGAACCTTTACAATGAGGTACCACCTATGAAGGAATTTCTGAAGGGTTTATAAATAGTCATGAGGACACGTTTCTTTTTTTTTGTGACTAGATGTCACATCAAGAGTTGTGGCTACGTCTTTAGTGCTTTTAGTTACGGCAAATCAGTGAAGCTTTTCAACTTCAACACTATACCCTTACCATGAAATAACTAGCCAAAGGATTGCCACTTCCATTAACAATGTTAATGATAAAACACTTTTTTCTGGCTATATGTGGTCCAACACAATTAGATCTGGTCTCAGTCTTCCATCAGCCTGGAAAAAGTAACCTATTGATCTTAGTCAACAGTAGACAGCAGCAATTATGGCTCGGATAGTTTTTGGATACAAATAAATCCCAATTCTTTTGCACATAATTTTCTCTATTGAAGCAAACCTGTATTAATATTAGAAAGATATATTAATGATTCATCTGTGTTCTTAGAATTTCACATTTCCATTGTAAAACAGATTTTTAACATGGTCATATTTAAATGGAAAGTCAAAAATGTATCAAATTGGCAGATAAACTGCTGCCGCACTGCTCTTTATCGACGGAAACGTCCAAGCAAGTCGCCCTTATGGCCGCTCCTCAATCAGTGATGCCACAGTAGGACTATTGAAACACCCATTGTGGCAACACAAATAGGGGTGTTTCCAGAAATGCAACTTGCTCCTGATTTTCTGCCAGTTAGAAGCAGAGTAACCGTCTACTTATTATTTGATCCAGTCTTTATCACAGGTCATTTTTAACTAACTCTTATCACTGATTTGTGGTTGTTAAATCAGCATTAGGTTAAAAACAAAATGCAGCAGAAGCTTTTGGCAGACAGCGTTGCAAAGCTACCAACATTATAGCCTTAAAGTCCTCAAACCATTTCTAAACCCATCACAAATCCTTTTGTTTCAGGTGCCTTAATGTAATGAGTAATGCATTATTTGTGTATCAATGGTCATCTTTTTATGTTGTTGGTTTGTTTTCACTATTAAGGAAAGTAACTCTTTAAAACATTGTGTGGTGTATAGTGGCGTGTTTTATTCGCCTGAGTAAAGTGTTCTCCTTGTCTCGCTTTGCTGTCATGGAGATTGCTGGAATAAAACACTTTATGGAGGATTTAAAAAACAAATCAGTCCACCATGACTCTTAAGTGTCATGAATGTGGATCTCAGTAGGTCAAATGTTGACATTCATTAGCTTCATGTTTGGTTTAAAGGCTTTAATGAAGGGAACAATATTTGCCGATGTCTTTGCTACCATGCAGGTGTGGTTTTTTTTTCTTTTCTTTTCTTTTCTTTTTTTTTTTTTTTTAAGACACCAACTCAGTTCAAAATGACCGACTTTTTCATATCATGTCACTGTCTCAAACCGGCATCGTATTTTCTGTAAATGGGACACAGCAAAATAAAGAATTAAAGATGCATCACTGCTGGTGTTAAAAGCTGAATATGCATATTGTATACATTTTATTCTTCAAGGGACATAAGTTAATTTTATACGAAGGTTTCCATTATTTTAGTGGATGTTTCATTGTTCTAAATAATCATCCCAGTTATTTATTAAAGCAGTTTTGACACATGTTGATCATGGTTGTAATATTTGGTTTGCAGTACACAACATTGACAATGCTGCTAGACATCCATATACCTAAACATGTTGACATTGTGAGAGGAAATCTGAATTCGCAAAACACTTTGAACTAAAGGTCCACTCACTTGTGCTGCGACCACATCAGCCTTCATCAGCAGATGGAGTTTGTGCAGTTGTCATGGTACAGTTAGATGTTCAAACTTTTTAGGAGCTTTCATTTGTGTTTTTAAAATTCAAGCTTTTGAATTTATTCTTGACTTTGGAAACAGTAGTTGACAAAACTTGCCTCTAGGTCTGCTTGCTTAATAAGTATATTCAATATAGAATAGTAAGGCTATTCTTTTAAAAGTAGACAATCACGTTTTAGTGAAGCTTACTATATAAATCGGATGTCGTAATTGCTTTGTAATGTTTATTTACAAAAGAAAATTGTTTATCCTGACATGTTGAAAACCTCCCATCATCCGATAACAATTGGAGAGTTACTTTGTAATATAAGAAATTGCTCGTAATGAAGAAGCCACAGAGAATTATTACCTGACTGCAGCTCTAAAAGATGTTTGTCTTTCATTGTTCACTCTCACCGCTCTCACAAATCCCTTTTCCACTGCACCAGGTTGACTTTTCCACAGTAAAGACTTTGCTAAACCTACTGTTCACTACCTGTCCAACATAAACCCGCAGGCAGTCGGTCAACTTTATAAACTAAATTAGCGGCAAGCTAAAAAGTTATATATTTCCCTTAGGAGTTGGTGGAGACCAAAAACAGAGCTAAAAGAAGAGTAAATATTAGCAATATTGGTGAGGGGGCCAGAAACACACCAATGAATGAAAGCTAGCTCTGCTGGATGTGTAAGTAAGAAACTGGTAATACGCTTTTTTTTTATTTTTTATAACTATTTAAAAAGTTTAATGCTGCTTTCACTTACATTTTACCTATGCTTTAGTTTGGTGTAAAACATAGGTTCTCAATCTTATTTCAGCCAATGACCACTTCCAAGATGGTGGATATACAGAGCATCCCCCCACGTATGTCCCATAGAATAATTTGACATTGCCTATTTATTTACACTTTTATAGTATTATTTATGTGAAATAACAAAAGAAAAATGTATTAGAAATATATTATGACAGTGTTTAACATATTTGCAGATTCTAAGAGTTATTTTTTTAACTATTCAAAATGTTAATATTCCTATAACCATTAAGCCTTTTGAATATATATCACAGACCCTGGCGAATTGCCCCGGACCCCATTTTAAAAATGATTTAAACAAAGCCTTTGACGGCTAATGCTCTCCAGTGCTTTAAAGGGTCACTTGTCCCAATGACAAAACAAGCACATTTTCCCACTTCATAGGACTATTTGTTTAGTAGAAAGCGGTTCCAGATTATTCAGACCAACTGTGACACTAACATCGAGCTTTTCGAATGAAATGTTTCAATGTTTTAAACCCCAAAAGTAAAACTGCATTCACCTCCATAGTACTGGTGTGGAGGCAGAAAGATTAGAAACCGATACTTCAAACATGGACAAAGGTCCATTTAGCTCTGCTTAGCTTAATACCTCAATTATATGTATTAATACATGGAAACAACTAACTCATAACCTCTAACTGTTGCCACTTGCACAGAAATAACAATCTTTTGAAACTCTGCAGTCCTTGCCCTTGCCCTCTTTCTGTGTGGGCTGAGGACAGCCTGGATCGATCGATTCAATAACCTCACCAGCCTCCCAGCCATCCTGCCATCACTCTCCAGTCTCTCACCACACCAATAGGACCTCATCTCCTGTTCTGGGCCGATCTGGTCTCCGCCAATTGGAGGCTGGCGTGATCATCCTGGCCACATAGAGATGTGAATGTTTCATGAGTAATGTTATGAGTGGTGGTGGGGTCAGACACTTTTCCTCCTGGCTCCCATGGGTGCCCCTGGCTGGCGCTAATAGGACCTTCCCTTGTCGGAAAGGCCGGATCGACTTACACAGCTTTGTGGAAGTGGTAGAGTCACAGTGAGGGACGGGAAAGGAGATGATAATGCTTACTTCATATATTAATATACGTATGACTGTAAATTCGCTTTCGGACGAGTTTGGTTCTGTTGTCCAAGCATTATTTGATACCATACCAGGACATTAGCTTCTTATATATCCAAATGTGTTTGTTTAAATAATTCCTCCTTAATGTCAAACGATTAAGCAGAAAACACTTTATTTATTGCCATAGCGTGATACAAGGTATATGTGGAACACCCCACCCACCCACCACCACACCACCACCACCACACACTGATCCCAGACAGCAACAGTAAACGGACACCAGATTCCAAAAGTGGCTCCTACAACAGCCAAGGACATCTCAGTACGCTGCATTTGTAAACAAGTCGTACTACACCACTCAAAATGGTGAGAGCATTCACGAGCAACAGAAAGAGCCTAAACGTAGACGACATGACTACTTCATTTATTGTTGCTGTATGAAGGCAGAGAAGGTTGCCGAGTTTTATACACACATGCACCTTCTGTGCACACTGCAGACTGCAATACACTAACTGACTGTGAGGTGGTATTATGTGTGCGCTCCTGCTCCATGTCGCTGCTCTGTACATCTGTTGATGTGGGTCTTTGGGACCATCTGACAGTGGAAGCAGCTGGGTGACAGGATTTTAGGCTAAGCCCTCCGTCCCTTTAAACACACACGCACACACACACACACATACACAGTCGTAAACCAAACACGACCCTTATGGGACATCAAGCTGGCACGGGCTGGTGGGCAGCGGGCTGCAGCTGGCACCACTGAGGCGGGAAAACAAGCCACAATGTACTGACTGTATCTGTGTGTGTTAGTTAGCTGGCACTGCAGGTCTGCCTTGCCGCTGCGGTAACCCTCATACGTACCCTCTGCACCAGGAGATGGAGAGGGGGAGGGAAACTGGGAGTCTACAGTGCAATAGCAACTTTCCTGGGCCAACTGTTCCATGTGTGGATATGTATAAATAAACAATTGTCTTGAGGGGAAGCTAAAGGATTTGTGCAGGTAAACTTGGCAATTATACTGGGAGAAGTAACAAGATACAAAAAAGTATACTTTAATTTGAAATGAAATAAAGGGGCGAGGGAAGGGAGCCCCTTATGATGATCAAACATTTGAACAAGAAATGTATTAATCATATTTATATACACTAATGATATTATTGATTTATCTTTTAATTCCTCAATAACCAATTTAGAATTTGGTGTATAGAATGTCAGCAAAGGGTAAAAAGAAATCCCAATTCCCCAGAACTCATTGTGGTGTCTTTAAATATCTTGTTTTGTTCAATCAACAGTCCAAAACCCAGATATATTCAATCCACTATCATAGAAAACAAAGAAAACGGAAAGTATTTACATATAGGAAGCCAGTAAATCTCTGTTGTTCTTTTGGCTTTAAAATGAATGTAAAGGACTAATTGATTATCAAAATGGTTGCTGATAAATTTTAGGTTGATAAGCTAATCAATTATTAGTTTTAGATCTAAGTAATAATGTGTCCCAAATCCCAATTTATCTGACAGTGACATATTGATGCTACAAATGTCATCCTTAATCATCTGGCCTTTTTTTGGTCGGCAGATCACAGCCATGGAGGTCATTTAAAACCTGCATGTTGGATTTTGTAGGGCAGAAGGAAAAGTCAAAGGTCAGAGTAGGGTAAACAAACTGTGAATTTACATCTACTTCCCCACCTCAGTTACAGTGGCATGATGCTATGCATGTGTACTTATTGGTCATTTAGATACCTCTGTTGAGAAGCTGGCCTATAGCAGCTGGTGGGGAAAAACAGAGCACATGCTCATGTGTCCTGAATATTTATAATACTCACACATATAGCCCATGTTTACATGAACGGACAGATGGAAAGATGGTGCGCTTAACACTGTGCTTTCTTGAGATTTCCTCATGTAGTTTTCGTTCCTATGTTTCCCTCTACATATTCCATGCATGTCTGTTTGTACATGCTCAAGTGACAGTGTGCAGTGCAACCCAACACCCTGTACAATGATATGCAAGGTCAATTTGCACCTCTCTCAGCATGAGTGACATCAGGGACTGCAAGTTACAGTATGTACCGTACAACAAAATGAAAAGCTACTGAATATGTGCGTGGTTAGAAAGCTACACTGACATTCTCTGTGTTTTCAGACAATTGTTAACCCAACATCTGAGGGCAGTGCTTGCACCAACATCAGTGTTTCTGACAACACTAGTGTCCATGAGAGAGTATAGCATTATCTATATGAAACTATAACTATAATTTTATTCAACCAGGAAAAGGGCTTACTGAGATTAAAAATCGCTTAATATATCAGTCACTGGAGACATATTTATCTACAGAACCATACTTCTACTTTTGATACTTTAAGTACATTTTTGACGATATATATACTTCTGCACTTTTACTTAAGGAATTTGAAAGCAGGACTGGTATTTGAGCAATTTTACTTGTCTTAACTTTTCTACTGCACTACATTTGTTTGACAACATGATATTCTTGTTACTTTCCAGATTCAGGTGATTAATTCAAAAACATTAATCAACCAATAAATTATGATGCATTATTAGAAAATAAGATACCAGGCAGAATATAAAGTGAAATTAGCCCTGCATTTATCAGCTGCAACATTTAAAGTGATTTCCACATGACACATCAATAATTATAATCCAGTGATATAATGACTTATTATTTTAAAACTGTCCATTATTCATAAGAATTCGCATTACTTTTACTTTTAGTACATTATCTATATTTTTATGTTTTTACTTGAGAAGGTTTTGACTTGTAATGTGACAAACTGGCTGTGATATGCAATATATCGAATGCACCCTTTTAAATATGGCGGCCCATTTAACCTGTGCGAGGGAAGGTATGGCGGTCGAAGCCCTGTTTGTTCCCGAGCCGTCCTGCCCACTCTTCAGGTGTTTTATGCGCTGCTGCCAAACTTGTTGGCTAACTTCGCTGCAATATTGCTTGACACTTGGTGCTAATGTTTATATAAGGTGAGCATTTTAAAGTCAAGCTAGCCTGCTAACAGTCAGATGATGTTGGAAATAATCGTGCTCGCTCGTAGCTAACGTTAGCTCAGGCTAACGTTATTCCTCTTGAATTCCTATTCTGCCCCAAATAATTTACTTTCTGCCGAGATATTGTGGCTCACAGCTTCACTCCACTATCTGTAAATGCATGCTGCTAACATTCATATTGTAGTCAACTTACAGTTAACTTTTGTAAGATAACAGTGCTGCTGACTGTTGGTTCTCTGGGAGTTCTGCTTGTGTCTTGTCATCTCCTGGCAGCTCTTTTGCTTGTGGGCAGTATGTGCATTTGTTGTGAAATAATCTCGTGTAGCAACATAGCTCATATTTCCTTTGGTTGGGCTTTGGTAGCTGCATTATGATGCTTTCATGTTGTGTTTAGGGATGTAAACACAAAATTGTCTTGCACACATCCTATTCACATCATAATTTCCTGTCATTGGCCTCATGGCAAGCTACAACATGACTTTTGTCACACATACAGATGGATATGTAGTCACATTTTCACCAACAATATCATATTCAGCTAATTTTTTAATTGCATCTAAAACAACCTAAAACTCATATAATCATTCACCTATTTATCACATGTCACATGTGTTATTACAGCCACAAAGTAGTATCTAGATGTACACTCATATCCTTGAAAAAAATATTATTTATTGGATAATTTTGTGTATATCTTTAAATCTACATATACTCACATTCCATTCAGAAACATACCTTTGTGTTGTGTAAGAAACACAAGTTATCAGAATACTCTTCAATTACCATGGAAAAACCCCACAGACAGCAACACTGAAAATCTATGAAAATAAGTTCAGGGTGTTGGTAACTTGTTGCCTCTTGTTTTCCGTTTGGTACAGTTTGTATGTCGGCAGATGGAAACATCAGAACTGAGCGCATGACTAGTTGCAATTTGAAGGCTGACTGACGTAGCCAGATGTTTATTGATAATCGCTGCTCCCGATTATTATTTTTTATCTATTTGACACAGACAATTTAATGCACCTTTTTCATTAATGATTAATCAGGCGATTATTTTGTCAATTGATCTCTCATGGTTTCTTCTATAAAATTAAATGGAGAAAAATGCCAATCACTATTTCTCTTTTGAATCTGAAAAACAGTTCAAAACCTAATTGAGAAAACAATCTCCCCACAAGTCTACGCTATTTAGAAACTGTTCTGGAGCTCTCGATCATACACCATGATCTTCACTGGCAGATGGAATTTTCCCACTTGTCATGAAATTGTAGGTGTTCACATTTTTATTGTTTTTTTCACTTAGACAACCTCTCATCGTTGTTGGCTTAAAAGTTTATCATTTATTTGCCACTAAAGATGATGTGATATGATCAAAAGCTCCACAACTGCTATTAAATTGACCTTGTGGTAAGGCAGCCTTCTCAACTGATATTTCCAGGGTCCAGAATGAACTTAGAACTTCCATTTTTCAAACGAACATGGTGGAGAAGTCCTTAAATTGCTTAGAAAGAACAACATTTTAAATCTACAATTCCAATCACAACTTAGTGCCTCTGTTGATGAAGAACAAGCGAGTAAGTGGACTTTGAGTGGAGATAATAGTGTGAATGCTAGAGTGCATTAGGTTTTGGTAATGGAAAAACACATTCTTTAAAGTGGAGAACTGTCGACCGTACGTTTAAGCCTTTTAGTTAATATTTTCATATTGGCACCATCCCTGTGTGACTCACTTGGTCCACAATGAGTAAGGAAATAATGAATGTAAAATCACACATTCCTTCATTAGTTTGGGCATGTCACAGAAATATGTTGCCTTGAGCCATATCAAGTACAGGTGAGTCAATGTGTTTGAACAATAATGCTGGAGAGAAAACTATTGAGCATATTAAACATAATGAATATTTCGACTGTAGCTCTGATCCAATTTTCAAACTTTTTACATTTACTAAGCTTTTGTTCAACAAAATAGAGGGTGATGTTTTGTACCTTTCCTTCACATTTAAATAGTCTATTGCAGTAAATGAACGGCACAGAATTCTTATTTTATTAGATCAACTGCAGCATGTTGGGGCTTGATGTCGTACTAAAGGGTATTTTATTGGGAGAGGCATTTCTTGAACTTCCTGCATTCCATTTACACATCTCACAGTGTACTATTTTAATGTGCAATTAACTAGTACAGGCAGGGTCATGAGTGAAAGTAGAAACCAATGACCGATGATTGTTTAACGATTTTTAAATTATTAATATATTTTTTTTTTAACTTTTTTTTAAATTAGTATCTATTTGCTCGATTATCTGATTCATTTATTTGAATTGTCTGACATTTTATGTAATATATTTAAAAAATTAATCAATTATCAAAATAGTTTGGATTATTGTCATTGTTCTTTTTTTTATTATTAATAGATTAGATCACTTCAACTCTAAATGAAATAATACATAAATGTATAATGATTCATGTCATGAATGATGACTGAATATTCTATGATATCAGTCACAGTTGTTAAAATTAACTTTATGTCACAGGATAGAAGACACAAGTATGAAATATACTGACAATACTCTTAGTTAATAGTTTGAATAACTAATCAAAGAAGACATTTTAAACTGTTCTGATCTTAACATTGCATTTACCAACTGTGGAGGTCTGATTGTTAAAAAGTAGCTAATTGTTTCTCCTCTTTGTGTTGATGAATTGTGGTGAAAGTGACACTCTCCAGAAGAAGAAAAAAAATCTATTAATCAGAAACCCATTCAATACTAAAATCAATTCTCTCAACTTGACACTTAACAGACGCGACCTTAGATATCTGATCAGAGGTCAACTCCATCTGTATTCAATCAATTCAATTACAAAGCCTGAATAAAAGGATCATTGAAAGTTACACGTAAAGATAATTGATTGAATTCTCTAAGGCTTTTAATCCCTTTCATCCTTCAAAACTCTGTGGGATTATGGATTCAAATTACATTTGGTTGCACCTATTGTCGTTCATTCATGAACCCACCAGAGAAGCATGGAAGCTTGATAAAGAAACATTTCCTTTTTAAATGTATTAGTCTAGATTAGAAATGCACCGATTGCAATTTTCTAGGCCAATTCCACTACTGATTACGATTGTCCTACTGTCTAAGAGCTATAATTTAAAATTCAACACATTGGCAATTACATAACTTGTATTTTCTCCAAAACGGAACCAAGCAACAGGACATGCAAACAAATCTCAAAATGAAAGAGCTCCAAGTTAATAAATCAATAAATAAAAATCAACTGTAAATTAATTGCATTTATATATATATCCCACTTTTGCGAGCTTTATGTCTTCTTCACTCACGCTAAAGAACTTCCACACCGATGTCACGTCAGGTGTGTGTGTGTGTGTGTGTGTGTGCGACGTAAAAACCATCATGTGGCAAGTGTGTTTAAATTTGACCGGTTTGTCTCTGGTCTAGATTTGAATTGTTTGCAGGAATCAGATTGTGGTGAAAATCCCTTAATCGAGGTCATGTGAGGTCATGCTTGGATGTGGCGTTGGCATTGCGCGATAAGAGCACAGCTGGTAATAGCTTGTGGATAGATGTGTCGCTTGGCATTATGCCCAATGTGACAGCTGACTTAATAAGGAAGGCCTTTTATCCAGCAGACGAGCGTGTTTCCAGGCCGAGGGGGGGGGGAGGGGAAATGTGACCTGCTGTGCACCCACCTTCCCTAAAGATCATTAAAGCTGATTTCCATAATTCATGACGTCAGTTTAAGGCAACATGATAAATATTGTGCTCGGGAAGGTAGTGGAATTGAAAGCCACCTAATTAACCTTCTAATTTCGCTAATTCAAGCTTTCTGTCATTTACTTACTTACTTACGCAAAACCTTATTTTAATGCTTGAACGATGCATACCACCCCCTACTGTATAGGAGTGTGTAGTTGCTGCCCTTGTGACGCCAATGAAAGCAATTTGGCTTCATATTATCTGTCAATTAATTTATCGTCCATTAATTCATTCATGGAATAATACGTGACAATATAAATATCCCATTATTGATCATTTATCAGGCCCAATATAACTGAGAATCAGAAATGTTGATACATTTTCTGTCATTCCGAATGTATTCTCATCAACTAGATTTAGCTGGAAATGTCTAGCCGGTGGCAAGTTTTGCCCAGAGCAAGTTAAGGGTTTTAAAGTGTTTTTTCTCCTTTGACCCTTTCATTACAGGCCTAACCCTCACCCTTAACCTAATTTATTTCTAGTTCACATCCTTATTATAACCCATAACCCGAGTCCTAATCCTAAATAAGCTAATTGAATAGGTGAGGACTGACAAAGCAACTGAGGAGGATTTTCCACATCTTTCTATTATTATAAGGACTACACAAGCATCCACCGCAGTCAAGTGAGTTATCCACTAACACACTGCTCCCCCCTTCCTCCACCGTCTGTCTGACTGAGTTCCTGTTCCCATCTACCCAGAGAGCCCAGCCACTGGAGATACTGAGAGAAGAAAAGCATACTTTGTGTTTTTTACGACATTAAAGGCAGGCAGCCTTGTCATAGCGGGGCTGTGTGTGCTACCTTGTTTGATAGGGAAATCGGATCTAGACTTGAGAGAGGAGTGTAATGCGGTTAAAGGCATCATGAAAAGCCAGCTGTAACAGGATTTCATTCTCTGTAGAGCTCCAACTGACTGCTGTCGTGAGGCAAGTCATTAGGGGAAAATCCATGAGTGTGTGAGTGTGTTTGTCTGCTTCTGTGCTGATACTGTGGAGGAGGTAATGCATTCTCCAGAGTGTGAGTTGGTGAATCTGTCATGCAGTAAAACCACCTTGTAGCTGGCAGAGGGTCATATGTGTCAGAACAAATGTTTAGTCATACTGCAGAGGAACTGAAGTAACAGTGCTTTTAAAGCTAGGGTTGGTAATCTTCTTCAAAATATATTTTGTGATTGTTGCTGAAATTCTTGTTGAAAAAAATCAATTTTGGGAGCATGGCTTTGAAGGGAGGCCTGAAGGGATGGGCTGTCAGTTTTGCGGACTTGGTGACTTTCTCGCTAGATTTAGCAACTTTTTAAACTAATGCGGTCAGCTACTTTCATTGGAAAAGAATTGGAAACACTGGGCTGAGTTTTTTTCGATTGGATATTATTATATATCTAGCACACTCTTGATATTTTCTCTAGATTACCAACCCTAGCATAAAATAAAGGATAAATGGATCGAAGTGAATCAATATAGATTTGATACAATGTGGTTAATAGATACCAGTTGGTAAGATATAATGGCTAGATACAATATGGTCAATAGATAGACACAACAGATATGTTCCATAAAAGCGAAACGGTCGGGCTGAGGGAAACAATATGACAGATAAATGTCCTTCTCAGAGGTAGACCGATATATCAGCCATTATTAGTTTATTGCAGAGCTAATGTTGGTATTGAAACTTGCAATACAGGAAATCGAATCTACATTTGAGGTCATACAAAAACATTGTCTCTCCATTAAATTATTTGTTTACCAGAGAGCACTGACAAACTTCAAACTTCAACTGTAAAATGTTTCCCTCTGAATCTTGGTTACAATTTTGAACAGAAAATATAATTTGTCAACAAAAGGACTTATTGATTATTTGAGAAAATGCTCTGCAGATTAATCGATGAAAATAAACATGAATTGCATCCCTAGATACAATATGACATGGTACTGTAGATCGAGACTTGATACCTGGATGTGATACAATATGGTCGATAGAAGGAGACGTACTTTAGATAAGTAGAAAATGTACCTCTGGTCTTCAGTGCAGCAATTTGTGTCTTTTTACCCACCAACCTTTGTTTTTAAGTTACTGAAACATATTTTGCTGCATGCAAGAGTTTTATTTTTTCAATGTGTCAAGGTGACTGTACATACGTGTGTTCGGTGCGGAACAATTTTAATAGCGTCTCGCCAAGGTCAGCGCCTTCGCTGTGCTATGTGTGGAATGAGAGGAGGCCTTCGCTTGCAGGGCCTTCAGCCGACTCCAGAGAGTCGCGCTCATTGTGTGGCAGCCCGCGGGGAACAAAGACATTTCCACTGGAGGAACTTTGGGTTCCTGTTGATAAGGAGGGCAGCGTTTTGAGTGCGGGCTGTGTTTATATGCTTGTGTACAGTGGGGATTGACGGAGCAGCACAGGCTTGCACTTTCCAGACAACAAGTGGTGACTGTATAAATAGGCACCGCAGGAGAAACATCAAAGGGAGAAAATTCCACCCGATGATCACGATATTCTAAATGTGAAGTGTGCGTCTTTGCTGGGGTTTAGGGTTCAAACTGAAGCACATTTTCAAACAAAACTTGAATTCAAACTTGATTATCAAACCATTTGAAAACAGCCGATGTTCAGAAATGTAAATGTGATGTCAGTGTGATGGACCAAAAGTTGCTCAGTTGTGTTTTTAGGTTTTTATTCCCTTTACCGCCTCCAACTAATGTCTCACATTCACTTTTACCCCTAGATTTTTCCAAATACATATCTTGATTATCAGTGGTGGAAAGGAAACAAGTATGTTTGTTCATATTTTAAGATACTTTTTTATTTATTTATTTATTTTAAATATAGATTTCAGTTGGAAATATTGTACTTTCCACTCCACTATATTTACATTAGCTAGTTACTAGTTCGACATTTTACAGTTTTTCTATAAAAAACACGTCATTTATCTCTAAAATAGTATTAGTATCGATGATGAGGCCCATAGAGTAGTTCAAATTAACTCCGACTCAAACTGCTGCAACATTAAAATGTTACCGCATCAATAATAATCACAGAATATAATGTAATATAATAAAACAATATAAAGCCCACAAAAGGCTAATTCTGCATGATGAGTACTTTTACTCAAGTCAAATTTTGAATGTAGGACTTTTACTTTTAAATTGTGGTATTCTTTCTATTACTATTTAAGGACTTCCACCACTGCTTATTGTCCCAATCTAAGAATTCTTAATGAAAAATAACTCTTCATACCTACTAAGAATTATTAACAACTTAATATGAGAGCCCCCATTATTCTTCTTCAGTTCTTCATACAACTTCTGAACAATGTGACCTCTTACCCTGTCATCCACGTACTGTCAGCCACGTTGGCGTTGTGTTGAAATTCCTCGACAAATCTTCAGAGGAAGTGGTTCGATGGTTATTCACATATCCATTTGGCCTTCCCCATCAGAAGTTATGTATTCAACTGTAAGTCGGAATCTGCTGAGAGACAGGAAGTTGCCACGAATATCATACATTCTTAACAATAATCATATATCATCCTAAATACTTACAACGTGGGTTCAAACTGTGTTTGTCTATCAGAGGATTATTCCAGCTGAGCTGATTGACGGTGACACTTGTGACGACGTCTGGGTCTTTCCATAAAGCCATAGATGTCTGCAGATATGTTTAGAGCTTTTGAGCTGCATCAATCATATATATCAGATACTCCTCTGTCTGTGTCTAACTAGTGGGAGCAATCAATTTGAAGAATATAATCTGTGTCAAAAATCTGTTGGTTATTGCTCATCGCAGGCTGTAATCTTTTGTGTTTGCTGCCTCTGATTATACGTGTCAAAATGCACCAGTGAAGAAGACGATGTTAATATCCGATAGGCCCTTTGAGCTGCTTTAAAGCGATGCTGCTATATCGACGGCCAAATGGGTCACGTGTGAGGTGGTCCTCAGCAATCGCTGATGTGTTTTTTGTCATTACACTTTACAGAGATTACTAGATCAATCAATCAGTGTGGCCAGCTGAAACACAGACTTTACCATTATTGGATTTCTAATCCTATAACATCAAACATCGATGATGATTGACAGAGAGCAGATGACAGGAAGTGCACATGGAAGGACAAGTGGAGTGTAATCAGGGATTTCTTCAGACTGAATGTATACTGAACATTATCTTTGCGGCGTCTTCTCCCTTGGCTTGTTTGTGGATGACGTTTGGGTTCTTGTAACTCTTAAAAAAGTGTGTAGCTCTGTTTATCTGGAAAATGACCATAAGCAGACAAACTGCAAACCGTCCTATGTGCCTGAGGAATACGATTTGCAGTACAGTTTCCGACTGGTTATATTGTATATTGAGTTGTAGGTGGTGTTGGTCACAGTAGCCATACAGTATACTGTGTATATTTATATGAAAATGTCCATTTTTAGTTAAACAAATCAGAGGATTCATATAGAACCAAAATAAAAAAAATAAAAAGCCCCTCTGACAACCTGCATTTCCACGGCCTCCAGGGTTTGCTGGCGTCAGCGTGTGGCAACATTAGCTCTTGAGCCTCCTTCTGTTGGGACCACTATGTTGTATCCAAGCTTTTTGGAGACATTCACACACTGTCTGCTGCCTTTCCTGCCCACTTATCAGCTGCTAATTGCCAGTAATGCTGAGGAGACAAAGTTTGATCTGAACTGCTCATTCACTTACCCCGATGTTGAGACACAAGCTTTCATGTCCCGTGTTCCCACGGTTGGCTTCGGGACTTTCCAAAACTCTGCAGACAACTCAGGACAGTTTCAGCTGAGCTACACTAGCATTGATCTCTCAAGAAATCATAACATTTTATTTTGTTCAGTGACGCCAACTTTATGTATGTCAATGTATTTCTTATGGCTCATTATGCAGATGTTGTGAGTGGTATTTATTTTTCTCCTGTCAGATGACTCCAGGAGTTTTAAAACAAATTTCTAATCACAAGTCTCCTCGAATAAGCCATAAAATTACAGGTCAAATTCATATTTTACAGTTTACTCTTACGCTCATCTGACGACACAAAGATGCATCAGTGAAAGCAACTGTATTGTGCGATCGGATACATTGACTCACAAAATAACAGAGTTGCACGTCAGTTTAATAACACAATATTTAATTTAATGTTTAATGACACAATATGTGCAGGGTAAGCTCATAGTTTATTATATTTTTTTTATTGTTTTGGCCTCTTAGAGTATCTAAAACTTAAAACTGTTTGAAATTGTATCCATATTAGTGTGAACATAGCCTCAGACAACAAACCAGATACGTCCTATCTGCCACTGAACCTCAGACCGACAACTATTGACTAACATCATATTTGGTCACTGTGATGGATTATAGATTATGTAGTAGAGATGAAGGTATGAGTTTCAAATGGAAAATGTTTGGTCATAAATACTATAATCCAAAAAAGTTTGAAAATATTTTATGTTTATCTTTGCTACATAATGTTTATTTGCACATATTAACAACAGTATAAAAGGAAAGGAGGTTAAAAAAAAAATCCAATTTAAGAATACAAAAATTGATAAATAAAACATGATTTAGCAAAAGAAAAAATAAATCCTAAAATACGCACTTACTCTGGACAAAAGCTCAAAAGGCAGGGTGTGTGTGAAGGGAAATGGACTGGACTTCAGTGACACCAAACCCACATCTGACACCTGATAAGGAGCTTGAGCGCAGCAAGGACACCAGCAGGCACGAAGCCAAAGATACTCCGCGGCGGCACATTCACGATGAGCGCTGAGAGTGCTGAGAGGTGAGAGGCATGTGTGGAAAGGGGAAAGGCTGATGTCTTCACATTAGGCCTATCAGATTGTTCCTGTGTGTGTCAAGCATCTTTGAGTGTGTGTTCAAATTCCCTTTATACATAATGTAAGTTGACCGTCGACCACGTCTTTCTTTAGCCTTCTTTCTCTGCGTTTTGCTCATTTTCTTTTTATGTTTGAAATAGGGATCATCATGATCATTTGGGTGCTAATAAATGTACTTGAGAATAAGAGATACTAAAGTGTACATTTTAACATAGATGTAAGTAAAATAACACCAAGCCTAATATGTTGTGCTGAGACCACGGTTGCATCCTCAATAAATTGTGTGCTGATGGTTTTATAGTGTTACCAATACTCCTTCCTTCAGTGGCTGTTTTGACCCTTGCTTATTGATTTTCTCCACAGAAGGAGTCAATGCAGAGATGAGCACTACTGCTGCAGCAAAGAGGGTCAGGAAGTTTACAGCCAAAGGAAGGAGGGAGGGAGGGATTTCTACTACACACACACACACACACACACACACACACACACACACAGAAGAAAATAAAGAGAAGAGGAGGCAAGAAGGAAGGTTTCTCTCTCATGGGGAGCTGGTTTATTTTTAAACCTTGGCCTGGGATAACATTTTAAAATATGATAATATCTGCGATTTGATATGTAGGAGACTTTTATGGACTGTAATCTATGTTTGCTTTGTTATATCTCCTTTCAATTAAAGAGGCATCCTGGCTATTGGATTCTCTCGTGCAGGTGATAAATTTGTACATCCACAATGGATTAGCTGCTGGTATTCGAAGGAAACGACCATGTAAACTAAAAGAAGAGAAGAGGTAATCTTTACCATGGCCTGAGGCCTGAGGCCCATTTAAGTACCCATTCATTGCCAGAAAATACAATGGTCCATGACACAAAACCAGCACACTATACAGTTAACAAAGAAGACTAGATGATAATAAAGGGATACCAGTGAATGGGAAGGACCTGATGAAGGTGTAATGACTAAATTGTTGGAATAAAGCAGGTACAAATGTTCTTATAGTTGGTGGAAGTAGCTGTGTTTCATTCATGTTTCATTTTTCAATACTAGTTGCGAAGCTACCAGACTTTTACCTTTTAAACATTAGAGCTGCTAAAAAAAAAAAAAAAAAAAAAAGTCCTCCCACACATTTTTTTTAAAACTACTACTACTTGAATTTACCACATCTTCAACCATTTCTTGTGGGGCTCTTCGTTTGTGTTAGCTTTAAGACTGACAGATGGAGAAAAAGCACAGTAGTACGACTGGCAGCACTCCCATGATATCCATCAGCATTACTTGGAGGCATTTTTTCAGTGTATTAATAAAATGATATCTATATGCTGTAATAATGACTCAGAAGTGGCCTAGGTTGGCTGCTGTCACGTCAAAGTGTCTCAGAGCAACACGCTGAACCCCAAATGGCTCCTCCTGATGGTTAGGGCAGTGCCATCGTGGTGTGTTTGTGAAAATAGAAGCACATGCAGTCTAAACATTATGAATACGGTAGAAATGTTGCAACGTTTTTGTGGAACCATAACTTTACCGTGCTCCAGGTGTTCCTATGCATTCATATTGTATATTTGCTGACTATCACATCATGTTTGGACCATCATGCCTTGACTGTCCAGCACTAGGCAGATGAAGGCAGGGATGTCAGTACTTCTGCTGCTAATCAACAGGCAGTGGAGGAGACGGATGTGTAGACATAACACTAATGTGAGGATGGAGAACACTGTCAACATACGGCCATGGTACTGATTGAAGTGTGTGTGTGTAGAAGAGAGAGAGAGAGAGAGAGAGAGAGTGTGTGTTGGGAGGCATTCAATTTCATATACAGTACATGGGTTTGCTGACATGTTGCAACTACACATGCTTATACTGACCCCTACTGTTGGAAAATGGTCCGTACAACTTTCCTCCACACTTTAACCCTTTTTCATTGTCATTTCTTTCTTCAGGAATCAGGGGTCATTTTTTTTCCGGGAAAGACAAATCAAACAGAAATGGAGGGAACTGTTCCTCGCTCTTCAGTATATAACTTCTCTGCTTGCTTGAATACTTAATGTTCAACCCTTTATGGGTTGTGTAATGTATACATCTACTCCAGTATATGTCAGAGAGAAACATTGTATTTTTTATTCCACGACATTTATTTTCCAGTTGTAGTTCATTTGCAGATTTAGATTTTTCTCTAAAAATATTGGATCAGGTCAAATATGACATTATATTGAAGGTTATACAGCCCAACTGTATATAGAGTTTTAGACTTTAACTTAAGTGCTGTTTACCTGTTTATGCAGCAGTAGTAATTATGATCAAGTAATATTTTATATGATAATACAACTCTGACCAGGGCCATTCAGCTGCATAATGTATACTTTTACTTGTGATACTTTAAGTACATTGTACTGATAATACCTCTGTACTTAAGTAGGATTTTGAATGCAGGACTTTTACTTGTAATTGAGTATTTCTTCAAAGAAACAAAGAAACATTTAAAACCTTTCTACAGAAATAAGAAATAAGAAATCTCGAAAGGCCATACTGCATGTTTATAATGTGTGTGTGTGTGTGTGTGTGTGTGTGTGTGTGTGTGTGTGTGTGTGTGTGTGTGTGTGTGTGTGTGTGTGTGTGTGTGTGTGTGTGTGTGGTTACAGAGTTGCTTAATCATTACCAGTGTCCCCATGCAAAAGCACAACAAACTGCCTAATTAATGGAGCGTCCAACATTCCTGGCTTGTATGCTGCAACACAAAGGAAGCCTTTTTGTGGTTCAGCAATAAATCAGTGTCCACAGTCAGTCAGCGACACTTCAACACAATGTAACTGTGATTTTTCTGCAGTGGCCACCGCCACGGTGGCGACTCAACAATCCCGTGTCTGACCTCCTTGGTGTACTGCTTTTTAGGTATTGTTGCACCAACCATGAAATCAAGCATTAGTAGAGGTTAACTGTTCAACAGCAAGCAACGTCAGCCAATCAGCAAACAACTGAAGAGTTTTCATATAGTCATGTAGATGGACGTACCAGCGTCTGCTACAAAAATAATGTCTTTTTACAGAAGCCATTTGTAGAAACTTAACCATAATCTTGTTTACTAATCTGAAGTCAAATTTAGTTAGGTTTCACTTAACTATAAAGAACACTCGGGCTCATGCATTCACTCGCAACAGGCCGATCTTTGTGTCGACCCACTGAGTGCAGGTTGTAATCGGAATGGGAAGGTGCAAGCAGCGGCGAATCAAACAGATCAGAGCAGGAGATGTTATTTACCAGCTCGTCAAGTGCTGAAAATGTGATCAAGAAAGAAATCCAAATGATATATTTCAATAGATCCAAAGCAGTTGGTATGTTGGCGTAAGTGAGGAGTGCTTTGGGACAAATGCACTGAAGCAAACATCAGACTTTATTATCATCAGAGTCCATTTGGTGATGTGGCTTACATCAAATCAATTAATTAAACAATTAATTGTTAAATACGTTAATTGATTGCAGAAGTTAAACAATGAATCAGGAAAAAATACTTTTTTGATAATTAATTGTTTGAAACAAAAATACCCAATATGGTTTCAGCTTCTCAAATGTATTCGCTGTATTTCTCAGCTTTATATCATTACTAACTGAATATCTTTGTTTTGTTTTGGACTGTTTGTCAGACAAAACAAGACATTTGAAGAAGTCACCTTGAACTATGGGAAACTATAACGGGCATCATGTTCCGTTAGTTTAGAGACAAAATATTTAATTGGAAAATAATTAGCAGATTCATCAAAAATGAAAAGCAAAAAACAAAAAACACAAAACAGTAAAATCAAAACAAGCTTTTATTAAAATGTTATTGTTATTCTGGCAGCATGAATGTGCTTAGAAACTACAGCATGCTCCAGTAATTGAATATTGGCACATGCATTAATCAATCATACTAATAATTCTTACAGGGAGAAAAAATATAATTGATGGATTTTCAATTTTATGAGTGCCTAATTGTATGTTTTAGAAACAAAGGTTTTGAGAGACTATTTCAGAATAGGCGATAAAATGATGAATCTCTAGATGAGAGGATTGTTGAGAGCTGCAGCAGATGTGAGGAGAGAGCATCCAGAGAGGGGGAGGGAGACGAGGGGAGGTGTCTGGTGACAGAGAGCTGTCTTTTCCATCAGCCTCATTAGTTAATTATATTGTCAGGGATCCCATTAGGGTTTTTACAGTTCACTGAACTCCTCCCTTTGTATCAACATCTAGTGTGTGTGTGTGTGTGTGTGTGTGTGCCTTGTTCCACAATATAGACGTCTGCTTACCACATGGGCACGCGCAGAAGAAATACATTTATTTATATTAATGGTACCAACAATTTCTAGACCCTTATACAGTAACAAAAAAGCATAAAATGTTTTTAAGTAGACAAAAATTCAAGATGGTAAATCATAATCAGGAAATTCTTTAAGAAGCTTTGATCATTGCAGATTGCATATCTTGGATGTACATGTTATCATAAAGATTGAATAAAGTCTAGTACAGAACCACTTATCCATCTTATTGACTGTAGTTTTCCATTAGTCTGATAATCAGACACTAAATTGCCAGTTTTTTTTTATTCAGTATTTATTAATTTTATTCAAATCGCTGTAAAAATTGAAGATGTGGGCAGTGATTCAGAGGTCTGGAACCATACTGAACCGTACTTCCTTCAAATGATGTTTATGACCAACAGTTATTTATTATCAGAGAAATAATCCACCACTTTGATTTACCAGTAAGAGATCATCATCTAAAAGTTGTTGGAAGACCGGGGTTTGTCTCATTTCACAATGAAAAGGTAAATGAAGAATTAATTTTCCATTGACTGTATTCAGCAGTTTTTCTGTCCTCATAGTTTTAGTGTTGAAAAGAAAGTGTAGTGTGGTGAAGTGTTGATCCTTTCAAACAAATTGAAACATTTTAACCTTTTATAGCCTCTGTATCAAAGCTTGAAATATAGTTATGTGTTACAGTGAATTATGGCTTTTTCTGCAATAATGACATGTCTATTTTCTCAGTTACATAAAAAAAATGTTCCCAAGCAGTAAAGAAAACTTGCGAAAGTCCCCCTGTCTAAAAGAGTTGGTAACGCAGACAGCAATTCACCATCAGTGTCAATGCGGTCGAAGAAGCTCTTCCAGTTTAAAGCTTTTGACATGTAAACATGTGAGGAGCCTTGTCAAAACTGCACAAAATATGTTTTTGTTTTCAGTCTAAAATTGTCTCAAAATCAAACTTCCACATGTTCTGAGTCTACCAGTTCAGTTTGTAGCTCATAATAAGGGCTGTGTTATAATCGTGTATGTGTATGATGGTGGCTGTATAATGATCAGACAATGTGGAAGACTTGGAGATGAGACCATGTCTTTGTAATTGCGGTCAGGCTTTAGTGTGAGCGAGGACACTGGCCACTAGGGTGCGCTGTCATTCTGTATGAAAACACAACACAAAACGACAAAACATCCAAATATTTTACAAGCTATGCAGGATCCTTTTTTATGAAATTTAAAGGAAGTGAAACAAATGCATGTTCAAACATTAATGAACATAATGTTTTCTGTGACAAGACAGGCAGACCACGCACCAGGGCCATGATACATCTTGTAGGGTTAATAAATTATTCTATAATATTTTAATTTCAAAGGCTCTCTTACTTGATGATGAATAATACGTTTTTCTCAGAATCATAATTCCAACTATTAACCCATAAGTCAATGACTATGAAGTTATTCTTCATAATCAATCTAAATCAGTGAAAAAAGTCAAGGAGAAGAGATGATTTCTAAAACACAATATTCATAGTTTTAGGGTAATCACATTTGTAATGAAACTGTTTTGAGAAGATAATTAAACAAAAGGAAAGTGATAACTGGCTTATTTTTTAAAGCAACCAGCATCATATTTAATATTTAATTAAACACGACTGTATATGTATGAATACTTGAAGAAAATGTTAGTATAAATAATAAATAAGTTGTTGCAGTAGTTGTTGATGCTTAACACTAAAGAGAAAAACTGATTTGAAATCTGCATTGTGATATAGTTGCAATAATGATGACCCTTTATGAAGCACTTTCAAAAGCGGAACAGCAACATTAACAAGGCTAAGGCTTTTCTCCCCATATAATAAATGCTTTAACTACTGGTTTACCAATCAGAAAATGGGTTCAGATTTTTTACAAAAGTAGTAGTTTAGGGCATCCAGTCCCAAAAGCAAAATGCGTAATAGGTGGACAAAAATAATAATTTATTTATTGAAATAACGAGGAATGTGGAAAAGCTGAGTCATCAGGAGGGAACGGCTTTCATCTGTTCAGCACACAACTTTGCTGCTTTGGTTCACTCTCATGGCATCGTTTTCTGTGACAAAGCTCTAAAAGCCCCTGTACACTACCTGCTCAGCAACCAAACAGCAGACACACACAGTCAACGACTAGCTGGTGAATATAGTCGAGCTTTTAACTTAAGCTTTAAAGCCAGATTTTTTCTTCCCTCAGGAGTTGTCTGAAAACAACTAAAAGAGTGAATATTGTATTTCCAGAAGCACGGCTCCAAATGAACGATAATGTTGCTCCATAACTACCAAAAAAAAATCAACGGTTGCGGAACATAGGAGGGAGTAACAATAGTCCTATTGGAAGCGTAGTGATCTTTCCCATCACTCCCTTAAACAGTATCTATAACTGTCCAGCTGACGCCTCTGTATTCTTTTCATGGATCAAAAAGTTCTATGTTTGTTTTTGACTCCTCCCAACCAGACGACCATTTTAATATGACAAAGATGTGTGCTTCAGGAGGAATGCTGAGAGTGTCATCCCATCTCAGGTCTGATCTATGAATTTGACCTCTATTTCGGGTAAATATATGATAGTGGGTATTTCCTGACAGCCTAATTGGTCCTAATAAATTGTTCAAGTTCAGTCTTTAGTCTGAGTCTGGCTCATGTCCTCCTAAGTGCAAAGTGCAGAAGGGACTACACGGTGTGTCATCAGGACACAAAGAGAATAGAACAATTTAATAATGTGATATAAAGCGTGCATCTGAAACCGCTGTCTCTTGTGTGGACCCAGACATAAAACTGACTTAACTGTGGCCAATAATAGGCTTTTAATCTGTCTAAGAGCAACAACTCATAAACTCCTTTTAGGTCTTAGACTCCTACTGAGTAGTCAGGACCCCGTAATTCATCTGCGATGTGAAACTCGACCAAACCATTAAATGGCTTTTAAATATGCTGAGAGGAAACACAATCACTTGATCTTAATGGATTCCCAGGCAGCTCGTGTTTATAGGGAAGAATAATCTCTGATACAGCCGAATCTGATTTGAACAAAGTAGACGTTGCCATGATTTTGTAATGTGATTTAATAACTATCTCTTATTAAAGTCTTTCATTGGAAAAGGAAGGAATATGATGAACAGATGTGGCTTTGCTGGAGAAGAAATAAATAGGGTTTTATTCTGATGAAGATGCCCTCAAAGGAAAAAACTGAACATTCTAGAACATCTTTTTTTTATTCTCTGCACACTGAACATCAAACCAGCGTCATCTTTAAAACTCACCTGAGCCTCTTCACAACATAAGTCTTTACATTTCAATAGGTTAATAATGGCGTGGGCACCGAGTTTGCTCAGCTTTTTATTTCTTCGTCAAGGATAGTTTTAATTATTTTTCAGAAGACCAGCATTACTCCCACATCACAACGTGTACCGGGAGAGAATGCCAGGCACGGTACTCTCCAGCAATAAATTACCTCTTCAGCCTTTTACAGGAAACCAGCAGCAAACAGTCCAAGGGACTGACACACACACACACACACACACACACACACACACACACACACACACACACACACACACACACACACACACACACACACACACACACACAAAACCCACAGGTTTCCTCTCTGTTATTTCCTTAACACACATTCTGTACACACCTGCAATGTCTCACGCGCACGCTTCAACCTTTTCTTTTCGGCCAGTCTCTCGCCTTCTTCCCCTATCATTACTTTTTTTTTTTTTGTAATTTTCTTCTGTTACATCACTAACCAAGTACCCTTCAGTCACACAGTCTGCTTGACACTGCTGTTGCGAGAAAGTTTCGGGGGAAGTGTTAAATGGAAAATGTGCAGATTTTCAACCTTATCTCTGTCTGTCTGAGTTTGGAGTGTGAAACTCCTGTAGCTCCAGCCGACGGTCTCTGTGTCTCTTGTTAGCGGCCACAACATCTGCTGTTCTTCTTTGCATCCAGTGATGTGGTTGGAGGAGAGGAAGAACCACAGAGTGGCTGTCGGTAGCTGTGGGGCGCAATGCCATTCAAAAATGTCCTTGTTCGCTTCGCTTTTTTCGCAAACTAGTTATGTTTCAAACAGCATCTCGAAATATGTGTTTGCAGAGGATGTTATGGATGGGAATTTTGGGCAAAGGTTAATTGCTGCCGGCCTGGCAGAGAGTTGAGAGTTAGAGCGGCGGGAAAGCGCTGCGTAAAGCCGGCATATTTTGTTTCACATCTGAATCAAGGATTTATTTCAACCAAACCAGAGTTGCTGCCTGTTGGAACGATGCGAAGACCGACCAAGACGTGTTTGGGGAGTGTTATTTTTTTCTGTCCAGTTTGATTGAAGAGTGTTTAACAACTTTACAAGGCAGTTAAGCCTGTCTTAGTTTGGTGTACAGATGTATTTTTTTCTGTTTAGATAGAAAATTTCCCCTCATTCATTTTTGTGAGTTTGTTTTGTTTATTTATCAGACGGCAACATTGACGCTCACACAGAGTGCATCCTGATACATGTCGCCACCGATCTGCAGCTTTCTCAATAAGCACGCACGGGGGGATTTACCTCTTCTGTGGACGACAGTTACCATCAGCACTGATTGGACGTGCATGTAAAAGGTAGCACATGTTCCCTGTCTGGTTCAAAGTTCATTCTTCTTCTTCTTCTTTTCTTCTTCTTGATCTTCATCAGCGTATGGAGTTTGCCCACCTGCTGGTGAAGCCAACATGGATGATATGATAGAAATCTTGAGAACGTCCAACATTTTCTCTACAGATTGTTTTCATCAAGAGTTCTACAAAAAAGAACTTCACTTCTCTATGTATTTACTGAAGACATAAGCCCATTAAACATGTTTTGCCGTTGACATCTGCGTTATATATTCCACTCTTTCATTTCACCTGCAAAATCATTGTGTTGCTAACGTAAGCGTACTAGCATGTGGAATGTGGATGAATAAGACATAAACGATTTATTGATTAAGCCTCAAAACTCGCTGTAAATCTGAAGGCGAAAATTCCAGTGTCATCTGTCCTCGAATCCTCTGAGCAAAGTAATTCTTCTTTCCGCTCTTACTTTGTTTATTCTCTTTCTCTCCCCAATAATCCCATCATCCTTTATTGTTTCTGGTTTATGGAGTGTGTACCACCAGCCTAATCTGTAAGTTTCCCCCACTACGGGTTTCTTTGTTGACTCGAGCAGACAATCTCTCAATGTGCATAATATCGTCTTGATCACCTGCTTTGCACTGTGCACATCTTAATCATCAACTCTGCCTCCTAACTACAGATCATAATGCAGATAGATGACTTGTTTATTCACTGTAATGATATTAATCAAAATCAAGTAAAACAATAAGAAATAATAAAAAAAAGACGTCTGCCCATTGGGATAAATCCAGCTCAATAAGTTACAGAAAAGATAGAGTATAAATGAATAAAAGCCAAAGAAAAAATATATAAAGTTACATAAAAGTGATTTAAAAGATGAGACTGACTGTCAGCTTGAGATATCAGGCATGTCTGTACAAAAACAAAAGCCTGATAATCTTCAACCTTTATTCTGGACATGGGAACAGTCAGAGAGATCCTGGCTGAAGATCAAGGTTACATGCAAGCTCATAACAGCTGCACAAATCCAAAGTTTAGAAAGGTAGTTCAAACCAAAAACTGCTGAGCTACTCAACTAGGGTAGGCATGATCCTAGTTTGACTCTTAGAAAGTACCAATAGTTTTGATCAGAGCTGAACTGTTAAAGTTGTTTTTGCATAAATTAAGCATCGAGGTCACTGCACATGTAAAGGTGAAATAAAAGCTTTTATAATCAGCTGCTCACACAACATCCCTGTTCCTAAAAGCATCAGTCGACCAAACCAGCTGAATCAATGCCGTCCCTGACTCATCCCTGCAGCAATTAGATTACAAGAAGTAAACAGTTCCCACACTGGGTCAGCATGTGAAACCAGCTACCCAAAATGCAAAGCAATGCCCTCAGTGTCACCTCATGTGCCAGGTTGCCACAATAAGAGCAACAACTTCCCACTCTCACTTCTATAAAGCTGCCAGCATGTGACGCTTGCTATGTCCCATGCCTTAAGAGGTCAACATGAACCTGTGACCTTGGCAAGACCCTCCCGACCTGGAGGTCAGGCAGTTTTGATTCCTTGTTTTGATGCTTAACGTCGGGAAAACAGCGATGGAAGTGTTTGTTTATGAACTGTTAGAACTGTTTATAGGGATGCTGTTGGGTCCTATAAATTAATTCTGCAGAGAGGTCAGAGATTACATTTGGGATGTGGAATTGTGGAGCAGTCCTTGGATATTTGGCAGCTTTATTGTCATATAAGCTATAATACAGTTTATGTAACATCCCAGCATAAAGCAATGTGGCCAACATTGGGGTTATGATGAGTTTTGAAGTGGGCATAACCTTCTGTGTTCCTCTTACTGATGGATCCATCTCTCTCTGGGCACATAGGACTTCTCCTTTCTCTGCGCCAGCTGTTTCCGCACTAAAATCCCTGTCTTCAAAAAAAAAAAGTCCTGCCATCATATATTACCATGCACATCAACACTGTGTTTTAAGTTACTGCAATCATGCCAGTGGCACCATGATGTAATACTCCATATTCACATCAATAGATACCAGTTAAAAGCACAATCCCATGTTCAAAAGTTGAAGTGACCAGCAGGTGTTGTACAGTAATAGACAGACTAAACGTAAACACTGCACTAAACACTGCTTATACATTTTCCTTGACCCACCATGATCCAACATTACAATTGTAGCTGAGGGAAAAGGAAAACAGAAGTAGATCCCCACGCAAGCTTAGAGGCTTGCCGGTGGATCCCAGACACATTCCAGATATCTTGCATGCTAAATATCTGGACCTGTCGGGGAGTTGAGGGGTCGCCTGTAACTGTATGTGCTAAATGTTGCATTTGCAACACCAACCAATGTTGTTGCTGCACTTAGGGTGCTGGATGTTTACAACGATGTTTGAACTTGTGGAGACAGACTATTGTGTGATCACATGTCACAGTCACTGTGAAAAACATTTGTTTTTGTTGTTGTTTGTTGACCAGGAATGTACTCACCAGGGTTACCTGGTGAAAGAATAATGTTTCCTCACCTGAAGCATGTAGTAGTTTCAATCCAAACTGTGCTATTTCCATAAACAAATGATTTGTGCCATTGACGGTCACTAGGTAACAGGAAGCCAACCGTGCTCTCTTGTCTCGTATTTGCTTAAACGAGTGATGCTTGGTAAGTCAGTCTCCCGCAAAGAGAGAAAACCCTGAGAGAGTTGCGATGAAGCACTTCCAAAAGGTTTTTGATGAGGAAGCACAAACTGTAATTGTTCTTCTGTTTTGGGCACAAGCTGAGGATTTTACGCTCAGCTGTGATTTCTAAATTCTGTGAGCTTGCTAATGGGAAAAACAAGGAAGCTCATTGCACACACCAGTGGGTAGAGTGAGCATAGTTTTTGAACCACTGACTTGGCAAATAAAAGAAGCTGAAAACCTAAAAACGAATAGCGTCATCATTGGGGTGATAGATTATCGCAAAGTAAAGAAATAATACAACTTGGGGTACGAAAGTAAAAAAATAATTTCTGCTGGGTATATTTGTGCCACAGCAATGAAGTGGCGAGATTATGAAACGACTGGGTCCAAATCTCAGTAATGTTCATTCGTTATGTGCCATCATGACAACTGAGGGTTAAAAACCCAATTTGGAGGCAAATTGCTCTCTCAGGTCCCCGTAAACTAAATGACAGGAAGACGGGAGAAGCATAGTCACATCTCCTGGCACAATTTGCACCTCGCAACCTGCAGCACACTCACGTAGTCTGGTCAGAATGTAAAGAGCGAAGTCCATTACCCGTCACTGTCAAATGAGCCACTGAAGACTGCACAGCCGCAAAATGTAATCACCAAAATTGGATTTGAAGAGGTGAGAAATGAGCGCATCGTTATTCCAACCAATTATCTCGCAAGGTGTGCCGAAGGCCCAGATCTGGGAAAATAATTTCTTTTTTTAAGAAAATTGAAAGGGTGAAAATGCTCCGTCAGACACACACAGTCTGCCCTCCTGCCTGCTGGGAGAGCAGGTGTAGAGGGGGAATTGAATCTGAAGAAAGCATTCCAGGTAGAGCGTATTAGTGCATGTTCTACTTATCTAGTTTAATGGCAACGGAGAGCATTCTTGCTTTTTCTCTCAGGATGTTGCATCTGATCTGCAGCACCGATGAACCCGCTGACGCACGTCACTGTGGCATCACAGCTTGCAGGGACCTGGTACATAAACAATAGGAGCGCCACAATTAGCACAACCCAAATTGACATGATTATGCAGAAGTGCACAGTGTTTATTTATCTCAGTGTGGGGTTGAGAGGAAATGCGTGTCATTTGTTTGTCTTTGAAGGTACATCATGTGAATTCATAAGTGCATTGTGATTGTTTGACAACAGCTTTGTTTGGTGCAGAGCCCCTGCAAAAATCACACCATTAGCATTTTGATAGGTTTATCAAAAATGTGAAAAGAATCATGTAAAAGTGATCGTTCCCTTTGATATCATCAAAGCATATCGCAATTACAATATCAGTCAAAACAATCGCAATTGGATATTTCCAAAAAGTTATTTTCAAGCAAAAATACCAAAAGTCAACTATAAAAATAATCTTTAGTTTCAGCCTTTCTTGCAGTTTATCTGTATGTATTTTATTTTTTTTCAGATAACAGTCCTGAATGTGTAAATCTCCATTAATGCAATATTACCTACGATGATGTTCTCCAGTTGGTGAACGTGATATGGCAAACAACCACCAGTATTTATGAAACATATTTGTATGCTTTTTCTGTAAAACACCCACATAAAAACACCTTTATTTACACTCAGATAGAACTCTCCAAGGAACAAGAGCCCTTTTTATAATTCTAAAATCTAAAGAAAGGATAAACAAAGTCACGTATTTCTACTGCTTGATATTATTTACGATGATGCAGTTAATGGAGAACCCGAGTTTAGCTGAATTTATCTCCCATCCCAAGAGTACTAACTGTGTATATATATATATATATATATATATATATATGTATATTTAATTATATTAAATATGTGTGGAATTGTTTGTTTTCCACACCTCATTGCTGGCTTGGCTGCAGAATCATAAGCAATTTCCTCTCCAGACTGTTTGCTAATGATCTCAGAGGAAAGCAGAGGTCAGACTTCGGCTGCGCTGCTCAGTGAGCGTCGGCATGTAACAGCTCACTGACCTCCAGACTCCATACCTCAGTAATGTAAGGCCAAACATGCTCTGTGGGAGAACGATGCATTAACACTGTCACTGGTGCATGGGAAGTAAACACGAGGAGGTAAACACGTGGAAATCAGAACTCTAAGACAAGGACATGTTACCACAAAGGATATATTGGCTTTATTTCTGTTTGTGGCTGTCCAAAAAGTAGACCTCACAGTCAAATATATTATATTTCTGTTTATATTATATTGACTACATTTTCAAGCCTATCAATGAGGATGAAATGATGCAAGACTTAATACAAAATCCACATACACGTATGAAACTCGCGTAGCTCGTTGTAGATTCTCTACTGTGGAGGTTTTTAAATGTTTGAGGGCATCATTTTGTTTTGAATGGTTGATAATAGTTTATTTGATTGAAGCTATTAATATTGGATGGATTTAATTTAGTTTTGCATTTATAGTTTACAATGAAGAGAAAAAAAGACAAGGATTTCCTGTTGTTTTGCTTAAATCTTACATTTTGTGAGATGTGCATTTAGTGGAAGGGAAAATTTAACAAGACAAATGACAAAATGGATTATTTTTTTACATGTTTAACATTTAAACAATTTACGCGTATTGTCCAGAATTACCTTTGACTTAGAGTGATCTTTGCTTGTGTCTGACTTTATTTGTGAGGGAACCGTGAAGTTAAACTAAAAAGCCACAATCAGGACTAGATTGACTGTAAAAACACACCAACCATGAAGGTGTGGTTTATTCTGACTTCATAGAGCCACTTTCCTCGAACAGCTGTCAAGTTCACACAATAATATAAAGATGGAGCTAAGACAGATTTCCTTCAAAGTAAAAGCACCTATTTACAAGTAAAAAGAGAGTCTCGTACTGAAGGTCAAGTTTGGTTGATTTCTTCAAAAATATCTCTTTATAACTGTGTAGTGGCTAGCACTGTCACCTCACAGCCTTCGGGGCCCAGGATCGATCCCCGATCCCGGGCGGTCCTTCTGTGTGGAGTTTGCATGTTCTCCCCGTGGCAGCGTTGGTTCCCTCCGGGTTCTCCGGCTTCCTCCCACAGTCCAAAGACATGCAGATCAGGTTAATTGGGGACTCTAAATTGGCCGTAGGTGTGAATGTGAGCATGAATGGTTGTCTGTCTCTATATGTGCCCTGAGATGAACTGGAATCTCTTTATAACTATAATTTTTCACATTCAAAACTAGAAGGACAGCTAATCATAGAAGATCACAAACTAAACAATGTTTAGACTATAACTGTGCAAAGCATGTTGTTTAACATTATTTTTCAAAGAAAAAGTTAGAAAATGCTTGACTGGAAAACAAAAAAGGAAACGGGAATAAAAGACATTAAAAAAACTGTAAAATCAAGAGAAAGCCAAAGGAAGCATAACATTTAATTTAGTATTTGGGGGTCACAGAAACAAGTTGTTCTTTATGCCATAAGCACAACCAGTTCACAAACCAAAACAAGCTCTTCAAAATCATCAAAAGAAAAGAAAAAAGTATTTCCACTTCAATGTTTGCATTTTTCAGTTTACTCATATTTTTCACATTTCATCATATTGAAGTTGATGATGAATGATTACGAAAACAAAACCAGCGAAGTGTTCACGGGGGTGGATTTTATTTTGAAAGCCCATGCTGGATCTTGTGCAGCTTATTCTGCCTGACTTGACTTAATTTCCCATACCGCAGCTGGTGGCTTGTCTGCGGGCTGACAGCAACAGCCGTGCGTCTTCTATGAACGTAATCTGACGGTCGGGTGTTTGACTCGGTGTGAGGCCTTCCTGTGGCTCACAGCAGCTCCCCACACTGTTTATTTCACACTTTACTGGCGTGTGACACCGCAGCAGGACTTCATATTGTCAAACTTTGTCTGCAACTGGTGTTTGAGGTAAGAATATTTCCCATGTTTATGACATTTTACCTATTCATGTTTGTGGTAAACCAGGCGATGTGCAGCTCTATAGACAAGACATATGCACTCTGATTTATTACTATTGTGCATGCTGCAAGCAACAAGTAGGAGGCCTGTAAATATATGTGTGTGTGTGTGTGTGTGTGTGTGTGTGTGTGTGTGTGTGTGTGTGTGTGTGTGTGTGTGTGTGTGTGTGTGTGTGTGTGTGTGTGTGTGTGTGTGTGTGTGTGTGTGTGTGTGTGTGTGTCAAATACCAGATGTACTTAGACTGGTGGGTTAATAGGTGACAGAATAAGCAAGAAGTCATTTCCAAGATGGTGAGATTATATTCAATCATTTCTAGGTCTAAACTTGACATAATCAGCTTTCTCAAAGACTTCGTAAAGAAAGATGTTGCGTATCACAAATGTATCACGCCCACTTGGACATCTGATCATGTTAAAATGTATCCATAAACATACTTGGATATCCATATGAATCCCCGATCTGATTAGTGTCTATGTGTGAGTCTGTTATGTGGTCTGGGAATCGGGCTTTTACATTTGAAATAGCCTAATGTGAATATTCGCATCACTGTCATCTCTGCGTAAACAAGCAGCTGCGATGCAGAGGAGCTCACAGAAAGAATTCCCCTTGTTTGAACTTCGCATCTGATGTTGGATCACTACAACAATCTCCAGTTCAAGCATTCATTTATTTTATATTTGTTTACAGATTGCTCTCTTGATATATATAAATATATATATATATATATATATATATATATATATATATATATATATATATTATATATATATATATATTTAATATATATATATATATTTTTTAAAGACTGCTTTCACTGAATATCTTAAAATGTGTTTTTAGTTTGGTTTTGGAGTTTTTATTGTACTAAAGATTAGGAAAAGCAAGGAAATTAATATTATAGTTGTGTATATTATTTAGAGAACATTTTCATTGTCAACTTTTTTTATTAGGAACATCCTTTATTATAGTGCAGTAAACGCTTAGTTGAATGCTTCTTTCCTCTCCCAAACACACACAGCCACTACTGGTCTGTGACTTGATCTATCACACATTTCGACAAGATTTCCCACATTCTCTGGCGCCATTCGCAACTCACACTCCCTTACTGTATATAGTAAGGTACGGCTTCTTTCTGCAGAGCGGCTCTCGCATCCGTTTCCGCCTGAGTTTAGGGAGGCAGTGAGGGTTTAGCATGGGAAGCGACATGACCTTGGACTTTTGTGTAAAAGGCATGCACTTCTGGCTAATGACCAAGAACTGTACTGTCACTTCAGATTTAGCTTTATTTGGCTTTGACCTTTTGTGTATACTTTTTTTTTGGGGGGGGAATACATGCTCGGCGCATATCTGCGTGTGTGCATGCATCAGTGTATAAGCTGCGTGAATGTTTGCCCCACTGTATGAATAAGGAGGTTACCTGGTGTCCAATCTGCCCTATAAAGCCAACACATTGTACCTACATATTTGTTAAGACCAGTTTTTCCATTTTGATGTTCAAACACCTTAATTGTTGAGTTTTGTAATACTACATGAATGAGACAGAAGCTAAATCTAATTATATGGAAATAAGAAAGGAACAAGTGGACAAACTGCCAAAAGCTAACAAGTCTATCTTTGGAGAGTAGCACTAATTCCTCTGACTCTTGAGTTCACGTGATTTAATGTGGTTAAGATGCCTTTAAATCAAATGTTTAAAATGTATTTAATTAAAGATTCCTTCCTTAAACTAATTAATTAGTTCAAATGGACGACGAAACTTGAAGAAGCAAGAACATATATTTTTTTCTAGATATGTTTCTTTTTGCACCCTTTAGATTTCCCTCTAGTGCAGCATCTAGCTTAGTTAAATATTGCTATATGCAAGGTCTGTGGCAATGCTTATATTCAGCTTGAAAATACATACAATTTAAACATACAATTTAAGTATTTACAGTTTAGAAATCTCATGCACAAATTTCAAACTTCAAACCTTTTTTTGTTACTTTATATTTCTGCAGTTACTGCTCTCTGCTTTCGATGCACAATAGAGAGCAGCATTTAATCCTGCAATGCAGCTAACGTGGATGCTCTGGACTACATTGAAATGGCAATGACCCATTTTCTGTCAGAGGTTCTATTTTCATCAGTAAAATTGTCGCTGATATAACTTCCAGCTCCAGCTTTGCCTCAACCATTGGAAATAAAGGCTTTGCTTTTCACAATATCTTGACCTGTGCATTCTGTATGATAGGTAGTAATGGTAGAGAGCTCTTCATCAAGACATTTAAACCATACACCTTCAAACTCTTTCAATAAAGGGACAGTGGTTTACCGTATATTCCTTATCATGTATTGTCTGTGTGGAGCTGGGAGGTTTTCTCTCACAATTAGCTGCCAGCTGCAGGAGCGTGTGACAGGGAAGAGGTTTGAAGGCTAGGTCAAAGCTTCAAAGGAAACTCTTCCACATCTGCTTTTACCCCCAAATGGTAACTGAAGCAACCAATATCTTGCCACAGTCTCCTTTCTGCTCTCTTAAAGTGACTCATTTGTTTTAGGAGTCAGATCATTGGCTACAGACACAAGGCCATTGGAAACTTGGTGAAACTAAACAACGCTCTTTACTTTTTTTTATGCTTTCAGCAGCATATGACCCGCAGATTTTTGCAATATCCTCACGGGTGTAATAACATTTTAATTTCTGTTTTGCGTGTTATTGATGGCCGGGCTGCATACTTTGATAAGACAGTGTATTACTTAATTTCATTAATCATTTTCCACCATTCGAGCAGAAACAGATGAGCTGGCAGGTGGTGTTATTAAACCTCAAACGGAGAATACCTCGAACTCGTTGATTTCCTGGCATCTCTAGATGTTAGGTAAGAATTGATAAACCCAAAGAAGACCGAGGTAAAGCCATCCTCCTAGTGCCAAGACACACTCGGTATTATCAGCCAGAAATGGATCGTTTGTCAAACCAAATGTCATTTAAAAAAAAAAAAAAAAAGATTATTTTGCTTTGAAGCTGTTGTTACAGCTGAGAGTAATGTACTTTCAAACTGTTCCTTGTATGTGTGAAGGCTAATGTGTCTGAAACATCACTAAGTCAATAATCATCACTAATAACTGTAAAAACAGTGGTCGGCCAAATCACAATCATTTAAATGTGGATACGATCATTATTACACCGAATTCAAAATGCATAGTGACAAGTGACTTATTCAGCATTTTTTAACCTTTTTCGTGAAAATGCTCACGTAAGGGTTTGAATAGGAACCTAAAACAGTTGAAGACGGATGCCTCTATGTGACCTACGTGAGCAAATAATCAGCAACAATATTGGGAAAGAGAACATTTGAAACAGTATCGCTTTTGTCCACAGTGAACACCAAAATCAACACAAAATGAAAGTTCCTTATAGCTTTAAATACAAAGTTTAAAGTTTGTAAGAATACATAAAGTAAATTAGACATTCAGCTTTTGTCTCTTTAGATGCCAACCCACCTATAATGTGTCCACACATCTACAATGAAGCAAGGGCTTCAGTTAAAAAATGCCTCTCTTGTTTGTTGCAAAGCATCAGTGGAAGTCCTAGGTCCCTTATTCCAGACACAAAAATACAGTCGTAGAATATTGGAAGATTCTGAGAACAATTGTGCCCAGTTTTAATATTTGATTTATCTCGTCATGACTTTCACATACAGTTACTCAAGAAGTAGCAGTGAGCTGGTAAACATGAAATAGCTGGAGGGTTATTGACGATGAAAGTAATGACCCAAAGTGTTTTCACAGCTGTTAGAGTGATTTCTCCAATAACATTTTAATGTGATATCATAAAAATTTATACTGCAGATTTACACGGTAACAAAAGTATTTAATGGTCACCTGTTGCAACTTTGTGAGTTTAATTGCCGCCAGTTTTCAGCGGTCCTCATTTTACGCTTACTACACAAGACTTCAGCTACTCTTACAGATAATGGAGTTTTATTGGCGAGCAAAACCAAAAGCGTCTCTCAGCCATTTGGGAAGATTAATGGAGCCATTTTTTTTGTGGGTTAATAAGGACTTCCAAAAGTGAGCTTTATGCCAGGAAGGTGGAGACAATGTGTACTACCACCTAGGAATGATTAACTCTTCTGGATTTGCTTTATCTGATGTCGTAAGAGTAAACTAACATGTCCTGTGTGTGTGTGTGTGTGTGTGTGTGTGTTATATTTATTGATCTACCAGCTGTGTCTTTCTACAGTACATAATACATCCTGATTTCCTCTTTTTCAGACACCGCAATTTAAAAAAAAAGAAATCCACCTTGCAGCAATATTATTTTAATCCAGCTAGCAGCTCTACTTCTCATTGAAAAAATATTTTCTGAAAACCACAGACAGAAACTGCATTTATTTAAAACCAACGTGCCAAAAGAAAATAGTTTTTTGATTAGGATTGTTGGTGGACTTAATGCAAGGTCTTGATTTGTCCTGCATTTTCAAACGCTTCTTTATACTTTTTTTGTTTTACTTCACTGAAGAACTACACTTATAGAAAAAGAAAACCCAAACATACAAAACATACATCAGAATGAATGTTTTTTGTAAAATAAGGTCAACCCCAAATTTATTTAGTGAATGAAAGTGTTGTTTATGAAAGTTAATTAATAGAAATAAATAAAACAATTTGGGTCAAATGTCATTATGAAAATACAATTTGACCTTTTTTTCTTTTTTTCTTTACTAAAATAAAAAATATCTTACAATTTTGAATATTTTCTAAAATATCACCTGGAGTTTGTGAATAATAAAACATTATTATAAATTCAATCATTTTCTTTAGGAAATGTCGGCCGCAGCCCCTACTGAGAACAAACTTAATGCCACAAATGTCACCATTGCACTTCACAACCAGTACTTCAGCTGAAAACTACTGTTTCTCTCTTTGTCTTGCAGGTCCACTCCATGTGCTACCACTGAATGATGTGGCATGACTGGACAGAGACTGAGCACTGAATATCTACCCTGCACTGAGGGGGGGTTGGGGTGGGGGGGACGGGCTGTGTTCACTACCCTCTGGATCATCTGATCCATCTGGCATTTTACGATGAGCAGTGTCAAATCAAAGTCAGCCACAGGTTTTTTTTGGAGTCATCCATCATTCTGGGAGTCTACCATGTGAGCTCATGAGAAACATTAAACAACCCCGGCCTGTGTAGGAAGATCTGCTTTGATATTTCAAGGCCAGTGAATTTGTCACCAGGAGAAAACTCCATCCTGGGCTCGTATTCTTTGTTGACGATGTGTTAAAGCTAGGGATACTGAGACCGTCTATAGTTGCGATGGCCGCTGCCTCCTCTCCAGAAAAGGATCAGCCCCTCCTCCAGCTCCAGGAGGTGGACTCCAGTCGAATTGGCTGTCGCGTCCTTCCTTCGGTCCTCAGCTCCTCCTCTCCTTGCTTTTCCCTGGAAACAAGCCAGCCCATCTGCATTCCCTCCCCTTACACCGACCTCGGCCACGACTTTGCCACCATACCTTTCTACAGCCCAACTATCTTCACTTATACCAGTCCGGGCATTTCAGACTGCCCCTCCGTCCATAGGTCACTAAGCCCCGCCTTATTCTGGCCCAGCCACGGCCACGTGGGGCCACCCATACCTCTGCACCACGCCCAGACTCGGCCTCAGCACGGGCAGCCAATCCAGAGTCCATGGGTGGAGCTGACGCAGCGGGACAGTGTCCTAACAACCAGGTAGGATGGTGCATCACGCCCTCACTCTGGCATACTGTTTGTCCTGATCACCCAAGCTCACCTGTCTGTCGCAGAGCGGCAACTAATAATCATTTTAAATGATCACTTAATCTGTTGATTTATTTTTGCGATTAATTGAACTGTTTAGTTTAAAACATGTCACAACCCTAGGTCATGTTTTCAAATTGATTGTTTTGTCGGACCAACAATCCAAAACCCCCAAAATATAAAATTTACAATGACCTTTAACTGAGAAAAGCAGCAATTTCTATTAATTATGTGACAAGCAGCTAATTGAGACTTTTGATTTCATATGTGGCTCAACTTACTAATTAATTATCAAAATTATTGAAGAATACTGTCAACTGTCAATTGATGAATAGACTAATTATTTCAGCCCTAGTCAGTATTCACAGTTGCATTTTTTAAAATCTTGTCGAAATACAACTCGCAATGATAAGCGCCATGAAAATGATCATTTGGCTCTTTCAATTATTGCCTGCTTAACAAAGGCTGCAAAAAGCCAAAACAATCTAATGATGGTAATGATTCATAAAAATGGAATATCGTAAATGACTTATTCCATGCGGAAATGATGACTGAAACGTATCTGTGAGTAGGAGCGTGAAGAGGCGTTCTCATGAGAGCGAGGAAGCCGTGGTGTCATCCGGCGGGAAGGCGGACCTCCACTACTGTGCTGTGTGTCACGACTACGCCTCAGGCTACCACTATGGCGTCTGGTCGTGTGAGGGGTGTAAGGCCTTCTTCAAGAGGAGCATCCAAGGTGAGACACGGAAATGTACAGTGTCTTCAAGCCAGTCGCCAGGAAAAATGTTGATTATTCAATACAGGAGCAAAATTGTTAAATTTATCATAACATGTCTCTCACATTTTCAACATCTGTTAAGATTTGTGCGTTCCTTGCAAGCGTCATACGAGGCTGATATGAAACCTGAAAATGTTTATTAAACGTATTATTGATTCAGAAACAGGGGCGGCTGTAGCTCAGTGGTCAATGTGTCCTTGGGCGACACACTTAACCCCAAATTGCTCCCATAACTGTGCCTACGGTGTTAGATAGAATCCTGATGGGTGGGTGGCATGGTACCTTGGATCATAGCCCCTCCCATCAGTGTATGATGAATGCACTCATTGTAAGTCTCTTTGGATAAAAGCGTTAGCTAAATGTAATGTAATGTAATGTTCTCATCTTTTCCCTTTCTTCTTCCCGTTGTCGTCTCAGGGCACAATGACTACATCTGTCCAGCAACCAATCAATGCACTATAGACAAGAACCGCCGCAAGAGCTGCCAGGCATGTCGCCTTCGCAAATGCTGTGAAGTTGGCATGACCAAGTGTGGTAAGTGTCTTTGTATTCTCTTATTTCTTATTTCTGCAAGAACATCAAACTGTAACCAGACAACATATCTTTTTTTTTTCTTTTTTTTTTACCTACATGCTCTTCTGGTTGTCCTCTTGTCATATGAAAAATCAGGTGATCAAAAGTTCCCCGTGGCTTTGTTTGTTATAGAGTGCTTCCCTCCTTTTCCCAGAGCAACATGATCTTACCCCCCACGGTGTATTTAAAGAAGCCGTAATACGTATTTGTATAATAGCAATGTATTCTTTATTCTTGCAGCTTTATGAAGCTTTATAGTGAGTATCGACTCAATAAACTGTCCTTTCCACAACTTTACAGTTTTGTTTTACTCTCATTTTTATCTGCAAGAGGCAGCTGTTTTCAGCAAAAAAGAAACAACCCCAAAAAAAAACCTCTCCAAAAACAAACACTGTTCACCACCTGCCAAGCCTCAAACAGTGGTCAGACAAAGTTGGCACAAGCTTGTGAACATTGTGGAGCGTTTATCAGCATTTATCAGCTGGAGAGCCAGATATCATTGGCAGCTCTGTTTCCTCAGGAGACCAAAAACCGAGCTGATGATGCTATATATCTATAGGCGGTGTTAATAAGCAGCTGTTCGTCTTAATGTGATGATATCTCAGTGTTGTTTTCACAGCTTGTTTTTACTGCCTCCAAGAGGCCAAAACAGAATCACAATAGTCATATTTCACAAACGGTATGGATGGTGAAATACGTCCAGCACAATCGTAAAAGGCGTGTTTTCTTTGTCTCAGGTATGCGAAAGGAGCGTGGAAACAACAGGAACGCCCAGGCGAGGCGAGTGACCCGTCTGTCCTCACAGGGCAGAACCAACGGACCAAAGACGTTGGCCGGACCAGTGGTCAGTTTGGTAAACGAGCCCCACCCACCTGCACTGACTCCAGAACAGCTGATTGGGCGGATAATGGAGGCGGAGCCGCCGGAGATCTACCTCATGAAGGACATGAGGAGGCCGCTGACTGAAGCAAACATCATGATGTCGCTCACCAACCTTGCTGATAAGGAGCTGGTTCACATGATCAGCTGGGCCAAGAAGATTCCAGGTGTGTGTCTGGGTAGTCAGGGAGCCTTTTAAAAGCCTCAAGGACAATTCTAGTTCATTGTAGTGGCATTACATTCGTTAAGCAGATGTTTTTGTCCAAGATCCACTTACAGTAAGTAAACCATGTAGGATCAAAATATGAGAGATTATGCAAAATGGGATCACAGTCCTCAGTGCTTTCCTCTTGTTAATGTCGCAATTAACCTTTTTAATGAAATGCATGATTTTCACCCTTTCTGCTTTACACAGTGGGACTTTTCATTAATTAGCAACTAATATCCTGCTGCACTGTTTTTTATTCTTACACATTTAAATATGAAGCTAGAGCTACAGGGTAATAAGCTCCATTAATTTGGCAGAAAGAGAGGAAGCAGGTGAAAACAGAGAGCCTAGCTTTGTGCAAAGTTCAGAAATACACCTAGTAACAGATCTAAAGCGTACTAATTAGCATGTTGCATATCATCAGCTTAATCCGTATTTGTTGGTCACAGCAATTGGATGCTAGGCCCCAAGAAATGGGAAAGACACAGGGCTCCAAGTTGAATAGCAAAACACATTTTGTTCATTTTAGTGCAAGATTACACAAAATACCTTTTTAAAAAAAACAGTGTAAGATAAAATTGCTTCAATGATATTTATATAATGATCTTTTTGAACACCCTGCAGAGCAGTTCAGCCATCTGTACACCTGAATTAACGCCTGTATCTTGAACAGCCACTGTAATTGTCTCGGCTTTATTCAGCATGGGAGTCGAGTCTGGGCTGATTTATTCAGACTGCTTGTCTGCACAATATGAAAGTTTTGAACAAATGGAAAGCTGTGACTTCAGGCGATTTTCAGCCATGGCCTCTCTTCCTTTGCTTCAGGCAGACAATATGACCCAGAAACCTCTTATCTCACCCTGAGGTGACATGTTTGTGTGTCCCAACAAAACGAGTCACTCAAAGTTTGTTTAAAACAGATAACAGCACAGGCCATACAGTGACAGTGGGTACATGGCCCCAAAAATGTTGTCCTCAACTTGTTTGTAACCTGATTTGGATACATTACCTCATGAATAACAACTGCAATTGACTATTCTTTTTTGCTTGACTTATAAATACATTTATCATTTCAGCACTAGTTTGGACCCGATGAGTGCTGCTCGTCGTCTGTGTGGAGCATCGCTGGCAGCACACGGTTACATACCATTTGATCATGTCATTTCCTCAGGGTTTGTAGAGCTCAGCCTTTTGGACCAGGTGCACCTGCTGGAGTGCTGCTGGCTGGAGGTGCTGATGATCGGACTGATGTGGAGGTCAGTGGACCATCCGGGGAAACTTATCTTCTCCCCCGACCTCAGCCTGAGCAGGTACCACCGCCAACATCTCGCATATCTACCGCACAAGCTTGACTAAAGGGACAGTTTGGCATCATTATTGTGGATGTTAGGTTGAATGTTACCCACATTTATTAAAGCACAATATATACATCTCGGTGGACAGAATGCTAACTGTCACTTAGGTGTGATGCTTGTTTTGAGTCTGTCTCCAGCTCTCTCACACTCAAATGAAAGTTTCAACAGTGTGTATTGCAATTTGGGTTTTAGACAAGCTGTCATTTAGGGGCTTTGTGCTATATATGCTGACATTTTAACAAGAACGTAACAAGAAATGCTAGACAAAAAATGCCACGACATAATTTGTACTGACCGATCTTTTGTTGATTTCTAAATGGTAGTTATTGTTTATTTTTCTAGCGGTAGCCATTTATTGTATTTACAGTCTGTAATTCCCTCTCTATATAGTTGTTTTATGCTTAGTGGCAGGGTCCGCCATTACCGCACAATTAAAATTTCTTTCACACACACAACGGATTCACAGGAAACTATGCATGTATGAATTACATCGTTACTGTTGTATGTCTGACAAAGCAGCCGTTCCAGGAGCGTTTGCTGTATTAAACTTAACTTGCTGAGTTGAGTGTCACAAAATCAACCAGGACTGAAATTGTAACCGTTTTGACAAGGATTCCACTTGAAGTCTTCAGTCTTGTTTAATTATGATTGGAAAAAGGAATACTGGTGGTTATTGTTGTCCTTCCCCCCCCCCATCTCAATTATCAACATCAGTATCGGCCTTAAAAACGCAGAGCGCCAGCCCCAATTTATTTAGAGTATAATTAACTGAAATTAAAGATCATCCATCCCACATTCAGTGCAAGGCCTGCCACAGTGTGATTTGAGTCATACTGGTAATAAATAACAAAGATGTAGCTTCCTTTCCTATTTTAATGTGGGAGTTCAAACTGCTCCCTTCTCCACAGCACTGTCATTTAGAAACTGACTGTAAACAAGCAGCTCTGCCTGCATCTGTACTTGCACTCAACGAGACATTTCACCTTGCGTTCAACTGCTTCTAAAGCTTGAACAAAGTGTCCTGACCTCTTTCGCTCAACGACACTTCCTTTGTGGTGGCCCTTATCATCATACCATACCTTCGAGACAGTGCAGTGCATGCTCCGCAGTCAACGGCTTACCACAGTATCTGTAGGTATTGTGGTAATGTACATAAGTAAATATAAAGATTCCACACCGTAAACGTACTCCTGTACAAGTCTTGCAATCAAAAATGTACTTGTGTAAAAGTCCAGAAATATTATCAGCAAATAGTACTTTAAATATCAGCATATTAAGTCATTCGAATGTGGGCCGGTGAGCTACCATTGCACCCGAAGCATTAAAATCTTTTTGGCCGTAATATTTTATAAGATTTATAAGATTTATTTTTGAAAAGTAACTGGTAACTAAAGCTGTCCGGAAAAAGCAGAACATTTCCTTCTGAAATGTAGTGGAGTAAAAGTATAGAGTAGAAAATG
This sequence comes from Ophiodon elongatus, assembly GCA_016806645.1. NCBI lineage: Eukaryota > Metazoa > Chordata > Actinopteri > Perciformes > Hexagrammidae > Ophiodon > Ophiodon elongatus. Next base: position 4,024,481 of record JACSYO010001682.1, on the reverse strand, counting down.
TACTTCTGCTATTTGAGCAACTTTCAGTTAAGTGTTAATAAAACTTTCTAACGATCCAGGCGAGAATGAATTTATTTTCCTTTACAAAAATATGAACTGCTAAACAAGTACCGCTTCATTGCCATCTTTTGGATCGTGGTGGGAGTTAAACCCGTTGCTGCATTTTTTTTTTTTTTTGCAAAATATCACAGGATTTCTGCCTAAAAAATAAATAGCGGTTTCTGTGTCTTCCACATGGCAGAGAAGAGGGGAACTGTGTCCAGGGCCTCTCGGAGATCTTTGATATGCTGATAGCTGCCACGTCCAGGGTGAGAGAACTCAAGCTCCAGAGAGAGGAGTACGTCTGCCTCAAGGCCATGATCCTCCTTAACTCCAGTAAGTGCGTGTGTGTGTGTGCGTACATACACTCATAAAGCTTCTTATTTGCACAGCTGATGTCCTGTCTATGCGTGTAGGTGAGACGAAGAGAGTTTGTGTCTGTGTTGCTCCAGAACGTGAAACCGCGGTTGAGTGTTTGATTGGTGTCTCAGCATGTGATCTTGTCGGTGCGTGAGTCTGCACAGGTTGGCAAGGGGACCAGCTAAATAACTTACCAGTGAAAACCCTAATGGGAACACTTTGTATGCTCTCATTGGTTCTGCTGAATGCTCAAAGCAACAGACAGTGCCTGTTTCAGGATGAAAAAGGTCAGAGCCTCATCTGGTGAGCAGCTATTCCAGGGAGTAATTAACATCTGACTAATGTTTCTGTTTTCCTTTTAATTCCCTCAACCGGCGTAGTTGAACAGAGCTCATATTTTTGCACCAATCGCTTCCATTTCAGCTTTTTATGGCTTTGAACAAAAGAAATCTCTGACGCCAACCTTTTTTAACAAAATTGAAAGGTTGGAAAGTACTTTCCCCAGCTATACAGTAGTTTATTCAGTCATGGCTTAATTCATTTAACATTTTTAAACAAGATTTATTTCAAATTAAAGGCTTTGACTAAAATTAAGGCTAAATATAGCAAACTATTGATCATAAAAGTAGTCAGAGATGAAACACGCATAGATTGGATGCTGAATGGTCTAATCACACCAGAATTGTCATTATCATCAACATATTACAGTAGTTTGTTAAAGCCAATATGTCTGCCTTCCCGCGTGGTACCAGACATGTGCCTCAGCTCGTCAGAGGGCAGCGAGGAGCTGCAGAGTCGCTCCAAGCTGCTGCGTCTCATGGACGCTGTGACGGACGCTCTGGTGTGGGCCATCGCAAAAAACGGCCTCACCTTCCGCCAACAGTACACCCGCCTCGCCCACCTGCTCATGATGCTCTCGCACATCCGCCATGCCAGGTAAAAGGAGCCCATGTCATGAATGTTCTCAATGCAAAAATGCTAATTGATGTGTTCATTCACGGTGTTCTTTCACTTCCTAATTCCTGTTTGACTAAGATGCTGATTTTGTGCACTATTATTAAACAAAGCGCTGCTCCCGCGTGACTCCCCATCATCATCATCATCATCATCATCATCATCATCATCGTGACCCAACTCATTTTGTGATCAAAAGTCATTAAGCTCACCGCTGGGCCACATGAAAACCACCTGCCTTCGCTACTCTCTTCTTCTTCTTCTTCTTCTTTCCAAACATGCAGCAACAAAGGCATGGACCACCTCCACTGCATGAAAATGAAGAACATGGTGCCTTTGTATGACCTGTTGCTGGAGATGTTGGATGCCCACATCATGCACGGCTCCCGTCTGCCCCGCCGGCCTCCCCAGCAGGAGCCCGGGGACCAGACGCAGGTTCCTGCTTGGCCACACAGCTCCAGTAGCGGCCCCTCGAATACCTGGACTCCCAGCAGCACTGGGAGTGGAGGTGAACCGAAGTAGTGAGATGCAATGAGTCTCCACCGCTTTGCACTAAAAAGCCATTCACGAGACTGATGAGACATTTTAATGGAACGTTTGGCTGAATTCTGTGAACTCAGAAAGGTAAAACTGCTTTGAGACACTGTGCACTAATCATAGTGAACTTTTGAATCTTTGGATGTTACTCTGCAGACAGACCAAACTCTCAGTATTCATAGCCTTATCACTACATGTTGAAAAGTCGGAGTGGAAACAAAGTGTTATTGATTGGGCCGGTAGCACCAGTTCTTGCTGAAATGTTCATGTAATATGTTACTGCCATGATTCTCTTGAGCTGAGAAGCTAATTTCATATCGGATCATATTCATATATTCATCGTGCATGTCTGGTATTATTCTGGAGGTCCCACAGAGAACGCTGTTGTAAATAATGCCTGAAGAGATAACAACCACGCTAATTCAAATTCCTACTTGATTGTAGTATCATTTTTTTATCTTAAGCGAATAAGCCTTTTTACATTTTGGTAAATAAGCTTCTTCGCTTACTTGCTGAGAGTTAGATGGGATCGATAGATCAATACCACTCTCTCTCTCTCTCTCTATCTCTCTCTGATACATGCGATAAATATGTATCGCAGACGGTTAGCTTAGCTTAGCACAAAAACTGGAAAAAGGGGGAAAACAGCTATCAGCACTAGTGAAACATAAACATGCTATATGTTGGTTGTTTTAATCTTTACAAAAAACATAACCAATGTGACATTTTTGTTTTCTTGTACAGATTAAACAAATGAGATATGTTAGTGAGCTTTAGAGTTTCTGGTAACAACGGGTTACTGTCATAATTGACATAAACAGACATGAATGGTTTCGATCCTCTCATCTAACTCTTGGCAAGAAATGCAAGCAAGTGTACTGTATTTCCTATTTCTTTAATGCAAAATGACATATCATGTGACAGAAGACAATATCGTTATTCAGTTAGCATTCAACAACTACAGCTCCTGTAAGACTTTGACAGCATACATGTGGCTAAAATATGGGAACTGTTGTTGCTAGATACTAAAAATGTTTTTATCTTGGTTGAAATAAATGCAAGTCAATTTTAGTAGTAGAAGTAGATACCCATCTAGCTTAGAACATAGACGGAACACATTTCAGGTAAGCCACTGAAAGCTTGAAAAAGTAATTGAGAACTGAAACCAGCCGATTCCTGCTCCTATTGACCACTAGAGGGCGCTTTACAGCTCATACTCGCACCTGAGGGGCTTATGCAGATTACTCAATTGTTCCTGTACAGCCCTGGCTTTCTCATCAAAGACATGCAATTTGGTTTCAGAGAGGAAAAATTATCATAACCGTTATTGCTCTTAAGACAACATTGCACTCCGACCTGTGAAGTTTTGCTTAAAGAACAGGAAAACTATTTTTGTATCTTAGAACTGTCTAAGTAGTCATCGTGTGTACAGTCGTGCTTCGACAATCAGGATCACTGCAAGAAGGACGCATAATATGTAACTGTGTAGACTTTGATCCCCCCATTCTTTTCCTCTAGTCACACTCTATATCCATTCTTGCAAACTGTATTTTCACTGTGTACTTAGGTTGTACTTTGTGTTCCCAGACAATATTGTGATAATGTGCCTAGTTCATTTCTGGTTAAAGGACTTCTGGGTGTTCCATCAATCATCAAACATCATCTCCCGTGTTTTCCACCATGCAGTTTGACCAAACTATGAACTATGTCGTTTTTGTTTTATGTTTCTGCATTTATCCATTCTCTCTGTTTCGCACCATGAATGAAGAAAAAACATTTTGATTATGGTTTGTAAATGTCATTTAAAAACGTACAAACAAACGGTCCATCTTTTCTTCACTTGTTTGTCAAAGATCCAGAAGGATGAAAAACAAATCTAGAGCTTTCGACGTTCAGTGATGATTTTAGTGATTATTATGATTTCATTTATGGGTTAGGGTTAGGGTTAGCTCCAGAAAACGGTTTTTGAATGGTTTTAAAGTTAGTTATTTAATGTAGCTTGATACGTTTGAAATGGAAATTACCAAACTACTTCAATCCAATCTCTTGTTTTTTAATATTAGAACCACGAGTGTCGACTGGACTGGAGCTGATTAGTTTAGCATTAAGCTAATCACTGGGGAAACAGCAAGCCTGACTTTCTCTCCAAATTTAAAAATCTGTTATAGATTTGTTATGTTTTGATATGTAAATTATTTAATTATGTTACTGTTCTTACTCATTGTACACTGGACAAATATACAAAAAGCCCCCAAGGCACTTAGAAAAATAAGCAACTCAACTGCATACTACTTACTGTGTACTTCTACTTCAGAGGAAAACATTGCGGTACATTTACCTGACAGAGAAATGTTACTGGTTACGTTGCCGACTCGCAAAATGAAACAATTAAAATATGATCAATTATTATTCACTAAAGAATCCAGCATCATAATAGAATTGAAAGCTCCACCTCAAACAGTTGGCAAGTCAATTTAAGTACATTGTGAATGCCTCTCTTTTCACTCTTCAATTTAAGTAAACCTTTTAATGTATTAATAGTTTTACTAATATTTCATAGTTTTACTTTAGTAAGAATGTTTTGAGTGTTGAAATTACACTTTATAAACTTTAATATGTTTTCATGCGAGAAAGTAACCATTTAAAATTCCAATATGTCGTCGTTTATCCAAATAATGCCTGTTTGGAAATTTACTGCCATCGTTTTCGTGGATGTGAGAGCACATTGAAACCGGCCTGGCCGATATACTTCAGTGAAGCCATGGTGTAAACTGTCTGCTGGCAAAATCATACTTAATCGCAGTATGCAGTACATACTTATTGAGTATTTAGAACGCAGTCGGCCTACGTCGGTATGCAACTTCCAACACAGCCGAGGGACTCGCAGGCACAGGCGGCTGGGTCCGGCTTAGTGGAGACGTTCTGCCTGCTGCAACGTTATTAGTGTCGCTGTTTCTCTGTAGGTTACCCGCACGTGCTCGTCGACTCCATGGAAGTGAAGAAAAGTTTGTTTGTAACGTGATCCAGCGTTGATGTAGGGTTGGCAGGCTACATCCGGCATCCAACAGACAAAGTGGGCCCTGAAGCTCCGCCCCCCACTGCCGCACAGAGAGCTGTTAGCTTTGTTTATACTCACGCTTGGCGCCGTAGCGCGAGCCTTCGCAGACGGCGCGCGAGCTCCGAGTGTGAACGGAGGCGTTTATACTCTATGCGCCATGTGCTGCATTATTTACCGAAAAAATGTTCTGTGAAGAATCAAAAAGACAACGAGTGTCACTCAGAGATATGGCTATACACTGTGGGTGTATCTGGCAAAAAGCCATAAACCAACCTCCACAATGACGAGGAGGGATTGTAATTATCTGAAAACTCATATCTCATATTCATGGGCTCCTTTATTGCCTTTGTACAAGCCCTGTAAAGAAAAAAGTCAAGTATTAAAAGAATAAAAAAATGAAGGTTTAATATCCTGTATACAATTTCATTTGGCTGGCAAAATATATACTCAAATGAAGACCTCTGGTTTCTAAAGCATTTCAAAGTGAGTGCCTTGGTATAATCCCTAGACCATAGACTGCATATAAGAAGTGGACGTAGTCTTCTTGAAGTCATCCCTCGGATTGTGGCAAGCGGCAACCTCCGGTTCTGCCTCGTGAAGCCGATGCGAAGTGTCTTAAAATGTGCATTATCTCTACTGACCAGCAGGGGGCGACTCCTCCGGTTGCAAAAAGAAGTCCCATTGTATGGAAGTCGATGAGAATATGACCCTACTTCTAACTTGATTTATTACCTCAGTAAACACGCCGGCCGTGATTATGTCATTTTCTGGCGTGTGCGCCTCCCGTTGGCTTTATGCTAAACTAATTGCCTCCAGGCTTTACCTCCATATTTAATGTACAATCATTAGAGTGTTATTAATCTTCTCATCTGACTATTGGAAATATTCAAAAGGAGAAAACTAGTTTCCCCAAAATGAATTATTTGTAATTTCACCCCTAAAACAGCTGAGCTCTGTTTTGGTGGATTGATTGTCAAAGGGAAACTTTTGGGTTGTAATTCTTGGTCTGATTATTTTATTTAAAAAAGGTCTCTTTACAGACTAAAGAATGTCCTGCAACCCTCTGTAAAGTGCTTAGTAACATATTTTATTTATAAAAGGCATAAACATGTCTGCTCACAATCAACTCAAATAGCCTTTAAAAAGATATGTTTATACAATTGGGTATGAAACTGCCTTAATTATGTACATCTGGCTTCATAAAGGTAACATTACAAGTTTAACAGTGTCTTTGATGTAAAGAAAATGCAACAATTCGTAAAACACATAAATTAAATGGATAATTTATACTGTGAATTAAAATATAGAAGCAAAGCAGGGACTTGTTTACAGTCACTTTTATACCGTGAAAATAGTGTGGGTTTATTTCCATCTTATTTGGCTTCCACCTCAATATCTAATCATTGCTGGAATATGTACACTGGCTTCTTAGCTGAAGGATATTTAATATCTTACCAGTTACTGCCACTAGTTTTCTGCTTTACCCCTGAACAAGTGTCAAGACATACCATTAACCCCATTAAGGCTGCAGATCTTTGCATTATTAAACCAAAATATTGACTTTTGTTAACATGTCGTTTGTCGTGGTTGAAATGCAATTAAATGGGTGTTTATTTTTTCGTGAAATCAATAAAAAATTCTGTTTTCAGATCAAACCTTTATGAATGGAAATACAATTTCTGTACTTTTTAAGAAGATCAATGATCTCATGTTTGTTCAGGTTTGTGTAGAGTGACATGGGGTAGAAGGACCGGGTGAAGTTGTTGGACCAAGGACAGCCGGGGTCGCTCTCTGACTGGGGAATCACACAGGAGGAGCAGGAGAAACGGTAGGAGGAGGTGGAGGGGGAAGGCGGCTTGAAGGACCCCGTAGAAGAAGGAGCCAGGAGAGTCTCTCTTCATGACACACAGAAAGTTTATTCCAGGAAATGCACACACACTTGAGTGATAAGGACATAACGCAATAACAACAGGAGAGCCTGCAAACACTCCTGACTATCTGCAAGTAAGGTTTTCTGCAAACTTTTACGTAGAGAAGCCTTTCTTTGGATCTGCAGATGCACTTTGGTGTCTGCATGGATCTTACAAAAATGTTTTATTTAAAACGTCACCCATTTGTCATTACGGGAATAGGTGGAGGGGGGATGGAGGGGGGATGGGAGGGGGAGGCAAAAAAGGGCAAAGAGGATGGACCCAAAAGCAGAGAGACACAAGGGACAGAGGGATGATCAAGGGTGAGTTTAATGTCCAAAAACAAACACTACCAGAGCTGGGAAGTCCAAAAAGGAGTAACAAAAAATTCCAACGAAAACAGGATAAGGCAATTCAGAAGGAACGGTACAAGGGATACATCTCGGGAAGCCAGCAAAACAAAGCACATAGCTGGAATGGGAGCAGACGACCTAACACTGAGACAGGAGACAAACAAGGTTTAAATACACTGGGGAGGTGCAGGTGATTAGACACAGGAGGACTCAATTAGGGGCGGGGCAGGCAATCACAAAGGCGGGAAAACATACAAAGGCAGGAAGTGAAGTGAACAAAACCCAAGACACCATTTTCCGAGGTATTACTTTTTTTTTCTTTTTTTTTTTTTTTTACCTTGTTCTCAATATGTATATCTGTCCAAAGAGGGGAAGTTGCTGAACTCTTCAATGTAATCATTTAGTTCAGCAACTTCCCCTCTTTGGACAGATATACATATTGAGAACAAGGTAAAAAAAAAGAAAAAAAAAGTGAATGTAATCATTGCGTCGGCATGTAGTGGGATTTAAACGCGTTAAACTACCGAGCTGTTGGGGAATGAATGTTTTCCATTGGTCAATGGGCTGCACCTTCAGAAACTATGTGTTATACGGTGACTTTTTTTTAATGACATGCTATATTAAAAACATTTTTTTTTTTTTTATGAATTCTTTGTGAAATAGTTTAATTTTTTCTGACCCTTTAATGATATACTATGTAATTTATGTGACCATACAACTTTTTTTAATGACTTATTACATACTGTACCGTACTGTTTTAATGACTTCTTTATGACATACTATAATCTGACTTTTCACAACTTTTCTTTAAAACATTTGTGACATACTACACTATGCATTTATAATGACTTTTAATGATACTTTGATTTTCATGATTTATATTAATGGCATACTACAGTATAACTTTTTTTTTAATTACTTTTGTATGACATATTTCATGGGATACTATACTATGAACTTTTTATGACCCATTATACAACGAGATTTTCATGAATCTTTATAACAAACTATACTATGCTTTTTTAAGACATACTATAGTATGACTTTTTAATGACACACTACACTATGACCCTTTTTTTTACTTTTCATGACATACTATATTATGACATTGTTAATGACCTCTGACACTATACACTTTGTTTTTGTTTTTTTTACTTTTTCTTACACCCTATACTATACATTTTTATGACATATTATATTATTACTTTTTAATTACTTACAATACTATGATTTTATTTTTTAACTAAATTAACCATTTCTTTAAAATGTTATGGATTAAAATAGGTAATAGGTAAATTTGTTTTGGTGTATGGATTGTCAAAGAGAAACTTTTAGGTTGTAATTCTTTGAATTATTTTAAGGCCTCTTCACTGACCAAAGCATATACTGCATCCCTCTGTAAAGTACATATTTACATATTTATTTGTTCATCATTCTAGGCAACAAAAAGAAATGCTTTGAGTAAACAGCGTTAAGAAAAGTGTGTTCTACGAGAAAATTAAGAGCATACATCAACCATTTGATGTTATAAATAAGCATTGTATTTTTACATTTTGTACATACACTTTCTCCTGCTAAATCTTCAGTGTTTCAACAGTGTACTGGGAGGCATAAACATGTCTGCTCACAACTCAAGACAAAAAGCCTCTAAAAAAATATTTTTATACAATTATGTGTATGAAAGTGCCGTATTTTTAAATGGTTGGCTTCATAAAGTTAACATTAAAATGTTCGAGTGTCTCTAATGTATAAAATAAACTTTTTTTAAGTCTCACATAAAAATAGATTATGCATGATTATTTTTTGAAGCGTCAGGTTAGACAAAAATAAATGTTAACAGTTCATAAAATCCAACAGAGACTTGTTTACAGACACTATTATGCTGTGTTTTTTTCATCTTAATTCCTCACTGGAATATGTTCGCTGGCTTCTACAGTAGCTGAAGGATATTTAAACTATCTGACCTGTTATTGCCACAATATTCTGCGTTACCCCCCCCTAAGTGTCAAGATACCCCATCTACTGTGTCACTCCTTAAAGGGAGATCTCCAAGAGGCTGCATCTTTGTATTATTAAACTAAAATATCTACATTTTTGATCACAAGTGGTTTTCCAAATAAAAATGGTTGCTTTTGTTTGTGAAACAAATACAATCTGTTCAAGGACCCCTTAACCACTTTTCTTTTGAAGACAATCACTTGGTCAGCTTAAACACCTGAACACACACGTAGAAATGATGATAAGTGTGACAAAAAAGGTGGCTTGTGATTTTCATTATGTTCTCAGTCTTTGTATCTTCTTCGTAAAAGTACATTTCTAGTATTTCTAGGTGGGCGGCGGGCCGTTGGTGTAGCGTAACATGGGGTAGAAGGACCGGGCAAAGTTGTTGGACCCAGTGCAGCCGGGGTCGCTCTCTGACTGGGGAATCACACAGGGGAGGAGCAGGAGAAACAGTAGGAGGAGGTGGAGGGGGAAGGCAGCTCGAAGGACCCTGTAGAAGAAGGAACGAGGCGGGGGCGAGTCTTTCTTCTCTCTGCATGAGACACATAGATAAAGTTTATTACAGGAATACAACAAACGCACACGCTTTTGTGTGATAAGGACATGACTCAATGAAATCAGCCTTCAAACACTTTTGAGTATCTGCAGCCTTTTGTAAGCAATTAAGTAAACTTTTCATCAAGAAAAAACACCATTAAATGATACTGTATTAATAAATGGCACAATACTGAAGTCTTTCTATGCACCTTTGAGTAGAAGAACCCGTCTTTGGATCTGCAGATGCGCTTTGGCCTTGGACGTCTGACGCAGTTTCACAATCCTGAATCAAAGACATATTATTATTTCACCATCTCTTATTTAAACATCCTGCATGATCTTAAAGTCTATTGAAGAAGTATTTAACACCATTTACCAAAGTATTCACGCATTGCATAGGCGGGTTGTGTGATTTTGTGTATTTTTCATGGAATCCAGCTATAATAATAATAATAATAATGTGCATGCAGAGGTCGCTTTACACGCAGGTGTTAAACTACTTTGCTAATGGGGGAATGCAAATGTTCATAAAAATAAATAACAAATAAAAGTATAGTTTTCTTGACCTCCAATTCCTTTAATTGTGACACAACACATAAAAAAGACAATAGCATTAAGGACTGATATGAAGTAGCCTACAGTAATTCTATTCAAAAGAGTTTAAGTGTGTGTTATAGGGAAAAAGATTGTGTTTGTCGCTCTCGCGTATAAATGATATTACTCTTTCTAATAAATCTTGTATTGGTTAGTCACTCAATTCATTCACTTGTGCTTTGTTCCCACTCCGTCAATCAGAATGTTATTGCATTAGCTGTCTCTGTCTGACAATAAATGTTTAGAAAAAGTTTGTTCAAGTATGTCGCTGATGTAACTTCAGAACTCGGAAGTGATGATGAGGTCTTAAAATCATGGAAATAGCCTTAAAAAGGTCTGAAAGGGTATTTAATTTAATTTCAGGATCCCTGCATATAGCCTGTAGTAACAATCTTGTTTTAAATATATGAAGTCCATAAAAATATTAATTTAAGGACCGTTGTTTGACACGACAAAGAAAGGTTTCTGGTTAAACTCTCACCAGGCGTTGTTGCAGAGTGCTGAGGTCCTGGTCCACTTGCCTCAGCAGCAACTTCAGTTTTCTACTCGTCACGTGGAGCTTCTCCTTGGCCTCGTCGGTCTCCTCAGCCTCGTCCTCGGGCTGCAGCTGAGACCACAGAGCCTGGAAGGAGGCCTGCTGAGTCTGCCGGCCCTGCAGCTCCTTCAGCAGCTCCTTCAAAACACAAACGTAAGAGATGGTGACGGAGCAGCACAGCGGGACAGCGAGCGGTCGACAAAACCTGATTATGTGCTCACTGTGAGCGTGCTGCGATGCTGCTGCAGGGCTTGAACTGGCGTGTCCGGGTCACCGATGTCCACTGCATAGCGTCTGCTCTCTGCGTGGGCCAGCCACAGCAGCAGGGAATGGAGGGTTTCATGGAACTCCTGTGTGGAGAAGAACAAAAGCAGTGGTATTTAGACGTAATTAGATCTTTTAATCAATGATGGACTGTGCAGGAATGTGTAGCTTAGAGATTTGGTGCAACCTACATATTCTTACGACAAAGTTTTGGCAACAGATTGGGAATGAAGAAAAAAAACATTCTCCCTATTACAAGTCAGTGTACCATCAAATATGAATCAGTTACAAGTAATTAAGTATAAGTACAACGGTATTGGCATCAAAATATACTTAAAGTACTTAAAGTAAAAGTACTCATCATGCAGATTTTCCTTCGCTTTGCTAAAATGAGCCCTAACTTTGAAGCTCTTTATTCTGTATGCCATTATAAGAGTCCAACGAATGCAAACTAACGCACTACGTTACCTTGAAACGTTTATAAATATGTTGTTTGTGGACATCTAACGTTACATACGTAGTGGAAAGGTTTATTTTATAAAGTGCAAATTAAAAATGTCTACAAGCTGTGAGAATGGCATTAAAATACAAACGAAAAAGGAAAAGTCTGATAAACTCAAGAGAACAATCCACCTTCTGTCATACTTCAAATGAAAAAACATACCGAACAACAGTAAGGGCATAGTAAGAGCAAAATATTTTTCACTTGAGACACTCCTTCCTATTTCAAGACACCACAAGACTATAATAGTCTATTATGAATACTTTCTTCTCACCTGGCAGCGCATCAGCCTTTTCCTCAGGCTGGTGTCCCACTGCTGGAGGCCTGTACACGCTCGGCCCCAGTCTTGGTTCATGCCAGCCAGCCTCTCCTGCAGTTCTGTTTCTTCCTGAGCTTGCAGGTTGACCGACAGCATGATGGACTTGTAGCGAGTAAACGTCCTCTGCATCTCCTGCAAGAGAACATCCATGAATACAAAAGCTGAATACTTAGCATCAGATCTGTAGCATTTGGTCTTAAATTCCACCTTTAGTTCCGTGGCTCTGGCTGCCATGTCCTCAATACTGGCTGCTGGGTCGGACTGCTGGAGGCGCTCTAGCTCCGGGTTCACCTTTTCCAACCAGGAAGTGATGTCGTCGAGGTCAGACGTGAGATCACCTGAGGCCTGCTGTGGGCTCCTGGACTGAGCCTGGAGCAGCTCCCAGCGTTCAATCACACCTGAGAGGGCAAACACATTTACTGATGTAGAAGTCGAAGTGTGTGTTGTTTCTTTTGTCACAAGATGCTATGAGCAGCGTACCGTCATTAAATATTAATGAATAGACATTAGCACCAGCCATGACTCCTGTGGATGCCAATGTCCAAGCTTCCAGTTCGTCACACAGACGTGAAGAAACATCAGCGTACGGGGCCGGTTTACAGAAGGTTTTAAAACACAACACTCAAAGGAATACATCTTAAGCCTTTATCTGCTGCATGGCTCTGCTCTCAAATTGTTTATTTATGAATATTGTGTTGTGGTTTAAAACATCTTTACTGACTGGCCTTGAGTTGAGCATTGAGCTTTACGATCCATCACAGTGAATATCAAGTCTCTCACCTGACTGTTTGTCTGAGGCAGTCAGTCCCGACAGACCGAGGTCTTCCGGCTGCTCCTCATCGTCCAGGATCAGCGAGACTCTTTTAATGTCCTCAATGCTGCCGCTGCACTCAGACATGAGACGCAACTGCCGACACAAGAAAGACACTGTTAGCAGAGACGGCTGGAGGCGCACACAGGCAGCACACAGGCAGCACACAGGCTGTAAGAAGCATCTATTCGTATTTCACAGTAATTGTCCTCCCCAGTTAACTGGTACTGGTTTACTTGCATCCACTAGGGCGGTATTTTTGAAACGTACATAGCCCTGCTTTAGAGGAGTGCTGGTGAGGGTGGGAGGAGCCTCAGGGTGGCCCTCTGAGTCCAGCTGTGTTTCTGTGCCTCCCTGTGATCCCCATCTTGGAGACTCGTGTCCAGCCATGGACCTGCTTGAAACTGTAACACAAAAAAAAAAAAAAAAGCTTAGCTCCACCAGCATTAATATGCAACACCCTCATCTTTGACAAATCTAGTCGTATTTCCGACTAAAAACTTATAATTTGGGTATACTGTATTTCTCAAATTTGTTGACCTATAATAACACCGGTTATTATTGGTCGGGGAAGCAAATTATGAGATGCAGGTTTTTTGTTTTTCGGTGAGACATATTATACTTTCTTAACTGTAGCTCTCTATTTGGGAGATAAAAACATCGGGTTCAAATTATGACTCACTCCCTGTATGCCAGGATATTATGGTCAACTCAATTAATGCCACTGAGGGAAATGTCACTGGAAGAACATTTACAGCGATCAGTGGTGAGAACTCCTCAGTTACTTCATTTTACAAAACTGAATTTGGATTCATTCAATACAAGATTTTTTAAGCTTTATTTATATCCTACTTATTAGCCAGTTGGTGTCCTTTTTAAAAATAATTTAGACCACAGGGTGTCTAAAATGAAACATAGACTAAAATAAATGAAAGATTTTCCAAACCACAGCTGGAAGCAAAGTCTCAGAGCAGCAGCAACATTACGACAAGCAAATAGATGCAAAGTGATACATGAGCTGCTAGAAGATATTTGTTGGAAACTTATTTCACCATTGAGAGTTAAGAAGTGGATTTATTAAGCAGAAGGTGAAGATGTTCTTTTTAGCCTACCCAGTGAGGAGGCTCGTAGGGCCTCTGGGGCTTCGACAAATCCCTCCTGGCTCTCAGTCAACTCCACCTCTGAGAGGAGAGAGGGGTCAGAGTAGAGACGTATGGATGTCTATGAATGTGTGTGTGTATTTATGTGGGAAATGGATGTTACATTTATTTATTTTTTTATTGGTAGTTTGGACTTTTTTGAAGGGAGTTATATAAGGTACCACAGTAGATGGCGGTCGGCACGGTACTCCCGTCAAAAAATGACGGGAGTACTGGCACAGGAGCAAAGCGCTGTACTATTGTGGACGGGGTAGCCACCAAAAATAATAACTCATAAACTGCCGTAATCTAAAACTGTCTGCTTCTCCAAACTCTGGGCGTGCGGACCGCCATCTACTGTTGGTAATACATTGACTACGGATAAAAATCCGAACTATCACTTTAACATCTTAGAAATCCCATTAAATTAATAATTTTACTCCCAGAAAAACTGAAGTAATCCTTTTTTACCCAGGAGCTTTTTCAATAATCCAGGAACATTTTTAGGGACTCAAAAGCTTTACTTGCATTTTGACTGGAGAAACTAAATCTAAATGTAAAGCCGTGGTTCCTGGGTGTCAAACAGTCGCTGGCTTTCAGGTGTTTCTAGTCTCCTTTCATCTGCTTGTCTCTTTTGCAACAACCATTCAAACATCACAGTCACATTAGGGATAATATGACCGTGTGACATTTAAAACCCTTACAGCAATAAAAACTAGGAAACCTAAAGTGTGGTAACCGTAAATAAATATATTTTTCTGTAAATCTACCTGATAGTGCACTGAAGTAAGTTCTGTTATCCTCATGTTCTTCCTCCTCCTCATCATCCTCATGGGACGATGACCCTCCTACGTCTCCGGTGTGGTCCCACTCCAATGGCAGGGAGTCCACGCTCACCGGTGTCTCCCGCCCCGAGCGCTCCAGTGGAGAGGCCAGCAGGCGGGTGGGTGTCGCCGGGAGGCTTCCTTGGCTCCGCCCAAGCCAAGGTCGGCCAATCAGCTCCAAGCTCGACTCCAAGGAAAAGGCAGTACCAGAGAGCACCGGTTCTTCTCTGATCGTCTAAGGTGCAGAAATAGCAGGTATTCAGCTTAAATTAAAGATTGATCCTCCTGTCAGAGCATCTCAGGGGTCAATTTTCATCATGTTTGAAAAGCTGCGATTTGCAACATGGGATCACTTGCTCTCTAGTATATTTGGAGATGCTTCGCCATGAAGAATCCAAAGCCCTCTAGGACTCCAAAATGTATCTAGAATTTGCCAACAACAATCACCATCATCGCCACCATTTGCGATGAGCATGTCATAAATTTGGATTTCAATGTAAGATAAAGAAGGCATTAAATTTAGACATATAAATGTAAAATCAAATATGTTGAGATTGCAAATGGAATCACAGATGTACAAAATAAAAATCAGTAAAATAGAAAAGAAAGATTGAGATTTACTTGTTTAAAAAGGAAGAAAAAAAGCCATAAATCCAGTTATAAATGGAAGAATGAGGTGGTTTATGTGTGTGTGCTCCAGCTCACCGGGGGCTGGCTGAGACGCTGGTGAAAGCGGACCAGTCTGCTGAAAACCTCCTGGCAGTAGGAGTGCAGCTCCTCCAGCTCGTCTTCTATCAGCGCTGCATCCTGCAGTGAGCTCTTCTGGATTAGACCCTCTCCAAATACTATCAGCCCGTCAATGCGCTCTGTGTTCAGGGTGATCTCCTTCTGGAAACTCTGCAGGAAAGAGGATTGGATGGTTGGATGAACAGAGACAGAGTCAGTAAAATGAGGAGTTTCAGAAAACCCAAAGGAACTAAACACAACTGCTAATAGTATCTGTTATAGTATCTTTTCTCCTCGAAAAGATATAAAGGCTTGAAGTCAGACAAATCAAACTGAAAAATTAACTGATCAGAGCTTTTTTTTTCGAAAATTTGAATGTGACTTCTAGTTTGTCGTTTGTGCGGTCGCTATGAAACAAGCGTCTGCATGTGTTCCAGTATGTCCTCACATTGAGCTGTTGGATCTTGTGATGGACGTCGCTCTCTGAAAAGTGTTCCACGTTGGTGAGCTGCAGGTCCAGCTCGGTCAGCCACACCAGCATGCTCTCCCTGGTGCCTTCAAATTCCTCCCTCTGGCTGGTGAAATACTGAGAGAAAGGTGAAGGAGATGAGCAGGGGAGAGAGGAAAAACAGGTTCATAAATATACATTTTTAACAACTTCATGACTTTAATTCATAGCAAACAGTAGAGCGATGTCAAGGAATGAGGGGAAAGGGAAAGAACAGAAATTGTGGACGCTACGGGTCATGGTCAGCGCCTTTCATGCCCTCTGCCCCGCGCTGTACCTTGAGTCTGCGGAGGATGGCAGACACTCTGCGGTGCAGGTTGTCCCAGCGGCGGTTGCCTTCATGGACCATGACTTTGAGCTGGCTGGCTCGGTCAGTGCGGTTCTCCCTGGCCAGGCGGCGGTACTGGTTATTGACTAGTTCCAGCTGGGTCAGCCGCTCATGAACCTGCCTTTGGAAACCCTAAAAAGAGCAGAGCAAGATGGATTGAACCAGTTATAGAGTAACAGCAAGGGGTTATGGCTCCAAATATTATAACAAGTCTTTGAATTGATTTATGCCATTAAATGTTTTAGTTGTGTGTGACTCACCACCCTCCTATTCATAATGTCAAATACAGCTGAAATGACTAGTTGATTGAAACATTTGTTGATCAACTGAAATTATTTGGTGTGAATTATGAAAATAAATTAATAACTTAAGGATTTTTTTCAAGGAAGATTTTTTTTAAAAAGCAAATATAAGTGTAGTGACATCTTTGGGTTTTAACTGACAAAAAAAAGCTATTTAATCTGTTAACTCTTGGTAATCATGACAGAGGCACATTTAATAAAGAAACAACAACAACTATTGACTAATTGACAAAATAAACAGATTAATTGATAATGAAAATGATAGTTTGATTCACTTCACATTTGTATCTATATTTTCTAGCTGTTAAAAGACAAATTGGGATACGAGTGGTATTTTGCTATTTATCTAACAGACACTAGGAAGAATATTGAGGAAGAAATAATAACTGGTCATAGAGGAAAAAGGTGAAACACCCATCTAGTCTGTCAAGTCAACAATTAAAAATTCATGGTTTGGTCACATCCAATACAGAACAATGGAAATATTTCACTTTGAGAAAACAAGCACGCATTCAAAAAGTCTGTTCGGTTTGCCGACGTCACAACTGACCTCGAACTTCTTGAGCTCCTCCTTGGCGACGGTATAAAGGACGTCTGCAGAGTTGGGATTGGCAGCGGTGCGCTCGGCCATCTTCAGCCAATCCTCAAACCGCGAGTAGTCATCGAGGAACTTGCACCAGAGTCTCCAGGTCTCCTCGATCCTACAGGGACACATCGTACTGGAGTTAGAGTTATTCTATGACACTGATGAAGGCTTTTCTAACCAATGAGTGGATCTTTCTTTTGTAATTTGAAGCGTTGGATAAAAGTTCCTCATCAAAATGTTTAATCTTACTTTAAATTATTAATTTGATTAGAATGAACTAAATGCACCAGGATTGTTGACTGCAAAGTGATATATTGGATGTAAATGAAGTGCTGTCTGCAAACTTTGGAATGTGGTTATGGATGAACTGGCCGAAAGGGATTTCACAGAGCTGTGTAACAATCATATACATCTCAATATGTAGTAATATCAGTAGTAATAGTAATAAACAAAGAACCCAAAGAAGTCAAGTTCTTCTATTGTATAAGATCTTCAAAACTTGTTTGCATGTAAGAATGGGTGTGAATTGGGTGGTTGCTCTGATCTGAAAAGTGTCAGTACGTGTGTGTGTGTGTGTGTGTGTGTGTGTGTGTGTGTGTGTGTGTGTGTGTGTGTGTATATTTTAGTTCCTACCTGAGCCTCCTGTCTAGCGCCATGGCACAGATGGCCCTCCACCGCTGGTCCAGGCTGTGGCTGGTCTCCTGCAAGGAGTCACTCTCCGGCTCGGTGCTGCCAGCAGCATCTTCGTCCCGCAGCAGAACGTCACACAGGCTGAGCACGGACACAACGCCCTGCGTGTGCTGCTCGATGTCCCTCTGCAGCTCCTGGACGGGCACATGGACGGACACAAAGTCACACATGGCATCGGACCACACCAGTGAAACCATGTGTTAAACATCCGTCAACAGACATACAGATGGAGGACAGGAGCTCACTGCAGGAGACCACCCACTCCCAAAATTAAACAAAGAACAGATATGAATTATTAATCATAAAAAGAGACACAAAGAGTAAGTGGGAGTGACAGTGAAGCAGAAAAACAAAGTGTGAGAGGAAATATAGAATTAAAGTGTGACAATACTAACAATACTGTAAATACAAAGAGATGACACAACAACAAAAATCTCATGAAATAGAAAAACATTAAGACAACAAAAGGAAAATCTAATAAAAAAGAGAAAATTTCACAACGCGGTAACCTACAACAGAAATTTGAGTTTAAAGACAAAACACTCCGTTTGGTGGACTGGCTTAGCAATAACAGAGTGTGTTCCTGTGTACCTGCTGCTCGGCCAGCCTCCTCTGGATCTCCTGGTGGTGACAGACGCTGTAGGTGACGGGTCTGGACAGTTCGGACTCGATGCGAGAAAGCCACGAGCGGAGGTTACTCATGTTCTTATCCAGCTGCTGCACCGCCACCAGAGTCTCCTTCAGCTTTTTTACCCTAAACACACACACACAAACACACACTGCTTTATTAACGTTATCTTCTATTTTTTTTAAATGAAGTAAATCTGGTACAAAGCATCTCTTCTCTTTGTATGAGATTAATGTTTTTTGTACAGCACCTTGACAAGTATATATAAAAAGGACAAAATGAAATGAAATAAAAAGAAAAGAACAGACAGAAACACAAAAAGGCAAAACGGAAAGAAAGACAAAAAGAGAGAAAATTAAAGAAAGGGAAAATAGAAGAAAAAAACAGAAAAGAAAAGACAAATGATAAGACAAAAAAAGAAAAAGGAGAAACAAAGTTTAGCTCTCCACTAACCAACAACATTCTCAGGTATATTATAGTACAACTTCCAAAATCACCATGGTAACTGACCCCGTCATGAACACACACACACACGCACGCACGCACGCACGCACACACACACACACACACACACACACACACACACACACACACACACACACACACACACACACACTGGTGTCATAGCAACGCCTGGGACAATAAGAGCACTCTTCGGAAGCTTAAAAGCCTGAAGTGTGCCCCATTTGGGAGTTTGACTTAATTTCCCCATTTGATCCTTCCTCTTCTGTTGAAGTCCAGTAGGGAGACGCTCTCCACCAAAATATTAAGCACTGAAAACAGCTGAGCGTCGGCGGCAGGCTGAAGAACTCATGAAAGGGTCCAAACAGATGTCGGACATTTGGACTATACATACGTTGAGAGTCTGCATAGATCTTTTCTTATGAGATCCAATTTGAGTTTTAGACCTTCGGAGTTAGGCTATTTTAATTTTTGGGTGGTTCTTACTTCTTCAAGTAACTAGTTTAGATTTAAAAATTTTAATTACGATTAACATATATATGTATATTTTTTGTACCAAAGCTGTGGTGTTGGAAATGTCAACTGATTTCAATCCCTAGTTACCGTTCAGGAATAATGTAGAGTATATTTTGTGTGTGTAGTTAATGTGGCTTTATGTTTATGGCCGTGTAATGAAGACATAATAGACTCACTGTAAATTCTGTCTTGAAAATACTCTTCCCCTCTGCAGATACAACCATCCTTGTCAACTAAATTGTCCCCGTCTCTTTCACTCCCGCTATACCTCTGACAGCCTAACAAAGGCCAGCAGCTTCATGCCGAGGCCCAACAAAGACACAAAACCCGGTCAGGGGTCCTCGCAGAGGAAAAAGGGACACGAGGAGAATGAACAGAGCAGAAAAGAGCTGGAGGATAAGTGAGGATATAAGTTTGGCGTTAACAAAGTAGAGGACTCAAAGTTACTCCGAGACTTAACTCTTTTCACCTCATTTCACTTTTACATACATAATGCTGCTTAGACTACTTGATTATTGCATTGCATCAAATTAGTTGTTGCCAGCAGCTGAACTAAAGGCATAAAGACTACGAAGAAAAGTGACGTAAAATATAATGTAAAAAATGTCATACTTTCTTTCCGGAAAAAATGTCCAGCTTCTCTTTTTTTTCAAAATGTTTAAAGCACCTTTCCATGAAAATTACAAGGACATTAAAAAAAGGTAAAGAATTCAGAATTACAGTATTTAACATCTTGGCTGCATCGAGCCCTCTGAAACTTCACTTTGAGAACCAGCGATTAATGCATGCCGACAGACACAGCCCCTCCCATACTAACCCACCCTCCCTCGCGTCATCCCACTCTGACAGACTACACAAAGTGTGGGGGAGAGTCAGTGGGGACATATGGTACTGTCTGAGACGTAAGCACAGCTTTTCTTGTTTTTCTTCGGTGATGGTGGGGGTAGCTTGTATGTGCAGGTTTGTATCTCCGGCTCTTACACAGGACTGTCCATCTGTCTGAGGGGAGGGGTCGGGGGCAGTAACAGTTTACCATCACAGGGGCTTAACCTACAGTCTGTACATTAGAAGCCATGAATTCCCGACAGCTGCAGAGCACGACTAACATAACAGCAGGAGGATGGATCTGCATTAGAGCCATTGTTTAATTACAGGCTCCCAGTTAAAACCATTTTCAGTCCATAATTATGCTTTTTAATGTAGCGTAGCTTTGTGGGGTATGGTGCCTGTGCGGAAGGCCAATAATGGGGCGACATTTATTGTGTGGTACTGAAAAAACATCCACACACACAATTATTTTTAATCTAAAAAACCTTTCAGTAATTGCCGTTGAAAAGTCTAATATTGTTTGCTTTCCGTCTGAGTTTTCTGAAAAGTGATTCAATTGATAAAAAAAAAAATACACACACACACACATCCATGCAAGGGGGCCACTAAATCCCTACTTTCAGCTTCTCGGACAGATGTGGCTGTTCTCACCTGGCTTCGATCTGGTGGAAGAGGTTGTGCCACCGCTGGTTGACCTCCTGCAGCGAGCCGTGGACCTTCGTCTGCTTGGCCTCCTCGCTGGCTAACAACAGCTGCTCACCCAGCTGCTTCAGGTGGCTTTTATTCTCACTGAACAAGTTGATTTCCTCCATGCAGTCCTGTGGAAAACATGGCATGAAAACATTGTGCTGCTTTATAAACATCATGTCCTGAAGAAAAAGAGAAGGAAAACCCTCACAGACTGTGTCTATCCAGTGCAGGTTAAACCTCTTTGGATTGTTAGCAGGCAGATTCCATATGGAGATTTTTTCAGTAGTGTTATCATGTACATTACATGATTTTATATTATGGATGTAAATTTCAACCGGAGTAGAAATTATTTATGCTCAATGCTCATGAAGCATAACATTAGTAAACTGCATGTTTTATGCTCATTTGGCCAATCTGTTATTTTTTTTAGAGCAAAGGACACCAAATAATGAGGTAAGCATCTTAGTTATGACATAATCTTGTCCATTACAGAACATTTAAATGACCAGCAAAACACAAAAATATGGATTTCAGTACAATTTCAAGTCAAGAGGAATGCTTCTAAGTGTCAATAATACACTTCCCCTGTTCAGTGTCCCGTTCATTCAAACCGCCAAACCCCTGTTTCCATGCCCCTGAGCAGTCACTTATCAATGTGAAGTGCCATCTTTAGCTATCCAAATAATAAAGAGGGACTATCAAGTGCCACTAATTTTCTCATCTCATCTTACAACTCAAAACAACGATCCTGCAGCGCTCAAACCAATTATTATCTTGTTGAGTAAATGAGCACGCTTCATGATGAGACAGGAAGGTACAAAAGGCTTTCAGACTCTGAAAGGACAACTGTTGTGTAGGAACAAAAGGAAGTGCGGCCATCTCATTCCAGGCCACCATCTGTTATAAACAGCATAATTCATGTTGCTCACGTATGGATTTCAACCTACACAAGTGGGTTGATTGTGGGAATTACAGAATGTGTTATTCATGAAGAAAAGTGTGCAAGAAGTATGCAGTATAAATATGTTACCATGTGCGTACAGGAGCATACCGATGAAATAATACCTGCAATGTACAGTAATCTCTGTAGAACTGTTCTTCCACGTGTTCAGAGAGGAAGATATTCATATTCATAAGGTCTTGTACCTTCTTCAGTTTCTCCACCATTTCCTCGATGCTCAGCTCTCCGCTGTGGCACACCTTGCTCTCCATCTGAGTCAGCCAATCACAGAACTCTTTGTTCTTGTCGTTGAAGATGGTCCAGGCATTGAGACGGTCTGCAATTTCTTGTCTGCGCAAGGATACCTAGGAAGAGTGATGTAAGTGTCATTTAGCAACCCTGCACACGGTAGGGTAGGGAGACGAATGTCAGTCCTGGCTGGACACCTGTGGTGCCAGCTGCAGTGAGAAACAGATCAATAAAGGTTCATCTATTGATCCTTCACCTACAAGTTACATATTGCATGGAAACCGAAGCTGTACATGACCCACAGCAGATAAGTATTGGTTTTATATCTGCATGAGCAACTTTTCAGGCAATGATCATGCTAGTTTAGGGTAACTAGATGACAAACCAGGTATTATGGAGCATTGACCGCACCGAGCACTAAACAAGATTTATAGCGTTTAAACAAACCATAAATCTGACAACATTTACACCAGCAAAAGAAATGTGTTTCAGTTACTAAACAGACTTGCTGGGAACAACTGCACGCAAACATCTCTAAACTGTCTGCGCAACAGTGCATTTAGTAGACTAGATCTTGGTTCAAAGGGACACATAACCTAGTAAAGTAGTAAAGAAAAGCACTGTTCAATACAACAGACTACATGGTACTGATGTGAATAAAAAAACAGCCAAAAGAACTGAAATATTAATGGTTTTCTTTTAATACCAGTGCCATTTAATCTCTATCAGAATCAGTAATCAACTGAAATCCCTCAGGGACTCTGGCTGTTTGATAAAATTAACAAGGTCCATTTTCCTAATGACAGCTTAACGCCATGAGAACACCCCGTTACATAGCTGAGGAGGGGGCTGATGATCTTTTGGAGGTTAAAGGGCTTAGCGAGCCCACAAGGCATGTTTGAACCAGCTATATTTTACTGCTCGGTGGCATTTATTTCATTTAAATGAGCCCCGCTTTGGTTTTGATGTACTAACACTGCTGCGCCTTTTGGACTCTGGATAATTTAGGGAGCATTGTGAGCTGCCGTCACCCCGTGAGGACTTTGGGCTTCACCCGGAACAAAAGAGCCTGTCCCCTGAATCCCTTTAACCCAGCCAGGCCATCTGCTCAGCGGACCCATTCCAGTGGCTTCCCCCACCTACAACCTGTTAGCTATGCAGAGGAAAAGGTTGTGGCTCAGATCCATGGCCCCCGGGCATGTCAGGAATGAATAAGGATGAAACATCTTGTGTGTAATCTAACATCTGAAATTAGTGTGTGCTTCCTCAAATAACCAGACTTAAGCAGTTGTTATGACATTTTCTTTTTTTATCTTTTTTTTTGCAATGGCTTAAGTATGTACTTTGTTTTATGAAACAACAATGATTCAACCTATGTACTGTACACGCATATATGCTTTTACATTTGATATGCAATAACTGGTAGGGCTTTCCTTGAAGACATCCAATGGTTTTCAGGAAATTATGTGTTTCATGTATGAGGTTTGTTTTGGGCCAAATTTAAGAATGAAGTAGTCAGGATGAGCATCTACTGTACCATACTTACATACGTACAGATAACAAAGACACAACTACATACAGAACGCCAAACAACAGAAAACACGCCGGCTGCTATGGCTGCATCTGTGAACCCCAATAACTCCTGCCAAGAGCAGGTGGAAGCAGCCAGTTCTGAGTGGGCACCCAATTAGCATGAATGCAATGGTCCCATAACCCTAATAACGGACCGAGGCACGTCATAACCGGTGGTTTCTCTGGAACAAGTGCGTGTTTGTGTTAAAGCCAAAAGACTTAACTGTAGGAATTTGAACCCATGTCTATACAGTAGAGCTGCTTTCACAAATAATGCAGTTACAGAATTAGCGGCCTGTTTCTGTTTGAGCGTTGATTGTTCTGTTAGCCCAGTGCGTCCGAGCAAGGAGCTGACTACAAGCTGCAAAGCTGTCAAGTGACTTTTTCAAAACATCTGAGAAAGCTGCATAAAGCTCCGCGTTTCTTTACATGCTGATACAAGCAGAAAAGGCTCCATTTGACTTAGAGGTATAACCGAATCCAGAACTGTCCCATACAACACACATCTGGTACAAACAATAAGATTGAGTTTTTGCACTTTTGCAGTCCAAATGTTAAGAAAACAAATTAGTTTGACCTGTATGGGGGCAAGTTGGAAGT
This sequence comes from Ophiodon elongatus, assembly GCA_016806645.1. Classification (NCBI taxonomy): domain Eukaryota; kingdom Metazoa; phylum Chordata; class Actinopteri; order Perciformes; family Hexagrammidae; genus Ophiodon; species Ophiodon elongatus. The sequence goes on along the minus strand of JACSYO010001682.1, from coordinate 4,000,119 downwards.
AGTGTTAACAAGAGGACAAGAATTTGTCATTTTCCCTCCAAGAACCGGCACATGTTGCTCTTTTCTCAAACAAATGAGTGTGTGTGCGTGTGTGTGTGTGCGTGTGTGTTTGCGTATGAGTGTGTGTTTAGCCCCAGTGGTGCAGAGGCTTTGTGCTGCTGGTCAGCACCAAGACACTACGGGTAGCAACTTGTTCCTCCTTCTTTCCCACTCTTTGCCCCACTCCTTCCTCTCCACCTGCACCAGCTACACACTCTCACTTTCTCTGGTTCACTTCATGGTCTCTCCTCTCTCCCTCTATTTCTTTTTTTTTGGTCAGTTCTCACCTTCATACACAACTCTTCCCATTGACCGTGGAGTTGCTCCAGCTGCTGCTCCAGCAGAGCCGAGTCACCGGCCGCCACGTACTGGGACAGGTCCGTCTTCATGGTGGCCAATTCTCTAAATCCACCGGTCAAACGCTGCAGTAAGAGGTCTGTCTCCTGCATAACACACACATACACAGACCGCCAGTCAGACCGCCATGTACAAGCTGCGTGGACACGCTTCTATACCTCTTTCTCGCTCGGACCGTCCAGATTAAAGGGCTGTGGACGGGAAAGGGGGAGGGGATAGGAAGGGGGAGGGGAGTGAAAGCATGGGGGTATTAAATAAAAGAAAGGGGGGTAAACCTCAGAGTGGTGGGATGGGGGGTGGCTACTGATGGAGTTGAGGGGTGGGGGAACTTTGGCCCGTTTGCAGACCAGCTGACAGATTCATGCTGCTGATTTATTGGAACTTTATTTTTTTTTATTTTTTTTGCAATTTCCGTCCATCAAGTTGATTATTAAATCAGGTTACGCAATGAACGCAGTCACAATCAGAGTCTGGTTTCCTGCAAATTCAAACATTGATACTGAGAAGTAATTTGGGCATTGCATCACAATTTGTGTGCTTTTGGGGGACCGTCTCCTTGGTGTCCTGCTAAATGATTGGCTGCAGTGATATGGACTTATATTTTAGCCACAAGGACGTAGCTAGGATTTTAGATACACTCAGGTCACGAGTCCAAGAGTCCCTAACGGCTAAGAGTCGGGTCCTTAGAATGAATTGAAGAAGTTAGAAGTTAGAAGAGAGAAGAATACTGTTTTGAACTACTTTCCTAGTTTCAATAAAAATCTGTAAAATAAAGTAATTATTTATCATTAGATTTATCATATTATTTGGTAATGCTTGTGCTCTACTATCAGTCAACAAATGTAAGTTTGGCACGGAGCAGCAGAGCCACTAATCAATGTATGTACCAGGAACAAAAAGATCATTTCTGTGTCAATGTTCTATATCATTATAAATGAAACCCATGAAACCCTTCTATTATGAGTACGTGATAGCAGAAATACCGGGCTGTGATTAATTTCATTCCTATTCCAGTAGAATACAGTCAAGGTTACACACAGACTGTCTGTTTTGTAATTACCTGAACATGTTTCTCCCCCTCAGAGTCCTGCGGTCTCTCGGGCAGCGGCTGTTTCAGCATGGTGTTCAGCTCATCCAGTTCAGACGTGATACCGGTTACCTTGTCCTGACTCTGAGACCACTTCTTAATAAACAGCAGCAAAGAGAGGAGGGAGATCTCAGGAGTCAGTTCAACAAATATCTGACACGTTATGATCAGTAACCTGTAATGTTTAACCACAAAGGCCTGGGCTGCTATGAAAACCTGTGCAGTACATTTTTGGGAACTATGTATTGAGAAACATCAATCACCACAGAGGAAACCTGCTTTTAGTTAGTTATATCACAAACAAGTGAAATGACTTTGGCTCTGTTGCTTTTGCAGTAAAGCGATCAGAAACAATTAAGTATGTTTCTAAAATTGCGTTTGTAAAACTTTGTAAAAGGCAGAAATATACAATGCCATCTGTGTTCTTAATTCTGTAAATATTTATACTTTCAAATGCTGAAAAGAATACTTAATGAAACTAAAACATTCATGTCAAATGCTGAAAGGACCAAGACTGCTTAACTTAAAGTTTTAGTAACTGAAGTCCAAGCATAAAGTCAATGAATCCAATATTTTAATAAAACAAAAGAGAAGAGCACCCTTCTGGTCCTACAGACCTTTATTCACTTGGCCAGTATGATAACCAAGTTGGTCTCTTGCTTGTCAGTTCTACTTTGTGCATTAATGCTGCTCTCTGTGTGATCTCTGACATGTTGCTCAGATGGAGTTCCCTTTCCCCGGGAGGATCCTGTTTAGCCTAAAGGGGTTAAAACAACTTTCCCTGACCTTGCTGGGCCTGGGCACCAACACATGTCGATACTGTATTTAACTCAGCTCATGAATCTAGGCAGCGCTTCTGTAATTCAGACAACACTGATCTGTCAGTGCTTGGAGGCAAAAGGGGTTTAACTAAAATATCAGCAATGTAAATTAAAGTATTAACCAATCTGAATTTACCCAACAATTCTGCCTCACTGCTTTGCTCATTGTACTTTATTTCTATAAGATTTTATAAGATTCTAAGTATGTCTATGATATGTGTATATGTATAATGCCTGTATGATATAGGAGTCCTGCTCTGTACAGTGACGGAATTAAAGGGACGGACACTGGTAACCAGACATCTCTGGATGTGGATCATGGATAGATTTGAGCTTCTCTTTGATCCCTCTTGGCTGGAGATCTGTGCCAGGGCAACACACCAGATTGTGTGTGTGTGTGTGTATGTGTGTGTGTGTGTCTGTGTGTCTGTGTGTGTCTGTGTGCGTGTGTGTGTTGGGGTAGGATCAGGTCCTGGATATGTGTCACTCCTCCTACTACTATGTTAATACTGTAACACATGCTCTTCTCTTGGATTTTGTGAGTCCAAAGCTGCTCAATATATATAAGTTTTACTGGATTCTCCAGTATTAAAATACTATTTCTGAATATTTGTTTTGGTTTGAGGAAATCAATAAGGTCCCTTGGCTGTAGTTTAGAGTTCAGAAGTGGAGCTCAAACAGTGCAGTGGATTTGTATCGTGTTGTCCCTTGATAGAATTCATAGAAAGATCTATATCTAAAGAAATATCAGCAGGACTATATCATGTTTATCCCAAAGAGGTTGTTTTCGTTTCACTTTGTTTGTTTGTCAGCAGGATTAAAAATTGTAATGAAATTTAGTGGGTTTGCCCATGGGTAAAATGTGAAACGTCCACTTAATGCTTTCAACAACCAGACTGAACTAAACCGGAATGAGACTGACTCATCCAGAAAGAGACAGAACCATCAGGACCAGTTCCAAAGAAGAACCCATAAAATGTAGGAGCGGATCCAATTCCCGGGGCGGATTCACAAATAATGTTTCACTTTTATTATCATTGTGAGAAAGCGCATAGCCTTGGCGGAGGTCTGCGCTCTCTGGGCTTTGTTGTAGTTTTTGTTTTGAAAGTAAAAAAAATAATAGATAAGAGTGTTCATGGAAAATATGGCTGTTACCTGAACAGCTGTGCTGACAAGCTCTCTTCTCCTCTCCAGCACTGAGGTGGTCCGTTCCCAGGCCTCCTGTATGGCCTGAAGCTCTGACTGCAGTTGGCTCTGACTCTCTGACTGAGTCATGGTTTCACATAAACGTCTGCCAGCCCCCAGCGTCTGGGTGTACACGGTGGAGTGCAGACCCAGAGCGTCTTTAACACACTTCGAAAAGGAATGTGGGGAGATACAGTTTTTTTTATTATTGTTAATCATTTTAAACAAATTAGAATATCACATTTCGCACAATTTTACTTGTCCGTTACTATAAAATAAGATTTTTGTTCATCAATGTAAGAAGCTGTACATTCTCACTGGCATCCAAACACACTAACCTGGTAATCATCCGTGCAGCTTGGTAGCTGATGCAGAGTACAGAGAGCAGGTCCAGCAGGGGGCAGCAAAGGGTCAACTTCCCTCAACAGCCTCCACAAACGTTTCGAGCCACGATGGTAGACTCTCCACTGGCCCAGTTGTTCTTTTGTCAAGGCCCTGCGCTGGCCAGCCAAAGCCAACGAGTTGAACCAGCTCTTCCTCATGCGGGTCACTTGTGCCATGAGCTCAGATCTGTGAAGGACAAGAGGTTCCACTTAGTTATATTTTGGTTATATCTTGTAAAAAATAAATCAACACATAAAATGGTCGAAGAAAAGTCATAGTCCCGTCACAGGCACTCGCTAAATCAACACAGAATCATCAGGATTTTAGGACAGCCTTCATAAAGTAGGTATCCCAGCAGGAGAGTTTAGCTCCTTAAAAAAAAAAGAAAGAAAACAGTAAGAGCTTTCCAAAGAAATGATTTAGAGACGCCTTGGTGCAAGAGACATCTTAATGTTCCAGGACAGGAAACACCTGCACACACTGCATTCTGTTGTGTGTCAGCAGCGTAAATCCAATGTGTGTAATTCTTGCGAGTGAAGTAAGGAATCCAACCGGAAAACCTCAAATCTAATTACTTTATTAGATGACGGGATTTGTAAAGAATACAAGACAACATATTAACATGGAGCTTGTCTCCAACCAGTCAGACCTGAATACTTTTTAAAAACTGGTGCTAGCTTCAGTCTGAATACGTTCAGTGAATTGATAAAGTATCAATAAAGGTATTGAGGTCTGACTTCCCACCCTAACTTGATATCTATAGTGTGACCATGAGTATGAGGAAGAAGTCACAACTCACATTAAAAGTGCAGCTTCTTCGCAGTGCACTTATTAAATATGTAATAACTCAGAATTATTATGATTAATATACTTTTCCATCACTTACCTTTTCTCTCCTGTCTCGGTTTCCATGGACTCGACTGCATGACAGAGAAGACCCTGCACAAGCTGATGTCCAATCATTATCTCAGTCTCAAGTCTCTGTGGGAGTGAGAAATAAATAAATTACACCATTTGTAGGGTAATTCAGACACATTTATGCTTCAAAATAACATTCACTATTTAAAACAAATGTTCTGCCTTTATCACAGTGATGTATTAACCCATTAATACTGGATGCAAAATATACCTTTGTGCTGACGATTGCTTATTAATTCAGCTACCTCAAGCCTTAATTACTAAATGTTTCTTTGTCAACATGCTTGTCATCTAATAAAATGTGAGCAGAATACAGATGAGTGCTTAATCTAGAATTCAGACTAATCTCCAGATGCAGGGGAGGGAACGCCTTTATCAGCAAACAATTCATCAACAAAGAATTTAACACTAGTTTTTCCAGAACAAGTTAGAGTATATGGCGAGTTAACTTTGCTTTAAAGGTCAATTAAATTCAAATGTATTTGTAATTTCTGTGTGCCAAGATGCGAACAACTTGAAACACCTTGAGGTCCATAATTCCCAGATGATTTTAGTCATAAAGCCATTTAGACACTGGTCCCAGCTGGTCAGATACAAATCTAATCAATGTCTCTGAAATGAAAGAAATGTAGAGAATCTGAAAAGTGTGACGTATTAAGTGATCAAGTAGGGTGAAGACCTTATGGACAGTCAGCATGTCTCGGAGGCTGGAGAAACTTTGAGTTTTTTGAGACATTGAATCCTCCTCAAGCGTCTTCTGGATAGATGTCAGGCTCTTACACTTCTCCGGGAAGTTCTGGGAGCGCTGACGCTCAGCCTGCAGCTCTCTGGGAAGAGATAAAAGGACAATTAGACTTTCAAAATGGACACATCCACTGTATTCCATCAGAAAATTAAACAAGTCATGAGAGCCTTGCACATCTTGTAAAACAACAGACAATGTCATATATCTCATCTGCCAGAATAACTGAAACAAATAATAATAAATAAAACATTTTAGCTCATTGTTGCTTCAAATAGCAACAATGAGAAAATACAAAACCCAATTGCACAATTAAAGGCTTTTTATTTGTGCATCATTTTTTAACTGAACTCTCTCACCTGTTCATGTCAGATGTCTGAGTCATGCTTTCAGCCCACTGCCTGCCGAGCATGTGCAATCTCTCCGTCTCATGGCTGTTAAGGGTCACATAACAACTCATCTCCCTGACGTCAACCAGTGTGGGAAACAGATCACTGAGCTCCAAGATAACCTGCTACCCAACAGAGGAATAAAAGACAAAAACATAGCACATTTACAATTCCCTGTGGGAACCCTTCATACAAAACTGAGACAACCGCACCGAGTCAGAAAAGTGAAGCCAATGATGAAGCAACTTAAACTTGTATTCTGTCTAATGGCCAGCAGGGGGCGACTCCACTCGTTGCAAAAAGAAGTCAGCTTGATTCATTACCTCAGTAAACATGAGTTTATGGTCACAATCGCTAGTTTCTAGTCTTCTTCAATACAGCATGATGTTCATTTAGTGAATTATGTTCCTATTTAGAATAATATAGACGATAAAGAAGGGTATGCTTTAGGGAGTGGCTACCTTGTGATTGACAGGTCGCCAGCACGGCGTTGTCCAGTCTGGGTGTTGTCTGTGTAATCGTCGTATAACTTTAACCCTTTTACAATTTGTTTTCTGTTCATGAAAGTTATTTGTAACATCTTAGTTGCATATAAATGTCTTGTGTTGCTCGATTATACTTAGCTCGAGAATTCAAAAACATATACCAATATCCTTGGGAAGTGTAAGTCATGCTGAGTCTAAAAATATGTGTGTGTCTGTCTGAGTTATTATGCATATTGCAGTTCTCCCATCCTTCAACTCTCCTCCACAGTTTAAAAGCATCTCCTTTAGATTTGAAGGAGATGCACAGAAATATTGTACAGGAAAGTTAATTTATGGGCAATAATAACGTTTCTGACCAACCTTCATTGAGTCTGTGTCATTGAACCTGGTCAAAAGTTGATGTTGTGTGCTCTGTGCCTGCTTCTCAAGGGCCTCCAGTCCAGTATGAAATCGTTCCTGTTGCTCCAAATCTTCCTGCACAAAGAAATGTGATGATGATGATGATGATGATGATGATGATGATGATGATAATAACAGTCTCACATTAAATGTCAGGGAAACTTGATGAATTAGATGTCAAGATGAGAGATGGCTTTTTATATTTTGTCACCGTACATATGAACTTTCATCAATTATTTAACTGTGATGGAAACTGCACAGTCAAAAACAAATACTTCTACTATTGTTGTAAAACAAAGTTGATATTTCTACTTATTTCCTCACCTGAAGACTTCTCTTTGTTCCTGACATCGCCTTGTTCAGCAGCAGGACTTTGCGTGACAGCAGTCTGGTCTCTGATTGGATTAAACTTGTGGCCAGTGGTTCTAGCCGTTCAATGAGAGGCTTGCAAGCCAGAAGCACATCTCCCACACTGCTTTGCAAATCTTCAGCAGCATTCTGCAACTTCTGGTGTGAAAAAAACCCCAAAACATTTAGATGGAGGAATGAGAAGATAAGAGCTGTTTCTAATCCGTTTGTATATTTACTCTCTTCACTGTGACTTTTAATTGGATTTAATTATTTAGTATTTCCTGCTTTCCTTCATCTTTTCAACTATTTTCATCAATGTCCATTAAAATACTTAAGATCATAACATCATGGCTGCTTTTTTTATCCTGTTATAAAATGGAAATATTATTCCAAAAAACAACAATTAGTGTACTTTTGAAGTGGGGTGGAAATGGAAATAAATGTCATTCATGGATGTTTGTTTTTTTGCAATAATGCAGAATCTGAACTACGCAGGTACAAGTGCAGCAGATTAGATGAATGAACACGGAGCAGACTCTCGCTAATATTTCTAAGTGCATGCTGTCTGTGTCTTTCCAATAATCCAACAGGAGACCAGTCATTGAGAAGCACTTTGAATGAAATTCTGAAATACAAGAGTACATAGAGTACATAGAGTACAGGTGTAGTCAGTTCAAAACATTTTTTGTTGAAAAACAAGAGGTCTAATAAGCATGTTATCAAACTAGTTCTGTCTGCTCTCAGTGACATTAAATAATGCCAGAAATATTATGAATAAAATATACATGTTTGTGAGCCCTAAATAACCAAGTCAGTGCTTCTGACATGAATGTACAAAGATGTGGCAACTTTTCATCATCTTCATACCATCAGAGGAATAGGTTTTTACTTTTTCAGGAGAAGTTAGCCTGTATATATTTTATCTTATGCACCACCAACTTATAAAAACTTTCGCATGATGAGCCCCTACAGACGGTGCCGAGCTACGAGCATGCACAAAGACGTTAATGCTCAACGCGCTGTTTGTTGCATTATCCAGAGGGCCTGCAAACAAAACGTCCCGTGAAGAAGCAAGACGGCAACGAGTGTGACGGCCAAACCAACCGCCATAAACCAACCTCAACAATGCAGAGGAGGAATTGTAATGACCTGTTAACTTATAGCTCATATTCATGAACTACTTTCTTGCCTCTATACAAGCCCCATCAAATAGTTGACTGATAAGTACACAGTGTAAAAAGTCTCCCTCAGTACATTTCTCTACGTATCTCACCTCCACTGAGTGAACCTTGGCCTGTGTTTCCTGCTGAGGTGAAGATCTCGACAGCTCCTCCCACTGAGGCCACAGTGTTTGCAGGTTTTGGGAGCACCGATCAGACAGGCGAGTGTATTCCTGCCAGAGAGAAATTGTCTCTCCAGTCCTCATGTGCTCACTCTTTAACTCCTGCACCGCGTCCTTCCACCTGAACACAATACATTAATACTCTATAATGAGAATGGGCGTTTTCAGAAAGGCTACAATTATCTGATTGAGCCGATGTACATGATTTTATTGACATTCGCAAAATGAAAATGGGCACTGTGTATACATGTTAGGATTATGTGTATTACTGACAAAAAAATCTTTGGGGAAGAGATGCGTGTTTCGCACTAGACTTTTTTTGTCTTCTTTAACTTTGAATCACTGATTTCTGTTTTGGTAATTTCAGGCCACTGACCGTTTTCGCTCTCCACTCATTTGATGATCTAGTGCCTTTGCTGTTCCAGGATGAAGAGTCTTCACAAGACTCTGATAGGATTTGTCCACAGACGCCCAACGATTTTCTCCTTTTCTGGCCTTCTCCTGGAGTTGCTGTGCACAGAATTCACCTTTTATATTTTCACTTCAGAGGTGCATTTACTAAGTATGGTGACTGGGTTGTTGACATCAATGAACGCCCACACCTTTCCTAAATCTGTCTCAACTAAATTGAAGGGCTTTTAACTTCATTTAGTTACAACTGAATGTGTCAGACTAAAAAAAACATGTTATTTCTTCTTGCTGCTGTAAAGTCTTTATGTGATATGACGTTCAGGACTTCTGCTCACCTCAAGGAGGTCAAGGTGTCCTTCTGCCTGCTTCAGTGAGAACGTAGGCTGATGCTGAAGAGCACAGCGCACCCTGGTGGTGTGCAGAGAAACCTCCTTAAGATCGCTCTCGAAAGAACTCCACTCCTCCGCATTCTGCTGAAGAGCTGGTCGCAGAGCTTCCATCTGTAAACACCACAAAGGAAGACAGGAGGATGTTTGGTGATGCAACACCCCTGACAGTTGGGAAAATATACTTAATATTTTTGAGGACTCCAGGTTCCCTGTTTTAAAGAAATACAGCAATTTCTTCTTACTTTGCTTTAATATAAAACACATACGAATATTGGCAAGAAATCATCCATGTAGCTGGTAGAGCATTGGCTTTGGTTCTTCACTTATTATGAAATCATAGGTAACTTGTATTATCAAAGGTTTGAGGACTCCACTTGAGTAAGAAGTTAGCTGTACTTTTCCAACACTTTTGCTTCTTATGAAATCTCATAGCATAATACTTTTTATCTCCAATTGTAATGTACATTTTACCAAACAAACTGTAAAACTTGGACACAAATAAATGTAATTTACTTTAATTTAATTTAAAGAAGCATCTTAAATATGCTGTCACAAATGGCACACATTTTTCCGTCTCTGATTGCCATAACAGATATGTATTTTTACCTGTTCACTAAGATCCACGCAAGCATGACAAACACTCTCTGTCCAGCCAGAGAAAGAGATATCACAAGGGTGATCCTCTTCCTTTTCAACATGCACTCGTATGGGTTTCAACTCCTGCAAAGCTGCAGACGCCTCCTTCACTCTGCTCACAACAGCCTGAAAGAAAAAACAGGAGCAGTCTCAAGATCAGAGGACAGCAGCAGGAGAGACAGATCAAATACACACCTGTTTACACCTCGTTACTGTACCTCCAACTCCAGCAGAGCCTCGCGTGCCAGAGTTTGACTGGTGGGCTGTTTCCATTGATTCAACTGCTTTTTCTGCTGTTCTATCCAGCTGTGAAGATGCTGTAAACGCCTCTCTCTGTCTGCACATGTGCGATGCATCTGTTCGGCCTCACGAGTCTGAGAGGAGAAAGCCAAACGGTGGTTTATTCATGTGTCGAAATCAAAGTCCTAAATAAAAAAAAAATACTTTTCTTTTTATTCACTTTGTAGAGTTACAAAATACAAGCTTTTTCCATTGATGTTGGCATAATTTGTGTTATGTCTCTGGTTTGACTGATGGGTTTCAGTTTTTAATACAAACCGTCAACTATTTGTGCCGATAGAAACTATTTGTGCTTTTTAATGACAAGAAACCCAACTTTGTATTTTTTTTATTTGGTTGTATGGAAACATGCACCCAGATCAAGATCTAAGCTGTACTGCGTTTTGTGCTCTTTCACTACATTTCACACAAATGCGTTTCACATATTATCTGGTTAGCACTGAATTAAAAATATTATTGGACCAGAAAATAAAAGAGAAGGTCACAGTTGCGTCATTCAATTTCAGATTCTACAGGTCCACGTGTTTTAATGTAAATCATCAGCTGAAGAACGGACCTGGTTCTCCAGCTCTCTCTGAAGATGCAGCCACTGTTGTCTGAGGGCTCCAAGTTTCTCTGCAAACATTGTACGTTCTGAGCGAAGAGCCCGGACGTCCAGTCCCCTCACCTGAGGCCCAGACTGACACAGGAAATCAAGAAGGAGCAGCCCATTGACCATGCCTGTCTTTAGCTCCTGAGAAAGCACATTACATAGAAAGAAATCAATACAAATAAAACCAGAAGAGGTTGTTGACATAACGTCAATGCAGACAGGAAGGGATGTTGAAACACAGTAGTGTATTTTAAGGATGAACAAATGTGTAATTTTGAGATGCTTATTCACTGAATGTGAAGCAAATGTATCTAACATTTAAATAATCATTTAAATTGAAATACTCTTGAAAGAAATGCACTGTATGAAGTCAAAGTGGACACGGGAGGTATAAGTACCTGGTAGTGTTGCAGAATTCCAGTGATCTGAGCAGCATCTTTGACCGTGAGGACGGTTTCTTTCTCCTGGGTCAGCCGAGCCTCGAGCTTCTTCAGCTGCTCCTCCAGGTCAGACAGCAGCGTTACCGGTGGCCACGCTGCCAGCAGCCGCTAGTGGACACCAGACAACAGAGAAGAAAGAGATTTTAACTTTACCTTAACTTCAGTCATACAATAAAAAAATGTTTTATTTCAATCTGACTTTTGTGTCTGTCTAAATTATTTTAATCTTTATTTGGTAGATACGATCGTTTCATTCTCTCTTGTGGGTATTGCCAAAAGTTCTAAGACATCAAAGTTGATCTTCAAAAGGACTGGTGGAATATTTATTATAAAGCAGAATTATCTGGTTTCTTTCACTGGTGATAAATAGCAAGGAGGTGAAGGACATTTTTTTATTTTTCCTCACTAAGTCCTCCCAAAGTTCCGATTTCAAAAGGGTTTACACTCCCCTTCACTGGAGGGGATTCATCAATTGCCTAATTATTTTTGAGAACCAACAGCACTTCCATAGAATCTAGACCAGTACACTTTAATGGAGATAGTAATCATTATAGTAACTTAAATATTTCAAGTTTATAGGACATTTGATGCAATAAAGGCTGGAGGTCACCCTGACCATTGCATCATTTATTTAAGGAAGTGTATAAATATACCACAAATATACCACAGTATCCCTATTAATCTTTCAGTTACAGTGCAACTACCTTATATTTGAAACCTCCTTTTTCTCCAGCACAGGTGGCAACTCTTTGTATAATGTGTACCTGCTGCAGGCGGTCTTGTACTGTGGACAGGTCAGAGGTCAGCTGGGTCCAGCTGCCCTCCAGCTGGGTGAGCTGAGCTCTCAGCCCAGGACAATCAGCTTCCCTTAGGTGGAGCAGCTTAGTGGCTTCCCTGGATGCAGACGCCTTCTGGACTGACATGACTTCAGTCTCCATGAAGAAGTCCTGGGGGATGAGGACACAACCAGTGTCACAAAAGAAATGTCTATCATGTGTGAATTATGCATTTTAAACTGCTGGCTGAGTTTATATATCTGTGCATCCCTAGGTGGATTTATTTATTTATTATTATTTATTTTATAATTTAGAAGATAACAGTTTATATTTCCTCTTCTTTTGGCATTGATATAGTTATCCGGGCCTCGATACTATAGAACCAACCTTAAAATGATGTGTTTTTTCCCCCCATGTTTCACTTATAGATTGATGTTGCTTTAAGGGAATAAAACCAACAACAGAACTGAAAAAACACGTTTTGTTTTTCCCCATATAGGTGAAAAAGGCCGTAGTTGACAATAATCGTTCTCTGTCTGGTCTTTAGAAACGTGATGAGTAGAGAAACCAGTCATACCAGCAGCTTAATCAGATTGTTGCAAATGCACTCCTGGTTCAGATCCGAAGCGTCGGCCAGGTTTGACCAAATCTTCTGGTGTTTGTTGGCACCAACCAGCCATTCACTGACCGAGGCAAAGTCAGTCTGGAATCTGTGGGGAGGATGAGAAAAACCAAACGCTCATCCAGTGGGGCGGAACATGACTGCTCCTTCACAAAGAGTGAGTTAAGGACTTGGGCATGGGTCCAATACTGCTTAACAAGAATGTAGACACATTTCAAGTGGCATAAATCAGGTGGAAACAAAGTCTGTGTCCCACTCAAATTATTTGACTAAATACAAGATAATATCCTCAGAAATAGATAAAAAAAAAACATATGCAGTAGATTCCTCAAGAAGCTGTATTGAGCCGGTAGATAGTTACACATATCTTTTGAGGTTTCACACTATGATGGATTTGAGTTTAAGCGTGCTCTTTTTCAAATGGACTTCACTGCAGCAGAGTTTTACTCAAAATGCTATCAAGCCTCTCAATAATATACACTACTGCAGCCTCTACCATTCTCTAAAGAGATATAAAAAATGGAAAACCAATCAATCAACTTAGATTATTTAGATTAATATTCTGTCTGCACCTCAATGTATGCAGTTATTACAAATCACATAAGGTTTCAAGGTCATACATACTAGACTTGTAAAAAGATGTCTGTAATAGTATTTTTATTTTTGTAACATAAATTGGAAGGCGGTATTTTTGAGACTGTCCCACCTGTCCTGGCTGTCCTGGATATCTCTGCAGCGTCGCCTCTCCTGCTCTGTCCGTCTGTAGGCGCTGAGCCATCGCCGCTCCAGAGCGCCTCCTGCGTGGCCAACTCTGGCAGCAAACTCTGGATCTGTCTGCAGCACCTTCCCCTGATCCAGGAGCAGTCCTAAAGCAGCTCTGCTGTCATCCAGCTGGACCAGTGTTTGCTGAGTGAGAAGGAGAACCAACAGTGCTTATGTGGAGTTTACTTCAAACTCTGTCAGATTCTCTTGACAAGCCAACACCACATTAACATTGGAAGAAACAGCATGGGCCGACTGGTGTGGAGAAAATGGTGCTCGAGAGCATGTTTTTTTTTTACATGTAAAATAACAAACACAGCAGAGGTTGACAAAAAGGAGAAAAGAATACAGAGGGAATAAAGAAACATGAACACAGAAAAAACAAACCAACTAAACTATCACACATGCCACAATATCATTGATTCATGCCACTCCATCTAACTCCAGCCGCTGCTATGGCATCAGCTCTTTTTCTCTCTCTACGCATGACTTCGTCCCATCCAATCTGACATCGCCATTTAAAAAAATATGAATATGATATCAGTCGCTGGATTTTGTTAAGGACATATCCCGACTTCACCAATGTCTTCACCAATGCCCATGTCCTTGTCTGGAGGACCCAAATACCCATCAGCATGGCCCTTACTGTAGCCTTTATTACTTGTAAAGGTAGTATACACCCAATTCTTATTTTCATTCTTTGCAGGAAGAAAGCCACACTTGTTCATCCTAAAACTGGTTATTGCCCTTGTTGGTATTTGATGTTTGGTTATTTTTATTCAAGTGGAAAACTGGCCAACGACTCAATTTTGTTGTAATTACATTTTTGTGTCTTTCAGACATAAAAAAAAGTACAGAAACTCTTCTCACCCAAATATTCAAGATGAGCGACATCAACACAAAACAACATGTTGAGTTTAAAAAAAGTATAACTATCGTTTTCTCTGAGCTGGAAAAAAGTTTCTTCTCTTGCCCTCACGCAGCTCCCATCACCTTAACCACATATACAGTAGTTCATGTTGTCTAGAGGCTGTTTGAGGCATGCAGGGAAATATTGGAAATCAGTTACAGAAGTCTGAGACAGAAAATAAATCCTATATATTTGTGTGACAGGGTTTACCTGGCAGGCAGCTTGTCGGTGCTGTGCTAACCTCTCGTTGTCTCCCTCTGGTTCCCCGCTGCTGATGAAGGCTTCAAAATCATCCAACAGCCCGCCAAGTCGACCATAATTATCCTCCCAGCGGGTCCACTCCTACAGCAGGTCCAACCATAAACCCACATATTCGTTTTAACGTTTGATTTGTGAGCACAAACACCAAATACAAGGTTTTCAACAGTTTTCCAAGTATTCTACATGAAAAAAATTCCCATTTTTGTATGTATGAATTCATATGGCCCTCAGCAAATGTGTACTACAAACCTGGATCCTCCTTTGAGAAGCCACTTCCTGTTCCAGAGCCCGTTGCTGCAAAGCTTTGGCTCTGACTTCCAGCTGTACCCGCTCATCCTCTTGACACTCGAGTGCTTTTGGCTCACGTTGGAACAGATGCTGCACAAAAGCCAACTGAGACCTGAGGACCCGCAGGAGCTTCTGGATCACCAAGAAAGATTTTTGACAGAAGTGAAGTGAAATAATTGCACAGTAGGCCTGATAGAAATAAAGACAGGGCAGTGAAAACAGACACTGACTGTGACTGAGGTCTGAATTTTGTTGTGTGAAGTCTAATCATTAGTTGTTTTACTACTGGGCGTCTCTTGGAAAACCATCAAGAGGCTTCGACACACTCTTGGGAAAGAGCCTAGTTTAAATCAAGCCTTTGCTTGCTTGTTGAAGAACTTTGCTGAAAGCGCAGTGAGATACCTTGTGTCTGCAGAGAACAGCTTGAAGTTGGCTGCAGTTGTGAACACGGCTCATCTGCCCTTCTGTTATGCATTCTTCGCCCAGTTCCAAGAGGCGAGTTATCCCCTGAAGTAAGGAGCAGGAAGCTTGCTGTAGCTTGGCTTTTACCCCTGGACTCTCCCTTTGATGTCGGCCCAGTACACACTGCTGAGAGATACAGAAAAGCACAAAGTTGAAGGAAAATACTATTGACTTTTGAAACACAGATCCTCCATCTCTCCTACTTTGACATTAGTCTGTAATTAGGGATGGCATAATGCTGGTTTTTCTGCTATGGGTCTAGTCAAAGCCATATTTTACTGGGTATTATTAGGTATTATTTTCTATTTTCTTAAGAAAACTGAAATACTGGCCATTAATTATGGCACCCACATTAGGTCAATACGTTTTTTTAATTTAAATTTGTCTTTTTCCATGTGTAATTAAAAGCAGAAATGATAATGTAGCAGTTATAGCTTTTAACAGCTCTCCAATTAGGCCTGGCTTGTAATGTAATATTGTTGTTATGAATGTTTCAGACAGGTATTTACTGGGCATGTTATAGTAGTGTACAAATACAAAGGCAAACATGGATAAACACACATACACAAAAACCTGAAAGCACTGGTTACCTCCAAACTGGGAGCATCCTTAATGCTGGGGAACATCTCACTTAGCCCCAGTTCAAACTCGTCCAAATTACACAGCTGGTTGGAGGCATGCTCCTATGTGACAAAAGGTACTCATCATCAAAAGTTATCTATTCAACATTTTCCCGAAATAAAAGTAAATAAATAATATCACCAAAATGTACTTAAAGTATCAAAAATAAAAGTAGTCGCTGTACAGCGAAATTGCTTTTGTCAGTTTTGTATTATTATTTATTATTGGATTATTATTACTGATGCGTTGGTGTGTCATTAGCAGCACTTTCAATGCAGTTTCTGGTTGAAAGGATGAACATTGAATGACTCTCTATACTCTTAGCTTGTTTAATCTATAACAGTGCATCATATTTTTATAAACAGATGTTAATGAAGTATGATGTATGTTTTATGTGTAAAATCTGAATCTGCAAAGTAACTAGTTGCTGTATCTGTGAAATAATTGTAGAAGAGTAAAAACTACACAATTTCCCTACTGGTTCAGACATTGTACACATACACATAATTATAAATAGATGGCATCTAAATTATTGCATTGTCTATTAGAATTACAATTAAATACATTACAGCCATTAAGCATAATAAAATAAAAATCTATTCCAAATCCATAAAGCCACATTTCAGACAACAAAAATGTTTTTATTGCTATTATTGCTGTGAGAAATGTATCTGGGATTGATTTGTATTTCCAACCTGATGTTGGTGTGTGTGTCCCAGATGTTCAATGAGCTGGTTGTGAGATGAGGTGGAGACCAGCTGGACCATCTGTAAACAATCCTGAAGGGAGGTCAAACAGCTGAGAGCTTCTGGTTTTTCCCTCGAAAGTGCAGCTTTGGTCCCTGACTCCACTTTACTCAACGTCTCACACAGAGTCGCCAGCTCAGTTGATACACACTACGCAGGTATTTAGTCAGAAACACAAAAACAAAGCTTTTAGAATCAGAGGTGGAACAAATGGTTTTCCTTTTTCTTTTTTTTTTCTTTTTACATAATGCAGAGACACCTTAATGTGCAGTTATGTTGGTTATACTACATTTGTGTGCTTGAGAAGCATTATGGTCGGTCACCTCCTGCTGCAGCAGCCTCAGCTGGGGGTCGTCTTCACCAGGAGTTAACAGGAGGTCGGTCACAGCGTCCAGACAGAGGAGGACCGTCCGTGTAGCCTCATACAACCCCTCATGCACACCTGGAGAGCTCACCTGGGAAATGAGCAAACGCATGGCGGTCACTGTCACGACACTGTTATGATGTAACAAATCAGATCTTCTAAATATGGTTCGCGGTTTTCGTCAACTACAAGAAAATACATCTAAATACCTTTATATATTTAGAGTATATTTAGAGTTGAAGAGGCTAACCATCGGAGCATTTCTTTAAAATAAGCCCTTTTGATTACTTTGTTAAGCCACACAGCTCCATGTCAGCTGATCATTTGTGGGACAATTTATTAAAAACAAGGTTTATTTTTTAAAAGACTCCATCTCCGCGTCTACCAACAAGTAATTTTGATTAGGTGTACACGTGTATGTTAATATCTAACCACATCTACTGTTGTACGTACTATTTGTCTCATCATGGTGATGGAGTCATGTGTCCGCTGGAGAACAACAGAAGCAGACCCGGTTGATATCAGCTCCTTTTCTGGTTCCTAAACAAAAACAGGAATTTTTGGTTTAAAGTGAGTGGAGGAAAAATGAAAGGATGCATGGAGGGAATAATTGGACAGAATGTAAGGCGATAAAATCAAGGAGGACCTTCATTTTAAGGGCTGTAGTTTCAAGCTTCAACGCTCCATTCATAACACTCAAATTCAGATTCTGAATCACTAAAAATGTTTAGCCCACTGTTGCCCAGGAAACAGATGTGATGGTGAAGTCAGTATCCTGGCATCCACTTCTTTGAAAATATTTTCCTTCTATCTATTGTGGTCCAATCTCATCTCATCACGGCTCCTCCTTAAAAATATCATCCTAAAATGTGAAACAATCTTCTTCTCATTTTTCTGTATCCTCCTACCTTTTCATGGGTCCCTCCATCCCCTGAGCCGATTTGATGCTCCTCCTTAACTTTTTTCAAAGTGGTCAATTTTTGGGAGATCTGGGAATTAAGTCGACTCCACCTCAGCTGCTCCTCGTCATCTTCCTCCTGTCCAGCCAAGCTAGGGAACAAAGGGAACACACAGTTTGCCTGAGTCTAGGGTCTGCTACGCGAGTTGTAAAACATAAACACTGACACTCGGTTACCTGGTCGGCTCCTCAGACGACTCCTGGGCCTGATGAGAGTCTTCCAGCAAACCACGATGACTGGCGCTGACGTCTCTCGGCTCCTTCAACACATTCAGAGTATCCTGGACATTGAAGAGAATCAAGAGATGAATGAATGAAAACAGACAAATTATTTGCAATTTTCTTACCATTTCTATTGTGTATTTTTTGAACGTCCCTTTTAGGAAACATCACATTCGACATAATTCACATTCAGTGTTGACTCATCGCTACACACGGATGTCGCTCGATGTCACCGACAGGTTTGTACTCTACATTTTTAGGAAAAGTTTGAAAATGATTTTAGAGGCCGTCTATTTCCTTACCAGATCCTGATGTGGATCTGTAGCCAAAGACAGATGTTTGTCTGCTTCCTCTATAAACCCATCAGATCCTCTTGTGGCAGTAAATGGAGTTTTAGGTCTTGCAGGAACCCGTCTTGTGTCTTCCACTGCAGCTGCTGCCTGAAGGGACTTTGCATGAGAGTCGATCACAAGAGTTTCATGTTTTGGTGATCCGTGCGAGTCCGGTTTGGCAGCGCCGGCAGTGAACTCGTCTTCAACTGCTCGACTGGCTGCAGTGATGAGTGGCTCAATTGTCACAGTTTCAGGACTCAATGCTTCGCCAACGATGGCATCCATTGTTATTAATCCAGTTTCAACATTTTCTGGTTCAGACTCTGTTGTATGAAGCCGAGGGTTCTCGGATAAAAGCCCGGTGGTTTCAGCACTTTCAGAGCTCGTGTCCATTTCAGAGGAAAACAGACCAGCCAGACTCTCCAGTGCCTGAATGACAATGAAGCTTGATGAAGATTTTACTGAAAATGACCCGTTTCTGTAATAGTCAGTGAATAAAGACAATGGGAGGACCAATCTATGGATTTAAAAAAATCTCACCATCATCGTTACTACCATATAAATGTGTACTTGTAACAAAGTTTTTTTTTTAAAACACAGCAATAAAAATCAAAGTTAAGGATTTCAAAACAAATGTGAAAAATGACCAAAGTGCTCATCAAACAAGTCCAGCCTCTGAAATAAAAAATTGAATTTACCTTAACTTCTGATAGTAGACTAATTTCTGCAATGTCCTCATTTTGCACATCTGAGGCGCTGAATGTCTCCTCTGGGTCCTAACACATGAACCGTATCAATATAAAAATGCAAATGGATTCCATGCACACACAGACATACATGCTTTTTTCATTGTGTGTGTGTGTGTGTGTGAAGGGAGCAACATATTCTGAGGAGCAACATATTTCAAGCAGCTGCTTCTGACAGCATCAGAGTGCATTCATCGGGTAGCAGGACAGCCTGCCTGACACAGCTTCAAATAAACATGCACAAATCTGCTAACAATCCCCCACACCACAGGAAAGAGAGGCAGTATTAAAGCTGGATGTTAGTAAGTGAATCAAAACACAAATAAAGAGGGAAATATAATAGACAAAAGAGCCCAAGAAATGTTTAGTTTCATTCCAAAACACATACGTACTGTGTGTATTTTTTTAATTCCTTGCCATGTCTCAAATGTATCTGTTGTTGAACATTTGTCAAATCTAGTGATTTGATAAAGTTAGTTTTTACACTGTTGAGTGTGACATTTTGAAATGAAACCTAAAATGAAGGAGGTACCCAGTAACATGCTCTCCTGGGCTTTAATTATATTTTAGATTTACCTCTGGGATACTGCATGTTAGTGTGTCAGAGGACGACGAGTGACAACTCTTGTTTTCCTCATCCTCCTCTTCCTCTGCATTAGACACCTCAAAAGCCTCCTGCTTTTAGTGATGAGGGTGAATGATATGATGAAAAAGTATGATTAAAAAGGAAATGGACCAATAAATTATTTCCAATGATTTCTCCTTCCTTAATTATCTTAAATATAACTTTTCCTGAATATAATGCGGGGAAGAAGTGTTGCTTTCCAGGATGCATACCAGCACGACTCCAGTAGCAGTCATCCACTCATTTTTTCGCTGTATTTACCATCTCTCATCTTTTCATTTCATATGGGACCTGACAAATGTCAGAATGTCAAATGCCTTATAGGGGCAGTTCACACCAAAATCAAAAATACATATTTTTCCTCTAACCTGGAGTGCTATCTGACAATCAATTGATTTGGTGCGAGGTGCCTAGTTTTGAAAACATCTGCCGTATAGCTGTTTGCCTTCTCTCCAATATAATGGGACCAGGAATAATAAAAAGTTAATACCTTGTTGTGAGCAGTTTAATGCAGGAACTATGGTTTAAAGAAAATAGTTCCGACATGAAACTGCTCACAACAAGTCTGTGGATTATCTTGCATAACTGGGTCATGATTTGCTGCTGAGTTTTTCAAATGTATTGTTAAAAAATGAGAAATAGCAGTGCAGGTAAGAGGACACATATGAATATTTGATTTTGGGGTCAAGTGTCCCTTTAATATGTAAAACCTAAATTGTGTATATTAAAAAAAAACTTCGGATCGGATGGAGGGAGGCAAGTTAATTTAGTGAACACATGTTTAATTAAAAGGATTGTTAATTTGTTAGGGAAGATTCAAAATAAACAAATCAATATATTACTTATCTTCTCACCCAGGAAGAAACACATTTTTTTTAAATTTCTAATGCAGTCTTTAAGTGAACTGAATGTGATTCCACAGACATCCAAAAGCTGTGCTGCTGAGCTAAACTGACTGCAGATTATTGTTATGTATGGCCTTCAAAATATACAATATGCAGTTTGCCAGTCATTGGGTATGTACAGTAAGACATTCATGGCATAATTCCCCAAAAAACAAACTAAAAAAAGGGATTTTAGTTGAGCCTGCCTCACGGCCCAGTAGAATGGAGGTTGTATAATCTCAGGTGTCAGGACTGAACCAGGAAGCTTCAATCAAGTTCAGATAACAGAGGGAATTAATCAAAGTCACCAAGCCTGACTTTCTTAAAGAATTCACAAATGTGACTTGATGTTCCTTGTTCAACATACCAGTGGGCATCCTGGACTTCGTAACTGTTGCATTTATTTCCAAAAACAGCTGAATTAAAAAGTGGTGGACAGCTGCAAATTGTCAGCATAAAATGATTAAAGAGGACATGTTTTATTGGTTCACTTAAAAGACCACTCCAAAAAAGTAATTAAAATGTCACACAAGTGTTATAGTTGTAGCTGGTGTTGATGATGATTAATTCTACCTTATTATGATTGTGATATTTGTATTACCTGGACAAAGCATCCGTGGAGCTGATGTACTTCTTCAGGACTATAAGAGACTGCGGTGACTCCAAGATCCTGACATGTTTCTTTCTCCTCCCTAATCTTGTTCTATGTTCGTGAAAGAGAGAAACACAGAGAGGATGTGATATGTGACACATGTTGATGGAAAAACACAAGATCGGTACACTGGTTCCACTAACAAAGATACAGAACAACCTTGAGTTTGTTTTGTAAAGACATATTACATTAAGATACACATTTTTGGCTTTAGTTCCGTGTTGCCAACAACAAACGTCCCTGATTGCGTTATTTAAGTCAGAGTTCATTGTGAAGTTATACCAGAAAAATAAATATTGTCATTGGTAGAATTCATGATATACTTTTTTTCATCTCACCTTCCTACTCTTCTACAGTAACAGATCAAATCAATTATTTTGTGTCTGTGCGGTGGCATTCAGACTTCATGCAGTACCTCCAGCAGAGCTGCTTGTTGGTGGGTGAGTTGTTCCAGCTCGTCGAGCGGCTGCAGGAGCAGTCTGGTTTTGGAGAAGACCAGCAGGCTCTCCTTTGCTCCCTGAGGGAGGTGAAGCTCTCCTTTGCTTCTCTCCATCTCCTCCAATGTCCTCCGCATCGACTGCACGTTGGCCAGGATCACCTTCAAGTGGAAACAGAACAAACTGCTTCAGACAACATTTATTGTCAGATAAATAACTAACTCTAGGGCTCTACATGACTAGTAAAGTAAAATGTTCATTTGTAAAATCAGTAGTGCCCCAGTGTCAACTTTCAGCTTTGATCACTGTCAATTACTGCTTTTTTTTAACGGACATAGGGAGGAAAGTTATCGGATGTCATGTTATGGATAATAAAGAACAGTATGCTTCCTTCAGTCCTAGATCTAGATTTATGAGACATATCTCCAAAAACAGTTAATGCAAAACCTACCTACCATTTACATAAAGATGCTTCTTTGAGACAGAGTTCTTTCGAACATTGTTTCCGTGTTCTATGTGTGCGGTGCTATTAATAGAATTCGCAATAAGTAATATTGTAAGTATTACAAGTATTATAAATGCATGCAACGAATCACCTGTCGGTTGTGAAGATGCTCCATCAGAGTTATGTGCGAGTTGTCCACGGAGGATAAAATCGCTCTGATCTTCGGGATGTTCTTCTCCATGGTCTTCACCTCTGCTTCTATTGCCTCCACTACCTGAAATAATCAAGACTGTTTCACATGCGCCACCTATATGGAGCTTTCTTCCTATCTCTATTCATTTTAGTGTATTCTTCAGCTTGAGAGCATGACTCATTGATTTCACTTCAGATTCTGAAACCTTACCTGGGTCCAGACCTTTAAATCCGCCCGCTCCACAAGTTGACAATTCTGTCTAATATCAGGCAACTCACTCCTCACTCTCAAATAACCTTGCACTATATGCTTGCACTCGGATTACTGCTCAAACTCTATTCTTGCACTCAGATATATTATTGCTTGCACAGATTTCCTGCGCTCCAGCCCTTCTCCTCACACCTGGGCTGCTTCTGTGTGCTCATAGACTGTGTGTGTGTGCTCCTGAAACGTCTACTCTCGGACATCTGCTCTGCTCTTAGATTGTTTGTGTATAATATATCTGCTTGCAAGCATATAGTTTGAGCAGAAGCACAGCAAATCCAAGTACAAACAGAGGCTTCTTGATTAAAGATGGGAAGCAAAGCTCCACCCACCTATAAGAATATAACTGCCCACAACACTGTCTTGTCGATCAAAGGCAATGCATTTTAAAGATGCTACTGGTTGCATTTCTCTTGACTCTATTTCTGGACAAATACATTTTGGAGTACTGACATGCACACCATGTTTGCAGTCCTTACTACCTTCTACAGATATATGTTTTATTAGCGATGAATCTCAAAATGTGGTCACGCTACAGGAGAACATTTTCCCAAAATCTTGTTAGATCTGAGTGGGAGGAACCAATATGTAGAAAAAAACAAAAACTATCCAGCAATTTATTCTCACAGTCATGTGAGGTCACCAACAACCTGAAATTCCTCTCTTTAAAAAATCTTACCCCAACAGCCTGCAGGAGCTGCTCCAGCGGCTCGAGGATCTTGCGTTGCATTTTCTGGACTTGTTGGTTATTCTGTTTCACCCTCTCATCGTGGGTGCTGATGTCACACACAGCAGAGATATCATCCAGGGCTGGCCTGAAGTCCTGCAGGGTATGCCTGACCCTCTCAGAGTCGTCCAGGACCAGCTGTAGTCCAGGATTTAGAATTAAATTCATCATCAACATAAAACGTGTGAAGATGTTTGTGGATACTGTCGTCAATATTGAATCATGTCTAATTGGGTGACTGAACCGATACGTCAGTACGAGTTAGAGATAGGAGTAGTTAGAGATAGGAGGTCCAGTGTTGCCAGAGTTGGTTGTGATAGAGTACAGAAAGCGTAGATTAGTGTCTGCAGGGTGCTCCCTCAATATGTCTATGTCTATAATTGTTATCCCCATTAGTCACTGAGAAACAGAAACATGGTAAACTAGGGTCCAGGTTCAAAAGTTACCCTTTAAATAAATATATGAATGAAATCAATGTATAAACAAAGCATGTGTACATGTTGTGCAAAAATGCCACCATGTACTGATGCATCATTGAAAACACATGTTCTATTAAAATTAATGCACAATACAAAACAGACATATATTTAGGGAAAAAATATTTCAAAGACATATTTGTTTAAACAGAAAAAACACAGTGTTTGTTTGCTTGTTACTTAGTATCACTGACCTGCAGGGAGTTTGCATGATTCAGGAGGCCTCTGGCTGTTGGGAAGGAGCATGGAGCACTGAGCCACGACTGGGCCTCGTCTAACCAGCAGGTGGTGCCTTGCATAATGTCTTCAAACTCCTGAAGACAGGCGGGGATCTGACAATAGAAAATATAAGGAAGCAGAATGGCAGTTTTACAAACAGATTTTTAAAAGCCACCCTCCACATTGATGTACGTGTGATGTAGTGCATTTTCAAGACACATAAGTCAACCAATGGTTCCTGTTCCATGAACTCTCTTTGGCACTTTTTCCTGCATTCAATACATTGTAAATCTAACATAGCACGCCTGACCTTGCTGAGGAAGGCGGTGCGTTGCTCGGTCATCTGCGCTGCGTTTTGGTAACGCTGCAGTGGTTGGGTGAGTTGGTCCATGAGTAGGTGGGCTTGATCAGGATGCTCCTCTGCAAGATCCTGCACCTCGCTTTCCAGCAGCATCAAGCGGCTGTGCCATGCATCCAGCTCATCCCACACGTGCTGGAGAACAAAAAGTATGTAAAGTGTGTAGAGCCATTGAAGCGACAATGTAATCCTGGATTGTCATCAGCTCTGAGGAAGCTGTGGCTGTTTCAGTTGACTTGTTCCCTTAGTCAGAAGTGAGCAGACATGGTTTAGTTTTGTTATACTTTTTTACTGAAAAGTGATCTTTTAGACATCGATGATCTGCCATTTTGTGTTATTTTTTGCAAGCTTGCTACACTTTAGTTTTTTCTTATAGTCTGCATACATTTGCACATTAGCTAACATAGCAAGTAAAGGCTAATAATATTGTCTGGCAGCTGTGAGCAAACATCAGATATTTACCAGAAACTCAGTTGTACTGACTGTTAAAAGTAAATATGAAACCCAAAAGTGGTAAAATACATAATAATAATAAATTCAGATTAAAACAAATGTGCTCAAGTAAGACTATGGAAACAAGTTTAAATGTACAACTCCTGCATATCAGCAGGTTTCTGGATCATTGACACACAGACACACAGACACACAAGCAAACATTAATTCACACCTTGAGCACTTTTTGAGCTTCGTTGACTGTCGGACTCCTTTGCTCCAGTAACACTTTCACTTTTTCCAGGCCAGAACCCAACTCTGCCACTTGGCTAGCTAGCTTCCGAACTGGGTTGCTCTTGTCCATTAGCTGTAGAATGACAACACACACATTTAGAAAATATATAAGAGGCTTTGATAGGTTATAGTTCATGAGACATTAAGGATGGATTCATGTTTGCAATTACCTTCTCCTCTTCTCTTTGTAGAGACAGCTGAACTTCTTGTACCCGTCTGCTGATACCAGCTGGTATCTCAGCATACCGGCTCTGCACACCGTCCATGATACACTTGAGTTTGGCTTTCTGGGAGGTCAAATCCTTTCTGAGCTCCTGTCAGTGTGGAAATCCACGAGAATAAAATCAGGACAGGAAATATGAAAGACAGAGAGACGGCAAGATAGTAAATCGTTGGTTAATCTAATTGTTGAAGCTACATGTGTTCTGTAGCTGCATTTGAAAACACAATTTATATTTCTCACTGATGCTGTGAAGGACTTCTAAGCAGATCCCGACATTAAAAGAAACATATCTTATACGTAACATTATTTGTATTATTATACCTTAATACTTCACAATTTCATCATTGATAAATAACCAAACATATACAAGTAAAATAGACTAAAAGATACTGTTGAGTTTTCGTGTGTCATTATTTTGTTCAAGTATAAAAAGCTCATGTGTTTTTCTTCTCTAAATGTCGCTTCAACTGCCTTCTTACACATCTCGCACAATTTTCATGCTTGAACTATTAAGCATAAAAGAGGAGCCTGACCTTTTGTTTGCGTGGATTTGAACAGGCCTCCAGTGAGGGAAGAAGGGCGAACATGTGTTGCTCCAACTCTGCTATCTCCGCTTGGACTTGCTGTCTCTCTTTCACCTCTGCCTGAGCTGCAGCTACCACCAGCAGGTTTCTCTCTTTCAAGCTGTGGGGAACAGTGTCATCTCAGCATCTCTGACATTAATGAGTAATCACTTTGCACAAGTATATCAAACAGACCCCACCTCCTGACATTCTCTTGGATCTTCACTAGTGTTTTGCCAACAGGTCCAGGGCTGATGGGCTCCTGGGAACTAGATAAGCTCAGGGCGTGCTCCAGTCGATGCTCCAGGGAGGCTAAGACCTGCTGCTCCTGCTCCAGCGCAGCCTGGTGCATCTCAGCCTGAGTCAGAAGCTCCAGCGGTTCCTCTTGAGTGAAGCTCACAGTGGAGAAGTCGGGAACCTCAGACTGAAGACTTGTCAATAAGCTGCAACACTGCTCCATCTAAAGAGAAAGGAATTTAATACTCAATATATCTATATATTACTTTTTTAGTCTTTTATCGAATGTATGTTATGTTGCGATAACCTCGTTGTCTCAGAAAGCAATAAAAGTCAATCAACATAGTAAACCTTTCCTAAAAGAAAGGAAACTGGCAACTGGCTCTAACAGAAGCACTAATGCATCAGTTCTGTAAGCTTGCACACATTTGGAAGCCAGAAGAAAAATTTATGATCATTTTGCATTAATTTATACAATTTGGGTCATGTTAAGATGCAAAAGCTGCAAAAGGATTTGTTGTTTGTAAAACTCACACTTGTAGTGATGTCCTTCCATTCCTCTCCTCTCTGCTCTGTGTGTGCCATAAGGAGGCCGACACCACGGCGTATTGATACCCAGCGCCTCCAGAGGGCGCCCAGCTCCCCGTCCTTCCCAACCCCACAGCCCTGCACTGGACATCCAGCTCTCAGTTCATCTAGCTTACCTGCGAGGCTGCGAAGACCTTCCATCAGGAGCTTTATGCAGTGATGAAATGAAGCTCAAATTAAAGTTTGAATCAGGCCGTATTCCTTTTGCATGAACCACTTATTGGTCAAAATGTCCAGTGCATTCATGTGATGCAATGGTATAGGTGGTACTGCAAACAGGCAAAAAACAAGACTAAAAGTCTACAGCCATGTTAGCTGCTCTTTGAGGCTGTACTTAGGCTAAGGATGTGCTTTGACAGGTAAATACTAATAGCAGCACCTAACACACCAAAAATAAAAATGCTAAAATGCCGTTTTTTTAGAAGGTAATGTTTACCATGCTAACATTTGCTATTTACATTATAAGTATGGCTGATGCTGATGGAAATGTCATTTTTTGCTCGTATTTGGTCATGAAAAGTACTGTATTGGGCAAATTGATATTTTGACTTTATGATGACACCAAATGAAAAGTGAAGGAATCACCAAATGTATTACAATCCATCTTGAGAGGGACATCTCATTGTAATCCATCCAATAATTATAGTGACAATTCACTCAAAACCACAAATGTCATGGTGGCACCAAAATCTTTCGGCTTCATTATCCGAGCACCATGGATGCCTGCATCAAATATCATAGTAATCCATCTAAAAGTTGTTGAGATATTTCACTCTTGACCAAAGACCAACAGACATTGCCATTCATAGAGCCATGTCGTTAGCATCCCTCAAAAGCTGGCATTTGTAAATTGTCAAAATCTGTGAATTACAAGGTTCAAATAGATTCAATATATGTAGACTATGGATTTTTAGAACATCAGCTAATCAACAGCAAAATACTGCTGCATCAAACCTACCGTAGCTCTTTTTTGTTGGGCAATAGACTTGTCAAACGACGTCACTTGCTCTGTTGCACATTCTGAAAGGTGGGCTTCAAGCCCTGAAAGACGCTGACGTATGTCTTCATGGCACTTCCTGTGGCTCTGTTGTCTTACTTCACATCTGTGAGAAACAAGTATTTTAGGTGTTGTACTAAACAGAGAAATAGTCATGACAAAAGCTATACAGAAGCACTTCATTGAGGTAAGAACAGCCAGTACCTCTGCAAGGACTCCAGCCTGAGCTGGGCTTGGGCCTCCAGTATGGCTCTTCCCACCAACAACTGACTGAGGATGCTGATGTGCAGCTGCTCAGTCTTTGGGCGGGACAAGCAGAGTTGTTGGGGCACCAGATCCACAAGGTGGCAGATGTGAGCCTGAAATCCATCTTCAAGAGCTTCTAGAGCCTGCTGAGTCTGTCTTTGTTCCTCAGTACAGTCCAAAAACCCTCCAGGAGCTGATAAGAAGGTGGCTTCAGCATTATGTAGGAAGCCTATTGCTCCCTGAGCAGCCCACTGGTAATCTTTCAAGGATTCTCTCGCCTGGCATAAACTCTCCTGTTGGATACATGTTACATGATCGAGCACAGTTTAGAGAAACAACACACAAAAGTATGAATGGCAAAGTAAAACATTCTCAACCGTAGGCTGGATTAATCTCAACGTCAAAGCTTACCATTCGTAAATGGCAGTCTTGCATGGTTGCATCCCTTAGAGAGTACAGTTCTTTGTAGTTCTTCAGGTTCATTTTCTCTTTCCGTCCTAGACCTTCCAACACCCGCATCCCAGACTCCAAATGTCTCCAAATAATCCAATTTCTTGTTAGTGCAATATCTATGGCTTTTTCATCTGGATTTACTGGTTCCACTTCCTCGAGCTCCACACTTGTTCTTTGGAAAAGCTCTATTAAGGTAAGACGCTCGGAGGAAGAATGCAGGCCTAGTAGAAGCTTGGCCTCTAGGTTTTTGATATAATCTGTGACAGAATGCTCCCAGGAGACTAAAGTTTCCACAGTGCGGTGAATCCTCTGCTTCTCCGGGTTTAGCTCAGGTGGTTCCAACACCTGAGCTATGACCTCCAACTGGTCTGCCACTTCTTGACACTGTGTCTTGACCAAAGGAAGTTCAACCAAGAGTGATTGGCATATCATGACCCTTTCACCCACGCTGGTGGTTTTATCTTTGGCACGCTGGATTTGCTCTTTAGCAATGTCCCTAGATTCCTCCATTTGTCTCCTCAGGTGCTGATATTTGTCTTGCTCAACAGCATTAATACTAAGTGCTTTGCACTGGTCTTGCAGTTCCCCAATAGTGCACAGCAGGGAGCTTCGCCTTGCCTCCTGACACTGCTTCAGCCCTTGTACTTGGCACTGATGTTCCATTAGCATGTGCTTCAAATGTGCAATTGTTGACAGGGTTTCCTGTGTTAAAGGGAACCTTTGCTGTGCCAATTGACCGGAAATTTGCTTTAAGCTAGCCTGGATGGTCGACAACTCCTCATCGGAAGTGGTTATCTCATGAATCAGCTCTTCCAATTCCCAGCTAGATGCTTTCTCGTGAGCTAGCAACCCGTCTAATTCTGTCCAAAGGCCTGACAGTCTGTTGACAAGGTAGCGGCTCTCTCCTGGACTGGACCTTACAGCTATTTCCCCGCAACTGTCAGCCATTGTTTCCACCCGTTTTAGTTGACCCTCTATCTCGACTACGGCTAATTTGTGACTTTTTAGCTCGCTCTCCAGCTTTCTGACGTCAGCTTTTGAAACATTGTCAACATGAGCGCAGGGGTCTCTTTTAGCATGTGTTTCTGCTAGCCAGGTATCAATGCTAGCAAGCTGGCGTAACAGTTTCTCCCTCTCCTGCAGATCTTTCTTCATGGTATTAAGAACCTGATCCAAGCTGTTAGCAATGGCTTCATACAGGTCTTCTATTGTCTTTAATACTTGGCCACTTTCCTCATTTTCCATATCAGAGACTCCAGCTTTCATCTGCTCAGCTTCTACTTGCATCTTGGATCTTTTAAACCAAATATCTGTCTGAAATTTTTTCATCTCAACAATCTGAATACGAGCCTCCTCTGGGAAAAGGGCTGACTTTTTGCCTATAGAGATGTGAATTTCCGCCTGCTTGGCCCATATGATCAGGTCTTGTAATTGCTTGTTGATCTTAGCTGAAGAAATGCCACCACAGCTGTATGTGGAAGTGTCAAGCTTGCTCTTGGTGACATTTAGCAAGGACCCAAGTTCCTTAAGACTATGATTGAGCTCATCCTTTTCTTTCTGACCCAGAGAGAAATGGACAAGAGCATCTGTCTGGGACTGTAAGTACAGATACAGCTGGTTGTACAGTTTTAGGTCTGTGGTCAGGCAAACAAGTTCTAAAGCACTTTTGCTGTCATGGCTTTGAAAGTTGGATTGCCGAAGAGCGTCAAGCTTGGCTTTAAGCTGTTCGGCTTCTTTTATTAGAAGAGAGGATTGAGTGGTGGAGTTTGAGGCGTGTTGCAGAGCTCTTTTGATGCCTCCTTCTAAAAGCCTCCATTCCTCCTGGACATCTCCGAGCTGGGCCAGAAGAGCACCTGAACTCTCAGCGTCACTCAAGTGGACCGATAATTGGCTACTTAACTGGAGGACCTCTTCCATTATGTCCTTTTTCTGTACTATGGCTTGCAGCAGGGCGTGGAGTTTGTCAGCTTGAAGAGCACTGCTTCTCAAAGTACTTCTTAAAAAATAAATAAAAAAAACACAGACACAATAAAAGAGATGATTAGGTTGATGTTAACTAAAGTACAACCTCACTTTTAAATTAAAGTATTGTAGCAACCCTTGGTAAGGAAAGCTACGAGACGTTATATGGCTGGTTGCGTTTTATTAGTGGACAATACACAGGCTACTGTGGGCCGTAGCCTACGTCAAGAACAAGAGTCAACACCGTTCAACATTCTCTTAACATGCCTAACCATCTGCTCCCGGTCATAGACTAACTCTCAACCGACTAGCAGCACAAACAACAATATCCCACTTCACTCTCTTTGCCAATCCCAGGTACGCTCATGTGTGCCACCCACCCTCGTAGGTAGCTAGGATGATTGATAGGTTTTACATGTCACTCAGTTCGTTACACTTTTACTCACAAGCTCATCTTGTCCTTCTCTGCTGCTACAACCTCCAGGAAAGCTCTGGTGATCTTCATCCGTTTGTGATACTCTTTGACCTGATCCAGCTGTGCTGTTTTGACCTGCACTGTGGCAGAGGCATCCAGCAGTGCAGCACTCCACTGTCCTTCAACTCTTTTCAAGGCATCTGGATCACAAATCCTGGCACCACTCGTGCTTTTCATGGTAGCCACTTGCTCCTGCACGCAGCGCCTGTAGTCCTACAGTAGACAGAACAGACATCAGGTAAAATTATTTGCCATTTTTGTACATTTATGTATATTTTACTTTCTTTAGAGAAAAGGTCAGTTACATCCAAATTAAGTTCTTAGCCAAGTACATTTTTATATTAAAGGAAAAGAAAAGTAAACAGAAGTGTATACCTCTGCCTCCTGCAGTTGTTTGGCCATTTCAGTGACATCGAGTTGTGCTGGTTGATAACGACATGCCAGAACTCTTTGGACAGTTCGTACTAATTGAATCTGTGATTCACCAGGAGAGGACTTCAGGTACCAATTCAAATCAATGTGTGGTGTCCGCTATGATAACAAACACAACCATGAAAGAAAAAGCTGTTAAAACACTGTGTGATACTGGAAATATCAGAAAATAGTGAAGAAATGCCCGTTGCAATTTACTACAGCCCAAGTTGACGTCTGACCAACAGTCCAACACCTAAAAAGTATGGATTTACTATCACATAAGAGAAAGAAAAACAGTAAATCCTCACATTTGAGGGTCTGGGACTATGGAATGTTTGGTATTAATGATAAGAAAACATATTTAAAAGATTGTTTACTATAGTTGCATCAATTTCTTTCAAGCCTAGTTTGCCTGGTTTACATCTTCTAGTTTTCTTCTTTCTAAGGCTTATACATGTCAACATGAAATTTATATAATATCACACTTGGCATAAAACCGCTCCAGTGCAAGTCACAGACTGTCTACTGAGAGTAATTCGACCCACTAATGAACCTGCAGGAAATCATTACATCTCAAAGGTCCATCCTGTGTACCTTCCTGTCAGCAGCATCATGGGAATATACACAAACCTCAATCACAGCACTGCTGCTCTTATCTGGCCACTGTTACATGCAATTAGACTTGACTGCTTCTCCTTTTTTTGACAATTGAAGCTATGCAGTCTAAAATCCTAAAAGGCAAATGCTTAAATGATACTTTTTATGTCTTTGTCCATTAAACATACTGTGTGCATGAACAGTAAATACCCTCTAGTTTAAAAAAAACAACATAAAAACCTGTTGTAATCATCACATACATGACCTCTGCTTTTTACCCATCTAAAGCATTTAAGGAGCAGTGCAGCAACTTTGGGTTCAGAGTTTCACTCGAGGACACTTTGACATGCAGACAGGAGGAGCTGGGGATTAAACCACCTAAAGGAAGACCCGCTCTACTGCCTGAGCCACCGCCACACCCTAAAATCCTAAGATTTTGACTTTAATTCCTCCAATCAGTGCAGAATGTTACCTTTTGTACACACTCTAAAGTTCAGACTTTTATAAATCAGTGTCTTAACCCAGAGCAACATGTTTTGCAACAAAGCAAGTCTACAGTAGAGCTAACAAAGATGCACTAAGCCTTTAAAAAAAAACAGTTGATACTCACATTTATTATGTTACTGCTTTCCACCAAGCTCTGGATCTCAGACAAAACATCCTGCATGGTGGACTTATGTTTGTAGTACTCCGGTGATCCACCTGTCGCCTCCCACGCCGGCAGATCAGGTGCCAAACCCGGCCCTGTCCTCTCAGGCTCCATGCTTTCTTGGGTCTGACGCTGTATGCACAAGAGACAGGGGTGGTGTCACAGCTTAGCCTCCTTTTCTCCTGTGTCTGTCCACAGATAATAACAGAGTTTCCTGTTCTTTTCCTGCTCGACAGTGGTAAATATTACTATGTTGCCTGTGGCCCGGCGAGTCAGTACAGTTAACACAGGAATGTGCCTGAATAGGGAGCAGTCTGCCCTGAGGGAGTGGGACTCAGTCTATTCATCTATGAAGTGCTTCCTCCCTTGCTTCTCTCAAGAAAATAAGTGATCTGTTTTAACTTGGTTAGACAAGGCAAACACCAAAACATGACATTAACTGCTAGGTTACTCCCAAGAGGGGAGTTTCCTTGTGAAATATTTTGGCAATGAACAAGATGTGTCTTAGAGCAGAGTGCAGGTGGAGCGGGTAGAGGATTTAAAAAGGCACAGCAGGTTTCTGATTTTCTTTGGGGGAACAAATATCTTATTCTGTTTTAGTCAAATATCGCTGTCTCAAAAGGGGTGTGAACATTTAGCTGCATAACCACACCACAAATATCTGTGATTCTATTTTTATATATACGTTTGTATTGTTTATTGTATTGTAACCATCTCCTGAATCATGACCACTCTAATCTGTCGTTTTTTACACAATTGTTTACACAAATTTTTGACTTTGGACCCCCAGTGCAGCACACTTCAATATATCGAATCAGCAGTCAGATTAGGGTCAGGACATTTATAGTATACAAACATTTTGGGACATTTTAGGACACTCCTTGGAAACAAAAGTTGTCTGTTTACAGCGAGAAGGAGCGCTGTAATTACCACTAAGTTGTCCTCGTGAGAAAGATTGTAACACTAAACACATCTAATGACTGAATACATTCTGGCAAATCTACTTTGTCACAAGAATCATGAGCATATTAGTGGTGTCCTTAAGAAAATAAATGCCAAAGAACAGGACTAAGGTGCTGCCAGAGTACTGTACTGCCTGTGTAGATAATGACCAAATTATCAAGAGGCAAAACTTACTGAAGTATTAATATAAATAAAGTACTAATTAATGTTTCTCTTCTCTTTTTCAGGAAACTGCCTCTTGCATTGTCTAGTTATTCTTTTCCTGTCAGAGACCGTAGGTACTTCTTTTGTCTTTCTGCTGCCTGTAGACCCATATGTCTGCTTCATCATCTTTATTCTTTTGCCTTTTCTGCTTTCATACCATGTCTTATCTGTCATGGGAGCTCCTGCAGACGGAGCAGAAGGATCCTTTCTGAATTGGATTCATTTTCCATTTTTGGTAGACATTCCTTGTCACGACTGAGAGTCTAATGGGAGTATATTGCTTCGGACTGTTTTCACTTTTAAATATGCAATTTTGTGTTTTGTTGCATACTGGGTTACATCATTTTGTTTTGAAGTATATAATTAATTCTGTGCAATAAACAAGGCAATATGCAACATAGATTTCATCTATACTTGAAAAATATGTTTCTTTCCACTGGATGAACAACATGGAAAAGATGAATGCCAAAACTGTATGAAGGAACCTTGGCCATAGTACGGCATTCAAATGCCAAATGGTGAGAGGAACAAAAGCAACTATGTTTAAGATACGTTTAGGACTGAATTTAGAATAAAATAACACTCACAAAATGTCAGAAATAAACTTTCACTGAACAGCCCCTTTCTGACATAAAGGGAAGATTAGGAAATAAAAATGGTTTGTAAATGTCACAAAAGACCCAGTTTGATATGTGAAATTTTGGAAAGCAAGGACTATGGATTTAGCTGGCACATCTAGGCCTTCTGCCAGCAGGCTGACAAACATTAGTCTGGAGCGCAGCCACCAATTATATTGTTTTTGAAAATGCACATCTTTTTATCGTATTATATGTCAGGAACTTTTATGGGACGTCATGCTGGCCCAGGTCTACTGGCAACTGACCATGTAATCGCAATTTTCTTGTTTGAGTCCAGCTCTGACTTTTGTTGCACGTCCTCCTACTCTTTCTCAGCCTTCTCATTTCCTGTTGGGTCTCCACTATGTACTACTAATGCAGTAGGACAAAATGGCCCCTCATTAGGATCAAATTAATTCCAGGTAAATGTTTAATCTTATGTTGTTTTTTGTCTTCAGGCCTTTAGGAAGTGGAAAAATCCCTTTTTGGTGGAACTAGTGTTAGTGGACATATGAAACAGGTGACAAAGGGCACAAGAAGACATGGCATTGTTTTGAGGGGTCACAATCCAAAAAGAGGTGGGAACCACTGCATTAAAAGACAGTGACGCAAAATTCTTAGAAGAAGAATGAGAAAAAAGGTTGATACAGGGAAGACAGGTTGAAAATCTGTTGTTTTTAATTTGACATCTACCTGTCTCTTTCTCACCTCTGTGTGCTCCAGCGATGCCGGCACCTCCCATTGACTTTCTTCAAATGGCAGCGTCGCTTTGACTCGTCTTTTTGGCACTTTGGAAAGTTTGGACTCCAGGCTATCAGGGTCACTTCCTTCTCCCGTGTTTTCTCCCTCTGCCATCTCCAACTGTTCTGTACCTGCACTCTGTGCAGTGTCAGCAACAGTCAGCTGTTTATTGTCACCGGCAGGTATTTCTGTTGCAGTTAAGGCATCTACCTCCACAGTGCACAAGACTGAGCTCATTGTTTGCTCTTCGGCGTGACAGAAATCTGTCGTCTCCTCTGGTTTGACATCCGGTAATGTTGTTTCTTCTGCATGTGCACCAGTGAGCTGACATTCAGCAACAGTGCCACATGATTTGGAGGAATTCAACACCTCATTATGCATTAATTCATGACTTTCTGACTTTCCTTTGCATAGTAATTTGGCACTTGTAGACTTTATCTCCTCCAATTCTGTACCTACTAATCCCAAGCGGTTTCCTGGCAGTGAGTTCACCACTTGAGACTCATTTAATGCACAGCTCTTCGTATAATGGATCTTCAAGTCTGTTTCATCTGATTCAGGACTCGATAATGTTGTAGAGACTGCAGATTTCTTCTCAGGAATACTTGAAAATTCTGTGAGCTGTACATCGCAAACCTTTGAACATCTGAATACATCTGGAATGCTGGCTCCAACATTGTCCTGTAGCTGGAACTCGGGCATCTCCATGTCCAACACTATTGTGAACACTTTATCTGGCCTCACACTGATGTCCTCACAGTATTTCTCCTTTGCCTGATCATCAGGAACTGTTTTAAATGCCACCGATTGGGCTGCTAGATGTTGAGACACAATTGCATTGGTAAGAAAGGGGAAGCTGTCAGGCTTTGTTGCTGGGGATCTAACCAGAGGTGTGACACAGTGTGCTGAATTGCTTTCTTTGATATTGTCAGTGCCTTTAAGTGACAGTTTTGAGCCCTGGGTTGAGGCAGTGTCTTCCTGAACTGGTTCAGTGTTCTCTTGCCGAGCTATTAAACTCTTGTTGAGAGTAGGAAGCGAGTCTGACATTAAAGTGTTATTTCCAGAAAGTGTCCTAAGCCCACTGCTTAAAATATTTCTATCAGTATTCAATGTGCCAGTATCATCTTTTGGCACAAAATAAGTCTTCAAGTTTAGTTTTGGTGGCGCTGATTTGAAAACATCTCCGTTTTCTGCGCATGAGGATTGATTTTCGACATCTTCTTCAGTTGTTTCCAAAGTATCTTTGGTTTTAAGTTTGAGTTTAAGATGGATTTCTGAAACCTGTTAAATTGAACAAAACAATTAACCACAGAATCTCTTTATCATCATCATTATAAAAGTGTATGGTACAATTATGAAACTCACCAGGCATGTAGATAAGGTTTTGAGTACAGTTGTGCTTTCATTTAGAGCATCTGAAGCACTTGTCTCCAGTTTCTTTGTTAATTGTGTTCCCAGACAGTTAAGAAGAAGATCTCGTTCAGTGAGCACTTCACGAAGACCTTGTTGAAGCCACAGCCCCTCATCAAGAGCTGCCTATGAGAGCACAAACAGATATCTTAACTCTTTTTACAGATAATCTATATTTCAGAATTGAATTCAACAATATTACATAATTCGTCCTGTGAGCAACATCAATGTATACCCACAATGACATGGCAATGTATCCAATAGCTGTTTAGACATTTCACTTAAACACATATCACAGCTCATGGTCCACTAAAGCAGTGATTCTCAACTGTTGGGTGGTGTTTTTTTGGGGGGGTTTTATCCTGTGGTTTTATTTTGAAGGGGATTTTTTATGCAGCGGAGTGTCGTCGATTCACACTTTTTTGCCGGCTCTGGTTTCGACTTGTTTTGCACTTGTACCTCCATGTTTTCAGTAGCATTGCTGCTACGTTTCAGCCACTCATTGTTTGAGTCTCTCAAGGCGGCGGTGATTGACAGGTGATGACAGGTGGCATGTGCCAGGTTGGGTCAAACCATCCTGATATGGGGGAGACTCTGGGTTTTTAGGATAATGAAATTGAATAGCCTACTGAATATAAAATTCAGCTTATGAACTTACACTTATATTGTATTGAAAATGTATTAAATAAATATTTTTAAAGGATTTTTGAATCGATGCTAATTTAAATTTCTTTTTTCTTTTTTTTTTTAAATCTTCACATACCCCCGCCATTTTATAGCATAGAAGAACACCGTGACCCGCGAAATTAGTTTTCTAATCAAACATGGCGAAACGTAAGTACGACACAGACTACATAAGATATGGGGGTTTTTTTTGGGGTCATTAAGGGGTGATGGTGGGTCCCACAGCCAGACCAGTTGAGAACCACTGCACTAAAGGAAATATCAGGGAATCACCAAAGTCATTAGGAAATATCATCTGGAAACCAAGGATGTTTGTACAGAGTGTTGTGACAAACAATAGATGTAAATGTAGAGATATTGCACAGGAAATGTGAACATTTTGATGGGGGTGGGGCTAGATGAAGAATCAAGGGATCATCAAAGTCATTAGGATTCATCCTCTGGGCACCATGAATGTCTGTACAAAGTGTCATGGTAATCAATCCTACAGTTGTTGAGATATTTTCCTTGAGCATGAAGCCCAAATCTGGTTAGATAAAGTTGGTTAGATAATAGCTGAAAACGTACATATTTTCGCATTTTGCCATTAATAAATGGTTGTCATATTATTTCATAGACATCAGTATAATTACTGTACAATAACATAATAAGACCATCACTAAAAAGAATGGCAAAACAGGCATTGGAGTTTGGCAGCAGCAGACGGTGAAGCTGAGTCAAAATAAAAGTAAAAATGAGTCACAACATGTTTATGATCTTTAGTAATGCCAAAGAGCAAACCTGGACAAAATTAGCCAGATCCTCCCAGTGAGCACTAGCTATTAAGTTCACCGTGTCCTAGGCAGAAGAGAAGAGAAGGTATTCACCTTGTAGTTCTAATTAGGATTAAGGATGGACCTGTGGCATTTTAAGAAAAGCTCTTCAAAAGACATGATAGTCCTGCTGGGTAAGAAATCAAGGGGTTTTGTCCAAAGCAAGATAAAGCAAAAGGTACACTTGGTATCACGCTTGGTATTAACACAAAGTGCAGGCCCAGATGGGTTTGGATGGCTTGTTATTTTTGCCTTCGTGGAAGCCACCCACTTGAACTTGTTGTTCGCCATGTTTGAAACAACAGACAAAAGTGTGATGGGCTGACTTAAATTGAGCATACTTACAGTTTAAATATAATTTGATTTCTGTAAGACCCCCAGGCTACTTTGCTGTATTTCATGTGGAATATAAAAGCAACAATATTGAGCACCAATCTTATTTTACAATATTTATAGAATATGAATGTGCTGATGTGGTTTATAGGTATAAGGGATAAAGGATGAGGCTGGCCATATCCTACACTTTTCTTATTGACAACAAATCCCATGAAATGGCCAAACTGTCCCCCAAAAATGCACGAATTACTGCTGTTAACAAATAATGTAAAGTGAAAACTATAGTGCCAAGCTGTTTTAGGAAATCACTGAAAATGAACTTCATATTTGTGACCTGCTTTTACAGATTTGCATTGCCAGTAGGACTCAAGGGGCTACAGAAATGGCTGACAGTAGCTGACATTCAGAGCATTAATATAGCAGCAAAACAATTATTTGCTGTGGAAAGATTTAGTGGAGTAATGACTACATGAGCAGAGAAGGAATTGAATTGTAATCCAACCTTCTCTGTGTTTGGTTGACATAGCAGGGCCGGCCACCTTTTAGAGCATGTTAGAGCTTGTGAGCCCGCCCCAGTGGTTAGCTCGCGGCCGCCGCTCTGTGTGGCGCCCACTCGCAGGTTCCCCCTCAGGTGAACACTGTTCGCTGTGTCAGCACTATTGCTGTTGTTTTGCACTGTTAGCGCTGTGAGCACCATTAGCTGCGAGCTGACGCCACGTTGAGAGCCGGTTGGAGGCAATAGATACAGTCTGAATTTCATAATTATATCCTTTAGGGGATGAACTTCTCATGGTCCTATCTTACCATAAAAGTTTAGAATAAGTGGTTGAACAAATGAGATTTAATTCTTGATGACATGTACTTCTTTGTCTCGGTTTGTTTGTTAAGTTTATTGCAAATACTGCTACTGTGAAGATATATAAAAAGCCATAGAGGAAGTTTTTTTTAAGCTTGTTAGATGAAAGTGCATATTTGTTAATATTCTGGGTTTTATTAAATAGATTGATCGAACAATGTATGAACATTTTGGTGTGTTTTACCTGGCGGGGTGATGATAGTTCAGCTTGTACTGTTTGTCTCCAATGCTGCAGCTGGTCGATGACCTGTCTCACTCTGTTAGCTGTGTTTTCTGCACACGCCTGCTTCTTTTTTAGGAAAATGGACGTGAGGCTACAGTGAGAACGAGAGAGAGAGAGAGAGAGAGAGAGAGAGAGAGAGAGAGAGAGAGATCACACACAATCTAGTGGATGGCAGGGTCAGCATGCTGTGTTTAGATGGATCACAGCAGCTTATGTAGTGATTTTATTTGGCTGGTAAGATATTCTTTGCTGGTCAGGGGTGATAACACAGACATTGCAGACAGTGGGGTTGCACCGGAGCCCACAGAAAGAGTGGGACATCTAACAATTTGCTGGGTGTAAAATGGACTGCCTTGTAAATGGGCCTGTGTTCAAAGGAAAACTTTGAGAGAGAGATACAGAGAGAGAATCAAACACTGAGTTCAAATACATAGAGCTTTCCCTCTAACACCATTCTTTAAATAATTTAAAATTACTTTTCCATCAACTTCTCATTACCCAAATAATCCCGCAGAAGAGGACTCCCTACTTATTGTGGCATAAAATAATTTGATTTTGAAATGAGGAATGAGGTTAAGTACCTGTCAAGGTCTTTAGCAACTGCATCAACAGTCAAGGTGACATCTGCAGGAAGAGATTCTTGTGTGCCGCTGGACTCTCCAGTCTTCTGCAGGTCGTAAACTCTTGCACCCAACTCTGTCAGCCTGGTATCACAGTCCTGAGAGAGGCAAATGCTTTTTTGAGGCTTCTATATTTCCCCATGAACTTGTTATACACTGCTATTCGGGGGGGAAAGCAACATCGTATAGGATCTTTCAATATTACCTGTATTGTATACCACTGCTGTTTGAGCTGACTGATGTCAGGCAACACTTCACAGCTCCCACACAGATTTTCAGCCAGGTCTTTCAGAGCCGTTTGTACACAGGAGACCTCTCCCTTCACTCGTCGAACTCTCTGGCTGTTGTTTTCTGTGCGTAGTGCCAGAATCCCTCTGATGCTGCCGTCTAGTGCCCTCTTGTGGTTTTGGAGGTTGCTGACTTGCTGGGAGAGGCTGGTCTGGGCCTCGGCTGTGGAACTGGCTGTGATGGAGTCCTTGAGTGTTACAATTTGTAAAAGCTCTTTTTCTATGTCGGTAACTTCTTGTAGCAAAACCTGAAAAGTGGAGAGAGGGTCAGATGAAAATAAATAGAAAAACAATAACGGGGGCTTAATGTTGGGAAAGCCTCCATCCTCTTCATAAAAAATATCCATTTCAATGCAGAAGAAATGTGAAAAGAAATGTATCAGAGCTTGTTCCTGATTCATTGGGTCAGTGTACTTAATGGACCTCACCTCCAAAGCTGGTGAAGTGATCAGCCCAGCTGAGCTTTCTTTCTGGGCTTGACAGGCTGACATCTTTTCCTGCAGGGATGTCAGTTTATGGCGGCAGTCTTGCAGTGACTGGCCAAAATGTTCCTCATTACATACACCTTCCTCCAGGCTGGAACAAACACCCTGTGGACATTTCAGGCACACCAAGCCACAGTCAAGAGGGCTCAAAAATCATTTCATAGACTTATTGTGATTATATGAATCCAGCGGTTCCTTCATCCCATCAGATCAGCCCAAGTATCCGTTCATCCACCAAACCTTTATATTTTACCAGTTTGACCTTTACTTTTGAAAGACATGGCTTTCAGGTGTTACAGCTGTCTCAGCGTGGTGGGGAATGTGTACTATGCAGTCAACCTAAATTTCATAAATACAGTAATCGGTCACAAAACCATTATACTACCGCGTGTGTCTGAAAACCATTCAGGTATTACTGTTAGCTAATGCATTCAACTTAAACTATTTCAATTTTATCCACAAACTTTTGGCAAATTATTTTATTATTCATCCATTACTATTACCGAGGTTTTTTTTTACCTGTTTATGCATTAATTAATATTTTTTTGGGTAATTATTCCAGCTGGTTATCCATTACCTTTGGCTATCTATACATAATTACCATTTATCAAAATGGCAACATGTGGCTTTAAGGTGACAATTGTCTCGAGTTAGTTAGTTTATGCTTTTTAAAATTAGATGATTGTTCTGCTCCTGCAGAAGTACGCCCTCGGGTCTGAGTACCCCTGGTTGGGAATTACTGTACAAGAACATGAGAGGTGTTACCTTCAGCTCATCCATCAGTGATGAACAGCAGGTCTCCAGCTCAGCCAAGGACGGATCTTTCCAGCTGGCGTCGCTGGTTCGTTCAGCCATCTCCCTCCTCTGTTCAGCCAGGTCGGTAAGAGTTAATGGCAAGGATTCAGCCTCATCCTGCAGTTGACGGGCTAGCTGGCAGATCTTTCTGCGCTCGGACAAGCCGGGCCAGGGGAATAAAGTAGGGAGCTGAGCAGTTCTCTGTTGCAGCTCCTCCACTCTGCAGCTGGCCTGCTGCCTTCGGTCCAGGTAGGAGGAGGTGAGGTCTGGATCAGCTTGTAGAACCCTGACGCACCGAGAATACGAGAACCACTTCAATCAGGTGCGTTACTTACAGGCATGTTAACTGTGGAGATCTGCTGCTTAATATCATGATAATAAGCAAAACGTATTTCATTTGAATTGTATTTAAAATGACAGTATTTAAGTTTCTTATGTATGAAATGGCCCAAAAATGATCACTTTAAATATGCTGTCTAAACAAATGATTTGGACAGCGCATGTTATCATAGGATGTTCTGGTTTTGGGTCGT
The DNA here is from genome assembly GCA_016806645.1 of Ophiodon elongatus. Classification (NCBI taxonomy): domain Eukaryota; kingdom Metazoa; phylum Chordata; class Actinopteri; order Perciformes; family Hexagrammidae; genus Ophiodon; species Ophiodon elongatus. The sequence goes on along the minus strand of JACSYO010001682.1, from coordinate 3,957,806 downwards.
GTCGACAGGTCGGGTTGGGTGGCGAAACTAATTGGTCGTACAGTATGTGGCGGGTGGCGGGGCAGGTGCGGTATTACACGTCACAATGCTGGAGCCTGTGAAGGTCTTGACAATCAGACCTGTGCAGAACTCTATATGGAAAAGGTATCTTGGAGCTCCCTACCTCACCAGCTTGAGAGAGTTTAGATGTGCAAAAGCAAGAGACTGTAAGTGTCTAGGGATATCGCGTACAGAGTACAGAGGCAACAGTCTCAGCAGGGCGGAAGTGGAACCCAAGGGAGGCAGTTTTATAGGCTCAGGCAGCACTAAGACAGGGATTTTGTAAGGCAGGTACAGCATGGGTGTCAGGGGTTTGGATTCATTATACCTCAGCCTACTGTACGTGGAACAAAGCATCAGCGGTTGACAGGAGGAAACTGGTAGTAGAAGAATTTCAGAGGCAAGGAGAGAGTGATAGATGAGCAAAAGCTGTCTCTCAGGCAAAGCAGAACTCGTGGATGGGTTGGGAAAGTGTTGAAAAGAAAAACTTAGCTGAAGGGATGTGTGCATTATGTGCTTCCATTTCCATCAAAATCCTATTAGACGGATAGGAGAGGACTCCACAAGTCCTTTATGTCCAGGCGTAGCTTCACTTCAGCACAATATGTCAGGGTGTAAAACAAGCCTGTCTCAGCTGGTTTTATCTGGCTCCACTCACCTGTGATAAGACTGGACTGACCGGAGGAGGTCCCCCCTCTGCTCCTCTGTTTTCTGAATGCTTCCCTGAACGTCCTGTTTCAGGCCATCTCCGTCACGCAGCCTGTGGCTCAGACGATTTCCAGTCACTCTGAGCTCTTCGAGGCGAGCCTCCCCCTCTGCCGTCACACTTACTACAGCCTGAAATCATTTTTTTTTTTTTTTTTAAATCAGTTATTTCGCACCAGTCTGTCACTGCAGGGACTGAAGAGCTTGATTGATGAAGTTGTTTTATCTGTGCATAGAAATATGCCATACCCAAATGTTTCCAGCAACAATAGAAACTCCTTATTGAAGAACAAGTAGAAACACATGTAGGTGAAAGAAACTACAGATCACTGTGGCCACGCCCCTTGTATGACATAAAACACGACTGTAACCCAGTAAAAAGAAATACTTTTTTATTTAAAATACTATTATAATTATTATAATATATAAGCCTATTATAATATGCTTTATTGTAGAATGCCCAAACAGGTGAGCCAGACTTAAGGAGTTATGGAAATATGTGGAGAAACTGAGCAGCTCAGTGAGAGTGGGTAATGTTTTCTCACCGGAGCATGGTGAAGCCTCTGCTCTAGGGGACTCTGGATGCCCAGGTTTTCCCCAAGTGGAGAGTCAAGAGTTTGTCTCAGATCTCCAACCCGGGACGGAGTGGACTTTAAAAGGGTCTGAAGCGCCTCGACGTTGCTCCTCGGGGAGCTCTGCTTCTCCGTACAGCCACGCAGTACGTTGGTTTGAAAGTTGTGGTATCGTTCCAACAGTTTGCTGCTCTCCTCCAGCAGAGAGGACTGCTTCAATGAGCTGCTTTGTAAGGATGACACAAGCTGATCCAGGGCTTCTGTCCTGACCCTGCAGGGGGGAAACATGGATTCACACACTTTCAGGTGTTAGTGAAGGGACAAAACATTAGCTTTGTCTTTGTCCGTGCAAGATTACCAAGGATGTATTGACACGTTAATAAATAAGTAAAGAGAGAAAAGAAGGTCACAACCTGCAGCACTTTTCAAGTTGTACAAGTAATGTACATGTAATGTAATGAACATGATAAGAAATTCACTGACACTTAATGAACAAAGTTTCATATTAATACAATGTGTTTAGGGTGAGGGAGTCTCTGCAACAGCCAACTTTTAACTAAACAGGTAAAGCTGTCCTGCTGCTTACCTCTCCAAACTGTGTTTAATCAGGGTTACATGATTATGTTAAATAAAAATAAATTAACTTTTAAAATCGCTGGCTACTGCACCGTTAATGGAAATAGCAAGTGGGATGAATTATGAGTTATGTCATTAATTATACCCTCATTCTACAAATTTCCCAGCCTTTTGTGTGAAAACAGACAGTCGTGTAGTTAAGGATGAGTCAGTCGTCTCTACGGAATAACAGGCTGTACAACTTCCATCATTCCTGACTCATCATCAATCCCAACATTGAACTACTGCAGGCTGTTTAAGTTTCTACTACTTTCTACGACCTTCTTGGGCTAACCGATCCTATTTGCATCTACATCCTATCCTTTTATTTTATCTTTTGTAGCCCACTACAAACTAAATATACAGAATATAAGAGTGCACACTGCCTGATGGAGTCCAGACCTCCAGACCTTTGCACAAGATTTGCTTATTTCCACACAGAGCTCGAAGGCCGAAGGAATATCTGAAATCAGAAAACAGTTCACCTTTGTTGAAGTGCTTCCTCTTGCAGGAGACTAAGATCCTCCTCCTTTGCTGCTCTTCCCTCAACACCTCGCAACCATTGTTCCAAGTGCTCAGCTTCGCTTTGCAGCCTAGAAGACACATACAGTGTGAATGCAGGCACGACACAGACTCATGTGCACAGTATGCACGTTACACTGTAGTTTAAAGTGACACAAGTTGTACTCAAACCGTTGTTCGTTACAGAGTTTAAAGATAAGTCTGTGGATACTCTGTAGTTGTGTTGTTGATAAGTATTAGTAGTATTGCCTTTGGAGCCAAAGTTTCATAATTTAATCCTCTGCGCCTTAGACCTTCATTGTTATCCAAAAACTATTAAAAACCCATAAATGAGCCACACCTTGGCATTGAGTGACATGCTCCTTAATTACAAAGAACATGAGCACTGTAGTTTATTTTTAAGGGAGCTGGGGTGGAGCAAGTGAATGGTTTCTGGGAATCAGCATCACAAACAACCTGACATGGTCATCACTCATCTCCATCATGTATTTATTAAGGAGACTTAGGAGAGCAAAATTCCTGTGCCACGTTCTTGTTAACTTTTACAGAGAAGCAATAGAGAGCATCATACTGGAAACATTACAAACTGTGTGATCTCCACACACAATATAGTTTTGCTTTTTTGTGCAACCCTGTCGTACGATGAAAATAAACCATGAAACAATGTGACTTAAAAATAACTTGCGTGGCTATTAGACAAGAAAAAAACCAGAAAGAGCATCTGAACAAGCAGAAATAAATGTTTTGTATGCAAGCTACACGGTTAAGAAGAACATTTCTGTGCACATAACATGACATGTTGAATTGACACGTGATCGACTTGAACGTGTTACCTGTCGAGGGCCTGGATATTCCTCTCAGTCCGTTCTTCCACCTCAGAGAACAGCTGATGGGTGTTTCTGACTTTATCCTGAAGCTGAATCCCATCCAAAGACAAACTCTGCAGGGTGTCTGTACTCGCTATGGAGGCCATGACATGCAGGTCCCCCAGCAGGCTCTCTGCCTGCTCATCCTGCGTCTGGAGCTCAAAAAGTAGATCCTTTAGAGAAACACAAGTTACTGTTAAGCATTTTAAAGCTTCAGCAATCACTGTCTACTCAAACACTGGCTTCGTTGTCAGACTTTAGAGCCTCTATGTGCTGAAGTTTAAAATGATATCAATTATAGCTTCTCTCTGATTATTTTTATTAGTTTTTCAGAACACTGTACAAGTGTGGAGTACACGTTGCGACATATAAAAAAAACTAAATACATTTTTACCTTAAGTTTTGCAAGAACTGTTGCAATATCTGAAGCACTGAGAGTGAGAAGGGAGTCCTGAATCTTCTGGAGGGAGTTGAAGCATTCAGATATCCTGGCAGTAATTTGTCCTTCAGCAGCCACCATCTGCCTGTAAACGTCCTCAGCTTCAGAAACAAGCTCCTTCAGCTGCTTCATCTTCTTCCTTATCTGGGTCTCCACAACCTAGGCAAAACAAAACTCAATCAAGAGAACCGTCAGATCAACCGTATCTGTCAGCAACGCTTCAGCCTGAAACACTCGCATCCGAAACACAAGCGCTACGTGCTGTACCTGCAGCTCCAGAGGACGCTCTTTGCTTTGAAGCAGGGCCGGAATCTCAGCGACTCTTCGGTGGAAACGCTCCATATTCTCTTCTTGGGTCACAATCTCATTCTGGAGGCATGTAGAGGGAGATGATCGTTGTTGAAAGCAACCGTTTAGAGAACATTAAACTTACAATAAGACCGGTCCAAACCTGTGTGTCATTACAGAATGAAACAGGAAGTCAGTTTTACCTGCAAGGCCCTGATGTCTTCCTCTCTCTGGAAGGACGGACACTGAGCAAATACTGCTAGTTTATTGGCGGTCCAGCTCTCTACCTCTGCTCCCAGCTGGATGATGCCATCCCACAGAGTCAGGCCATGGTGCAGGTTTTCTAGGTGGGAATCTGTTCGTTCTGATATCTGCAAGAATTTGAGTTGCAGTGAATGCTAGCAGTAATTTGACAACACGCAACCAAACTCAAAACACAAGACCTTAGAAATTAGATATCTGTCATGATGATGATCTACTATATGATGCTTTAGTTTACATATGGGAGCAGCAACATTTGCCGAGCAAATCCTGCTTTCATAACAGTACGTAAAACATAATCTTAAAGAAAAGCAGAAAGATATCAGCTAAAAAACTATTCTTCTGAAACTGAATTACAATGAGAAGTTTGACAAACATGTTTCTTCCCTGATAGATGTTTCTGAAAGCCCAAACGTAAACAGAAGAGCAAGGATGTCAGTGTGTATGCAATTTTGCAAAGAAAAAAAAATTCTTGCATACTTACTGGGGAGAGAATTTACATTCACAAAAAGGCAAAAATAATAAAGCAAAACTAAAGTATTCTGTGATACAAAAAGAAAAAAGTGAAATATTGTCTTGGCCAATAATAGTAAGTAGTAAACAATAAACAAATGTATAAAGTGACTCACGTCCAGCCAGCGGTCCATGAGAGCATCGGCTTCGTCCTCAAATGGGATGATGAGGCATTCTGGGATCTGACGCAGATGAGTGTGAAGCTGCCTGCAGACACTGCGGACCTCCTCTATCCGGTCCCCGAGACCATACAGCTCTGCTTTGGTTTCCTGGACCTGTGAAACCAAACACACACACACACAATTGATATGAAACACACTCAACCAAACAAACGAAGAACCAGAGTCAGTGATTTACCAGCGACACACAAATGATTTGGTCTATGTTGACTGACCTTCATTAGTAAGTATAGTTAAAAAACTAACCTCTTCCTTAATAACCTCTATTTAGACTGTACCTTGGTGTGCAGTCTCTGCAGGTTGTCTTTCCCCATGTAGGAGGCTTGTTCACTGATGGTGCTTTCTGCCCTCTGCAGTGTCCCGCTCAACTCCCCACGAATGCTCTGAAACCTCTTCAGCAGCTCTGTTAGGGCGTAACACTGCTCCAGCCTGTATGTGATCCATAACACAACACACACACGCACCAAACTCAATAAAGCATGAAAATCTGAGATAGAAGTAATTCATAAAAGGACTCAAACTGCTTCCTTTACCGTTTAGTTACAGCTTTTGTCGCCTCCTCCCAGGCATCCTCCACTTCTCTGGTTTGACTCACATCAGGAGTTCCTGATTGTGAGGATTCATCTTGAATGTGCTGCAGCTCAGCGAGGTGGCCAGCAAGACGACTTTCCAGCTCTGTCAATGCACGTGTTCTGCAGGAGAAGAATCATTAGTGTACTTGTGTCGTACCTTTTTTGCATATCAGTTAGGAAGTGCTGGCAAATTAAATAATCAATAATACAAAACAATAATATTTAATATAATAATAATAATAATAATAATAATAATAATGATCATGATAATGATATATTTTATGTTGTGGCGCAGCTTTAAAAAATCATGGAATCTTTAAGCATCGACGAAATATAGCTATTTTATTTATGAGATCTACAAAACTTTTTTCTTAAATTTCTCCCTTACACAGCTTTTAAGTTAAGAGAGAAATCATGATGCATAGGGTTAATACGATGGACTGAAGTCTATCAAACACAAAGCCTTATTTGTTTTTGGGCCCAGATCAGTGTTGTACCTGTGCTGCAGAGCAGGCAGGGTGGGCTCCTGTAACCTCAGCTGCTCAGCTGCTTCCCTTGTCTCCTTCAGAGTGCCTAACAAGGCAACTCTCCTCTGGACAAAACTCTCCTTCTCTTCTCCCTCTTTCTTAACCTGGCTGCTGCTGCTGCTGCTTCTTATTCTCTGGTCCTCAGCTTTTAAGACATCCCCTTCAGACGTCCGTGTTTGAGGCTTGTGCTCTTCCTCCCTTTGTGACTTTATCCCATCATCTCCTTCCAGCCTGCTCCTTTTGGCCACAAGCGCTCCCTCCTCTTTCATCCTACTTAGGGTGGGATACCCATGCTCCTGTGCTCCCCCCTCATGTGTCGAATCATCCCCAGTGTTTGTCTGATGTATCTCCATAGGATTCAACTCCTGGATTTGCTCCCTTCCCACTGGAAATAACTCTTCTTTACTCTCCCTCTTCTTGGCTCTCATCACTTCTTTCTCTACGTTCGCAGCTTGCTGTGACAATGATGTCACCACATCCTGGCACATCACTGTCGTACCATCCATGGTCAGAGTCATCCCCACGGCCTTTAAAGTGCTGTCAACACTATCAGATTGTTTTGCGGCAGTCTGCAACCTCTGCCGTATTGCTGCCTGCCAAGAGTGTGTCTCTTGCTCCCAATCTGCCTCATTTGGCTGTCTGCTGGGGTCCTGCTTTGCCAGCAGGGTTGGGATCTCAGCCTTGACTTCCCTCACTGTGGCCAGGAAGTGATCCAGAGCCTGGGCAGCTGATTGAACTTCCTCCAATCGCTGTCTGAGCTGCTCAAGATGATGGACACTGTTGTGGAAAGCCTGGCACAGGGATGAAGGGGATGTGGCTTCAGGCCCCTGTATTTCCTCTTCAGTGCCTCGCTCTGATAGCTTTCTCCTTTCAGACCGCAGTCTGTCATCCATCTCCTGGATAATTCAAGAGGGATTGATAATTAAGTTTCCATATTTCACTCTCTAAATTGAAGTGTTAATTATTTGAAAAACGCATAGATGTACCTTTAAGTCAGATATCAGTCTGGAATCAGCCACGGTGAAGGAGGAGATGTCCACAGACTCTCTGATGATCCGGTCCAGTTTTTCTGTGATCAGTGCCATCAGGTCAGCAGTAATCTCCAGAGATGTCATCCTGATACAAACCAAAGTAAAACATAAGTGGTTATTATGTACAGTACTAAAATATGGTTAACTATTAGTTAATTCCATCTGCTGATAAAGATCATAAAATATAATTGAAAGCTCCAGAACAAATGTTTCCAAGGTCAAGAATAGACTTTGATACTCAACTTTTGACGTGCTTAAAGGGCTCAAAGAAAATGGAAAGTTTAACGTTTCCATTTCCATGACAACTGGGCAAACTCCATCTGCTCATGAAGATGAAGTGACATGATCGAAAGCTCCCAACCAGCTACTAAATGGACCTCAAGGTGTGATGTTTTCAGGGTCAAGAATTAAGTTTGAAACTCATTCTATGTCACATTTATAGTCCTTGTGAAAATATAATTTGCAGTGATGTTTTTACAAAAGAACACTTAATACAATGATATATATCTGAATGGTTTAATCATTAAAACCAATGATCCTGTTATCATTATCATAATTATCATCATTGATCTGAGAGGTGCACTGTACCTGCTCTGGAGGCACATTTGTTGTCCTCTCCACTGCTGAGTCAGCTGCTCCCAGTCTCTTTCCACGTCACCCTTATCTTCCCTGCTCATCAGATGGGAGAACTGGGATTGCTGGGAATACTGGAGCTCATACTCAAACCAGAGTGCCTCTGTCTCCTGTTTTAACGTCTGTTGAAGAGAAACATATTAACAAAGCAATCAAAGTAACAATTTCATATTGTGAAGTTTGACCTTGTGAGAAAACAACTGCTCCGCAGTTTGATTTTAGATTGTAGAAATGCTCCAAGATGCAGAGAAGCACACGTGATGAACAGCTTTATGAGTAGGATTTGAAAGTGTGAAATTCTAATGGTATCAAAAACTATTGCTGAATATGATTATAAAAAGGTGCTTTAACTTGCCTGTAGTTGCTTCTTTTGGTTCTGCAGGGTGGGGATGGTGACAGGGTCTGAAATAAACTCCTCCAAATGTTGCTTGTTCTTCTGGAGTTGAAACTGAAATACCAAGCAGGACTTTCTGTACCTACAGGGAAAGATTAACACATTGTCTCAATATGACATTCTACATGGGAACAAAATCTGTGACTTCAAGTTCATCTCACTTGTGTCTTCTATTTTTATTTCACTAAAACGAATTTTGGGTAATTATGTTGTTAAATGTAGGTGATATAGGCAATAAAATACAGTAAATTCACAATACATTTTAAACATTTGTTGAAAAGATTTAGAAACGATAGATTTCAATTTTGGATTATGTTCTATTGGGCTAATCTGTCAGGTGTAACTCTAGTCCACTCGTTGAATGTCCTCCAAACGACAACAATGTAAGAAATTAACCCATACCTTTCCAGTACTTCCTGTTTGGAGGAGTGCTCTTCCTGTGGGAGGGCGGCTGACCCTGGGAGGGCGGCTGACCCTGGGATGACGGTCCACTCTGCCTCCTGCTTGGTCTCCACAGTGTTACCCCTGACAACCACCTGGGAGATGGTAGAGTTGCATAGAGACGGTCCAGTGAAGACAAGAGGAAGAGATGGAACAGCGAGCAAAGCTATCCAATTACTGAGGATTAGTGCCATGCAGCTGGTGCTGTGTCCTGCACAGATCAGGCACAGCCAATGATACTGCTGAGCTTTTTTCTGACCAGGAAGACTTAAGGAAAGCCAACTTTAAATGCAATGTACAAAGTAAATAAGATTAATTTAGAGTAATTAACATATCGCTGGCCAAAGTGCAAAACCTCCTATCTGCAAAATGATGCAGGAAAAGTCCAATAACCTCCTATCTGCACTTTGTATATATACAGTATATATATATATATATATTTTTATATTGGGTATCCTTAACTAATAGCATTCTGCAAGAAAACAACAAGTTTTTTTTTGTATTCTAACAAAAGTGCATTTTCCAGATAGGAGGTTTTGCTCTTCGGCCATCGATATTCAACATATACTTTCCAACCACAAGTCACATCATAGCATTGTTTTATCTTTGTGTTAACATTTTTTCTGGAATGGTTACAGCGAAACCTAATTTCTCATATTAAATTCAAACATCAAACCTCCGCAGGCACAGTTTAAAAAAAAAAAAAAAAAGAAAAACCTAAAGGAAAATGCACACTTTATCGAGTGAGGTTCTGGTTTGCAGATAGGAATCAAAGCAAGAGGTTAAAAGTAACATACTCATAAATTTAACAGGCAGAATAAGTAGGGTTTTTCCTTAAAAACAATGTATGGACGCATACAAAATTCAATCATCACCTATGACCCATATATAAGTGTGTGTCTGTATCTGAATCTTTTCATGTTGCTGTGCTCTGGACATTTCTGGGCATAAAACTCTGAAAATGGTGGACACAGCTCCTAAATAACGCAAATAGAACAAGGCAAAACGAGCGTGAATCTGGGTTTGGCTTTCACCCACCGACAAGCACATTAAACATAACCGGTCAGGGATCTTACACATCTGGTGTCATTGAGCCGGGGGAGGAGGGGCCAACTTTAAATGTTGGATTTACAAACCAGTAAATCCTACTCTCCCTGTTTTTAACTCTTCTATTTATTTATTGTTTACACTCTTCAGCGTCCTGAAGAAGACAAAATGTATAGAAGAATGGAGGTCTAGGATTTTAAATAAAGAGACTGCATCTAAGTTATGACTATGAGCGTTATTTCTTTGACGTAAAGCATACATGTCATGTGATTTATTAGTTTGGTTTCAACTGAGAGGCGGTAATGTGGCATTACCGCCTCTCAGTTGAAACCAAACTAATAAATCACATTACCGCCTGACTGGCCCAAATTATGATCTGCTGTTGAGTACAGAAACTGGTGGACAACGATATTCACATAATAAATCCGATACTCTAAAACGGAATACAAAACTTGAATGCATTGTTTACAATATGGAAGTGGCAACTAAAACTGAAGCGTGGAATCTAAACATCTTCTAAATCAAAGTGAGCGTGTACTACATCTAAAGAAAAATGGACTGAAAGCACCTACATTATGACCAGACCATTATGAAAGAAGCTATTCATGTTACTGCCACTTCTCTTTGCATGATGTGTGGGTTTTTAAAACTGAGCCCGCACATCTGCGTAGATCAAGAGAAACAGTGATGACATCCATGTAAAAGCACTGACGTGCCCTCCTCCTACCTGCACGTGAGCTTGTGTCTGCTGGTTGCTCTCTGTGATGAGCAGCAGACGAGCTGTCAGCAGCTGCTCTTTGGCCACGAGGGAGGGCTTTAGTTTTTTCGCCGACCCGAAGCCTGTCCGTTGTGTCGGGTCACCCTCGCGCTCCGTCGGGACATCCTGAGATTGCACATGGATGACATCACCGCGAGGCTGCACCGACGCGGCGCCACGCGCAGGTGAGAGGTCCCGTCGGGGTCCGTCCACGCTTTGTTTTTGTGGGAGATTGTTGCTCCGCTGCGTGTCGGCCGACACGCCAGTCGCTCTCAGCGGGGTGCTTCCCCCGAGCTGCCGACCCCTGCTGAGTTAAAAAAAAAAAAAAGGTTTATCAGGGGGAGGTCGGGGCCAGTCAGTTAGAAACAAGCAGTCCTCCGGGAATCTCATTAAGATTAATAGACTTCAGGGATTACAGAGTGACAATTGTTAATAAATAAGCTGTCTGCTTCAATTCAACAATGCAGTTCAACTTAAATTAAATTCACAGTTTATGGACGCTATAAACTGAATGTTAATTTATGGCAAAATTTTCAAGCCCTAAATTCTGTCAAACTTTAGCCAATTATAATGAAACTTTCTTAAACTAAAACAAAAGATGTACTTCCCAATGTTTTATGTCCTACCAACTAATAAGTGGCTTAAACATTGTCCAAATCTCACTTGGAATTTTAGGCTTCCTTTCCGAAAAATATTTTTCCAACTTGAATTCGACTTACATTAGAAATATTAACTGAAATTTATGTTTCAATGTACAAAATACTTTATACTTTATCCTTTATGAGAGCAAATTTAAATTTCAATGATTACAAGGCACTGTTTGGTGAAAATCAAGCACTCAAAGACTTGAAGTGCCACATGATATCAGGCACAATATGGTCTTCTCAAGGGTAGAAAGGTTTGTAAAATGATTGATTAAAAAATGTCACCAACACAAATATCTATCATGTGGTTTTCTTGAGGGTGTGTAAGGTTACTTTTTTGACTTGCTGTGGTCCAGAGAGTTGAGGGTAAGTTGACAAATGTGTGTGCTATGCAAAATAAATACTTTTTCAATACAGACTTTCAATATAATTATTTGCTCATGAGTTCCCAGTTACACTTGAGATTCAGTCATAACACAAATCAAAATGAATCTGTACCAGTCTGAAGGAGGGGCTTGCTTTACCTTTGCTTCAGAGCAGAGCAGACGTGTGAAAATACATGTTATTACTTCCTTCTGAAATGCAATTATGTCTAATATATCACACCTCATTATGCATCTCCTGAGCATTATCTTACCAGTCAGATGGGAGCACTGTGTCACTGGGTTGTGCTTCCTGATCTTCATCTGACTCCTTTAGTTGATCTGTCTCTAGGCAGGAGGATTGCCCTGGTGTTAGTGTGTCACACAGCTCTCGGAGTGATTCAACCTCAACAGATGCAGCTCCGTCCATCACGGCCTGGGAGGAGGAATGTGAACTTCTGAGAGACTGAAAGCATGCAGGCCTAGCTTTCTAATCTTTTCCCTAAATCATTCAGGTTGCCACACGGCACAATCAGATGTTAATGACATGTTATGGAGTTATGACAAATACCTGTTGCTGTGGCAAAGTGTCACGGTCAGTCTGGTCATTGGCTTCGTGCGGAGCGTTAGTTTGCGTTTCACATTGCACAACAGAAGATGAATGCTTTCCCTCTCTGATCTTAGACCACAAGGTGGGAACAAAAGCAGCCATTTCTCTGCGTACGTCCTGAGTGCACAAACAGGCAGAAATTGACGTTTTTATTGAAAATGAGTACGAAAAATGTAAGTGGTGCCAGGTTATCATGGTATATCCTCGCTGTTACAGCTAAAGTTAACCAGCAAAATACTGAATTAATTGAGCTCTTTAGTTATGGATGTGTGCTACAGTGTTACAGGATAAAAGTAATATATTGTAAGTAAAACAGTTAACTCTACTATGAGGAACTTTTACTGGTTATAATCAGTCTAAATGTAATACTGATGCCTCTTCATGACCTACATAAGTAAACCATCAGCCAGAAGATTGGTGATTTACATATAGTTATTCTTAAAGCTTGTCATCGGTGCCACCAGGTCGGATTCCTTGCAAAATCCGACGAGATCATGCAGGTTGACCAGGGACTCCTTCAGGCCAGAGTCCAGCAGGGCCTCCGGCAGTGACCAGCCCACCACGGGCAGACCGAGCTCCGGCTTGACTGCCGCCTTTGACCTGCAGTCAGACCTCCGGCCGGAAGGAGAGCTCTGCCCATGAAAGCAGCGTCTCCTCCACCGGCCAGGAGCAGAGCTCCGCCTCACTGCTGCTGGAGACCCAGGCCGCACTGCTAGGCCCCCCGGAGGGAAGGGAGGCATGGGACTGACTGTCAGACCCTGCTGCAGTAAAACTAGGTTTCCTAAAGTGGCTCTGGTGCTCAGAAACATACTTTTGTCCTCAGAGATTGACAAAATCCAGACAAAATTAAAGTTCCTCGTAGTAGCTTTAAACGAAACCTAACTGCATTTTATTAATTTGTTATTTTAAAGACATTGTTAGAAATTTTACAAAAACACGCTTCATGAGAGGATCAATATCACTCTCATCTCTAATGGGTGCATAACAGTCTACTGGGTACAAACCCCCGTCATACCTCCCACTGCTTTCTGACTGAGTCAGAGAGGAGCATCAAGTCCTGGAGTTGGGGCCCAGAACAAAAGGCCCCAAAGCCCTCAACAGCACCCAGGAACTCATCGAGGATGGCAGGCTGCAGAATCTTTAAAGCTCTCTGCACAGAAAGACATAAAGCTGGATAAACGTGCACAAACAAAACTATGCAAAAGCATAACACCACAGACCTTTAAAGATTTTGTCCCGAATTTTGAGATTTTATTTTATTATTTGCAGGTGCAATAGTGGATTTTTGTCAAATTAGTGATTGATAAATAAATTCAGAGCATACACTTTTTTCAACATTTAGGATTAGTGATCCATAGTCCATATTCTCCATCATTTACCCTCTAAAACTGTACCTGTTTCCTCTTGGCCTGTGACTCTGAAATCTCTTTTCCACCGAATAACTTGATGGCTTGCTGGATGCGTCCTTGCAGACGAAGCCTGGCCTTCTCCAGTCTGCTCCTCGCCATTGAGTGGGCTTTTGAAAGAACTTCACTGTGGACCATAACCGGTGGCTGTGGAGATGTTTTAGCACTCTGTACAGTGTTTGTCTGCCCTCTTATTCTAGATGTCGATGTACGGGTTTGTGAGGGAGATGAGCTTCCCTCTTTCTCTGGGACTGGACTCGTCACACGTTTAGACAGAACTGGACTTTTTTGACACTTTGGTCCAACAGGAGTTTGGATCGAAGCAAGCAGAAGTTGATCATATTGACTCCGATATGAAGCTTGAGCGGGACACTTGGAAAGTGACTGAGGCTGTATCATGGGCTCAGGTTCAGCTTCTTTTACAGCTTGAGCAAGAGGAGAGTGATTGTGAGGCATTGGTTCCCTCGACGGCCGGGGCAGCATGTGGATTTCAACACGGGGTTTAACAATGGTTGATTCATCCTGTGTGTTCACATGCTGGTTTTTAGGCCAACCGGGAAGAGCTCTTGTCTTTTGTTGAGGCGTCTTGGATGAAATCTCAGGTGAAACCAGATTTGGGTCTTGGGTTAGCATAACATTCCCAATCTGGTCTACAAGTTTGGTTTTGGCCACAACAAATAACCCTGCCTCTGGCTGTCTCTGTGTCTGATGGGCTGTTTTGACGTGTTGCAGAACGCCAAGGGAACTAAACTCTCCAAGAATCTCCTAAAAAAATGAAACGTATACAAAAACACATAAAAATACATACATGAAAATATGAGTAACTGTTGAAGAACTGAAATCTATCATCCATTGATGTATCTCACCTGGCAGTGGGAGACTGCCTCTGAGACCCTGTCCTGCGAGCCAGAGGTACTGAGGTGCAGAGGAGAGGTTCTCTGTACTCGTGCCACAAGGTCCTGCAGATCCTGTCCCTCAGTTACAACCTGGTTCTCCAGCTGCACTCCTCGAGGGATCAGCACCTAGAGAGGATTATATAGCAAACATTGCTTTATCTGTACTGAACCAAACATTAGCATAGTTTTACAACTTTACAGGACACATTTATGCTTTGTATTTGCCCCAAAGGCACGCTCGAGCGGCCCAATGGCCTCAGCCCAAGTCACTCAAATCCACTTTTCGATAGTCAACTGAAATGTCATGGGAAAAGGTCCCACACTACTACATTACCCACATCATTTACAAGTAATTACTGGGAAACACAGCGTAGAAACACAACGTGAAACACAACGTGGAAACACAACAACAATGAGCCCATGAGATCAAACATGAGGATAAAAGACTTATCAATACAAACCTGGGGCGTATATATCACCAAATTTGCAACAGCATTGACACCATTTGCTCTCGCTAAAGTCTGTTTCACAAATCAAAACAAATACTATACTCCAGATCCATGAATGACCATGTAAAAGACCTGTCGGAAATTTGTGAAAGTGCACAAAGTTTTAGTTTGCTGACTTTGGCTGCAGATTCCACTGCAGAGCGTCCTCTGTGCCTTTCCTCCCTTAGGTGCTGGTAACAGTTCGTTGCCTCTGTGCTCCAGTGGTCCAGCTCAGCCAGACGGCCCTCCAGCCTGGAAGCAGCCCGCTGCAGCTCTCCACAGGTCCTCTCTGCCTCATCAAGCATCTGTCATGCAGATACAAGAAATCAGAACTGAACCCTATCCTTAGTTTGTCCTACTGCAACACAGGAGAGCAGCGCTACGTAAACCAGATAATATATCAATAACAGATTTAATTCAAATGTTGTATTTGTAACAAGGGCTGCAACTGCAGTGTTTCCTCTTATATAAAAATTGGACAGCATCAAAATGGGTTAAGTTAAGAACTAGAAGAAGGAATGAGGCCTGTTCAAATGTACCAGTCAGTCAGAGAGTTTTTGCAGCAGGGTACCTGTGGGAGATTTTGCTGGAGGTTCTCTGTGTCGCTTGTTTGAAAGTATGTGGATGGACTGAGAGATGAAAGATCCATCTCGGCCATCTTTTTACTCAGTAGCTGATAAAAAGTACAAGAAGCAAAAAAAAAGAGAGTCTAGCTATGGCATGGAGAGATTTAAAAATCATGTCTATATTTTGCTGCTGATTCTTATCAGCTCATCAGTTAGTACATTTGTAGATTTGCCAACCTGTAGTTTCTGCCTGTTAGCCTTCAGTGGGACTGAGGCCACCTCCAGAGGCTGCCTCAGTAGCATGCTGGCCTCCTGGGTCAGTGAATGCACCATTTGAAGACACAGGGGACCAACACTGGGCTCCGATGATACTTCCTAAGGAAGACATGTTCATGACTAGCGGTTTTGGGGAGATACTGGTTACAAGTACAGAGTTCAATTACAAAATAGATGTAATTGTAATCAGTTACATTTACTGAGAATATATATATATATAGAATGAAATTACAGTTGCTAATAAAAAATGTCTGTGAATTCAAACGGGTTAATAATAATAATAATAATAATAATAATAATAATAATAATAATAAACATTTGAAGAACAATAGGTCCTTTGCTCTGACTACGTCGGTGATCGGGCCCTAATTATAATGAATAATTATAATGAATAATCAGTGTTGAGTACTGTGGTGAAGTTTACACTGCCTGGTTTAAGTTTTCTGTTTTTATTGGTTTTATTGCCCACTTTTAAACATTTGTTAGAAAAGTTATCAAAAAGTAATCGAATGTAAAAAGTTACATTACTTTGGTGAAGTAATTAAAAAAAGTTACATTACTTATTACATTTTTAACAGGGTAACTCATAACACCGATGACAAGCAATAATTATTGATATTTGTATGTCTTGTTGGCCCGATGTTTAAAGTTACCTTTTATGTCACATTTTGTCTCCCATTCAAAATAAAATAATATGCTCTGATCCTAACAATGTGAGACGAACATTTAAAATCATTTGCTTTAATTGAATCTTAACTGAACCTTCATGCACAGTTTGTGCCTGCGTGGAAAGAACAGTGAGAACATGCACACTTACAAACTTTGTCCTCTTCATGCATTCAGCCCACTTCCTGTTGACCTTGCTGAGTTGCTCGGCCAGAGCGAGGCTGGTTGAAGATTCTGTCACTTCAATGAGCACGTTCCCCGCCTCGTTTAACTTGGCCTGACACGATGTCCACTCACTCATGTCCTACAGTAACCACAACACGTTCACAATTGGCTATTGCAGCTTGCAAACATTGGACTTCCTATAGTGAGAGTCATAAAGTAATCTTTTTGAGTTATTGACAGAATTCCAGACAAGAGGGTACCTGTGTCCCCACAGGAGGAGACTCGATGTGTGAGAGTGTCTTCTGAGCCAGCCACGTCTGCAGAGACGTCAGGCACTTGTTGTAAGTTTCCCAAGCAGACACCACTCTCTCCATCATCCCTCTCACAGCCGCCACAGCCTGCGTGACCAGCTCAGCTTCCCTTTCTGCTTCCTTCACCTGGCGAGTAACAAGCTGCGAATCCTCACCTGAGTGGGGAGTGAGGAGTGTGTGGAGGTCACGGCTTGCCTTTTAAAAATAAAAATCTACAGGGTTCTCTACATATCAAAGATTAAGCTAGGATTTTGTGCTTAGAGACTTCCTATCATAGACATACACGTATCTCATACCTAGTGCTGCCTTACTGGTGTAAGTATTCGCCTTCTCCTTCAGGCTTTGGAGGGCGTCCATCAGAATTAAAAGTAGGCCATGGCGCTCCACCGTTTCCTAGACAACAAACCAACAGAACTGATTATGATGTCTGATTTTCCAGAAAGCACAACTTGTCATATGATTCGATTTTTAAAATGTGGAATTTTTTTTAACTAAATGCCAAGAGTATATTGTCCCCCATCCCCCGAGTGCTTTGAGAGTTAGTTTGATATTATGCCATTCCTTGTTATTTCCAAATAATGCGGCTCACATTCGTGTTAGTTTCTAGAACTGGTGTCACAAGGTTTTATGTACCCTGCTCTTTCAGATACGTACATGCCAGTCCTGCAGAAGCAGAAGCACGGTCTCCTGGGATCTGTAGGGAGCTTTCCAGGTCAGAACCTTAGCACTGGTGCGGCCCAGGAGATCCAGTACAGTGTGACGGGTTTCCTGGTATTCCAACTTGATCCCTTGATACTTGGCTGTGACCCGGATATCAGTTAAGCTGTTTTCAATTACAGGTGTTAATATATTATTTCATGATTGTATTGGAACCAAACTGCAGATAATTTAGATACAAGGGACTTAAAGATTTATGGCTTTAAAAGTCCTTGTGGGGATATAGATGTTAATAAAATTCAGTAATAACAGAAGTTGACCAAATATGTCACGCACCGTCTCTTTATCTCATCAAACTTTTCAAGGGGCACGACTACGTTTCCTAAGTCATCCATGTTGTGGAAGGTATCAAGGATATTGACGAAGTGGCTCATCTCCTTAATTAAAGTCTGAAAAGAAAAGCAAACAATATTATTAGAAGTCAAGATATTACTGTCAAAATATTGTTATGCTGCCTGTTCATGTCCACAACTGCCCCATTCTTGTCTCACAGTTGTTTCAGAACACTAGACAATTTTAATTGTTTGATATATTTGAGAACAGGACGGATCAAATCTGTTCTGCAGCTTCAAAATAAAAATAACCGTGTGTGTGTCTTGTTGAGCTCTCGCTTCTTTAGCGGCATCTGCATGATCTTTCACTCTTCCTCCCTCTTCTGTGAGCGATGCCTCCGCCCGCTGCAGCCACACAACGACTGAGTCCAGAGGAGGAGGAAGGCTTGAGTCCAGGTCTACTTTACATCTTTGCAGCTGGGGAAGGACACACACACACACACACACACACACACACACACACACACACACACACACACACACACACACACAACCTGGTTTAAGGACAAAACCTGGTAATTGTAATGTAGTTTTACATTCATCTAGAGAGAGGCAAAGGACATGAATCAGCTGGACCCATTTTCCAGACTGAAAGCAAACTAGGAGCAAATGCTTTTTCTTCACAAATTCCATATTGCATTATGCTAAATACATTTTTTAAAACACCACAGGATGCAATAAGGAAGTATGGATTTCCTCACTTCCTTATCCAGACTATCCCATGCTGCCCTGAGAGCACACTGCTCTAGGCTCAGCTCAGGGCGCCGTCTTATGGCAGCAAGGAGGGTCATCACTGGTCTCCTTTGCTCACTGAAGGAGCCTGCGAGGTTCTGAAACACCTGACGAACAAAACAAAGTCAAACTTATGGTCGCTGCACAAGAATACAAAATAATGCACACCAATGAATGTTTTCTTCTTTCAGCTCTCGTTCTTTGTGCTTACGTGATATTTTTCTGCAAAGCTTGATTTCTCTGTCGCCGTCCGTGCCTCTGACAGCTCCTGGTAGGCTTGCTGCAGCCAGGAAGTCACCTCTAGTGCTCGCTCACTTGAAGAGACCTACATTTTCAAAATGTAAACTGTCAGTAACAGAAAAACTATTTTGGAGCATAATTAGTGTACAAATATAATAAGTATGAACCATACTCATATAGACCTAACAGTTAACCTCAACTGTGTTTCAGCACTATGGAAGCAATGATGTTTTACTCCTGGAAACAGCAGCAGAACATTTAGAGTAGTGTTCTGCAGGAAGAGCCATGCATTTCATAACAGCTGTCAATAGAATTCGTATCATTAATACAATTTACAGTGAGAGAGAGAAACGATGTGAAAACTGACAAATATTAACTGAAGGACTTCTTTGCTTGGTGTATAGATACCTGACGTAATGGTGAGACAGCAATTGCTGGAGTGAAGTGAGCGGGCAAGTTCACAGGTGAGAGAGAAAAGGGCTGGACCAGAGGAAACAGCTACACCACCGCCACCAGAAGAGAACAGGGGAAATAAGGAACTCAGTTTCGTGGAAGAGATTGTGGGTTCAAGCATGAAAGAGGTAAGGGAAGCAGCATGAAACAGAGTACTAGTACTATGCAGTTACTCAAGCTGAGGAGGGAAGATGTAGATGTGACTGAAAGCAATGCTGTCATTTCTGCAGTAAAGTCTTGAGAAGGTGTGGACGTCAAAGTGACACTGCCTACCTGCAGATGGTCATCGGGTGCTGGCATGTCATTAGAGTACTGTAGAAACTGGGCCACATACGTCATAATGGACTTCTCATCAGGGTCTTGAACATCAACATCTGAGGTGCAGGCAAATACACAGAAAGGCTTTATGGTTGTTCAGTATGGCAAACACTCAACGGTCATTTTATATGATGTTTTCTTAAATGACATTCAGCAAAACCGTAGGTCTGTTACTCAAATATATAATATATTAGAATATATAACACTTTTTCTCTGTGCTTCCTTGGAGCCGTAATTCGTCGATTTGCTAATTCTAACTATCCCACTGGAGTCACAGGTAACTCCTTCTTTGTACAAAAAGGAAGTAACACAGTTATGTCTGTGGTAAAATGGGTGAACAAAGTAATATTCATTGAAAATATCCTGTCATAACTACCATAGCCAAATGATTCTTTAATGTCCATGTCCATGGCAATTCTTTTTTTATGATTGGTATTAGTAATTTGTCATGCTATCTGTTATTTGGAAATACTGTGAAACATTATTCTGAACTTCTCAACAATACTACTTGGTAAGCCTCACCCTGGGGCTCCAGCAGACGGGGGATGTGGAGCTCCCTCTCAGCGAGGTGAAACGCCTCCTCCAGGTTCTCCTGGTTGCTTCTTAACTGGACCAGTGAGAGATCGGCCAGCTGTGGCCTGAGGGAACACAGGATGGCCAAGAAGGCCTCTCCACTTCTCCAGCTGGACTTAAAGTTCTTCACACTGATGGAGCAACCAACCCTAGAGCCAAAAAGACAAATACGAAACCAAAGAAAGAAGAAGGGAAATGAAGGAAGTGATGCTTAGGATCAGTGGCGTCACTTTAAAAGGGACATATCATGCTCATGGGACATATCATGCTCATTTTCAGGTTCATACTTGTATTTTGGGTTGCTACTAGAACATGTTTACATGCTTTAATGTTCAAAAAACACAATGAAAGGCTTCGTTTTAGCACCTGTCACTCTAAGACCCCCTCACAAAGTTTCCCAGTCTGCTCTGATTGGAAAGAAAATGATGGAGCACCACTGCAAAGGTAGTTCTAAAGCTGAGTTGAGATACTCAGATGGCGGACGGTGTATTCTAATGAGTCTGCATGTAACATAGGAAAGAGAGCCACATCTGAATAGCTTGTTGAATCACATCTTTTCTGATCTAGGCAGCCCAAATAACTTTTACTGAGTTGCCTTATTTGAAATTTTTTTGTGGGCTGGTAGGCGTTCCAGATAACAAAATGTATGTGCACATGCACTGACAAAGTGAGTTGTTCATGATACGTCCCCTTTAATGAAGACCAGAATGTATGACAAACCAAAGCGGGTCTGAGCCGGTCTTACTTGTGACAACAGCAAACCTAGGCGCATACACAATGGTTAACTCACTTTAGGCATTGGTCCCTGACCCACATGAGCAAAGCCTTCTTGGCAGATAGTCGAAAGCGTCTGTGGAGAGGCGACGTCCGGCCTGCGGGGGCCGGACTAGCTGGGACTGGGCTGCCGGACCAGGAGTCCAGGCTGGCCAGAGAGTCGAGGGAGGAATGACACGAACTGTAGGAGAGAGTGCTGGCCAACTCTTCAATCTAAAACACAGGATATCAAGTTATCGGTTTTAAAATGGTTCATAAAATCTGACCAAAATGTATAATTTACAGTCAGTACAGGCTCTAAGTATTAATGATGCATCACAAGATGCTGCTGCTGCTTCTGTTTCTCCTCCTATGTTAATATGTGTTGGCCACTGGCACTCACATGACAGTGGAGGATGATGGTCCATATGAGTCCGAGGATGATGGAGGGTCGTCCATCTATGATATCTGGGATGTTTATGTTCACCAATTTGATCTACACCAGCCAACCGCAACAAAGTTAATAAAAACTCATTGCAGATTCAGATGCCATGTCTCTTTTGTGGAAACTTACAGATTTTCTCTTGAGAAAGTTCAGTGCTGTCTCAATGTTGGCCCTCTGCTGGAAAACCCCTCGGCCCCTTTGTCTTTTCTGTGGAGCCAAATTACAAAGTCAGCTTTGTTGGGATAACAATATTCATTTGAGAAGGAATTACAGAACGCTGGGAGGAATTCATAATCTATTTAACTCACTCATAACAGAAGCACATTGTAGAAACTCACCATAGGTTGGCTACTCATCACCTCCAACAGGTCCAGCAGCTGTGATCCATCTCTGAGCTCAGAGAAGAGGTCTGACACAAATGAGGGAGGGCATCTCTGTAAGAACGCACACAAATTATTCTTAATAATACATCAAAACAAAGAAGTGGGCAAGTTCAGGTTAAAACTGTGATCCAGTATTCATTTCACCTGTTCTATCTACTACAGTAGGTGTCATTGTACTAATACTGCGATAACCCACATGTATGATTAGCCTAAAGTTGTATGCTTAAAAAATACAATAAAACATATTGAAAGACGATACAGTCTGAGTTCCTTCTAGTTTAAAGCCCATTGGATGCTTTCACTTCCTGTTTGGCAGTTTGGACCCAAGACCAGCAGGTAATATGGATGAAAGTGGTGATTGATTGATGAACAATGTGAAAGATGACAGTAGGCATACTGAAATGCTTTTAAATTACTTTTGTTAGCATGCTGCACTCACGTGTACTTCCTATGCTAACTCAGAGGCCACAGAGGCCTCGGCTACGCAACTAGGACTACAGATCTATTGTGGAGGCAGGATCAAATAAATAAACTAGAACGTGTTTGGCCAGCATGCAACCTACACATATAGGATGTATAGCTTACAAAGGCATCTTAGCTGTGCTACAGACTTTTAGCCATGAAAGCACAAACCACTTAGAAGAGAAGAAAGTCTAAACTTATTGTCAAATGCCCCTTTACAAACAATCCAAAAAGTCAGAGCCTTCAATTTCTGTCTTTCACCTTGTCAGTGGACTCAGATTGGTGTAACAGATGGCAGGTTATGAACCAGTGATTTTAGAGCTCGGTCATATGGACATGAGGTTATGAAGAGGTGTCTGGATTCAAATTACATGCCGTCCTGCTTCACTGAACCACTATTTATACTCTCACAAGCAGCTCCACGTCTCTTTCCAACAAGATCCACGGTGAACTGCTTCACTGCACCTCACTGTCTGAATCAGTCAGCACGTCTACAGCCTGCTTCATTTAATTTACAGCCCTAACACAGCATGAAGTCATGCCATTTTTCAACAACTCGGTAGACTTCTCCAAAATATTTAGACATATTTTAATTCTTGTCCAAATGTTGCAGATTGAAAAGCATTCAAAACTCTAGGCATAATATATCCACACTTGTGATCAGGTTTTGCTTGCAACATCTCCCAAATTAAAAGCAGGTTTTGGAAAATATAGAGGACAAAATATCTCAAGCTTCTATTGAACCTTACATGAAAATAAAAGGCCAACGGCTAGAGTATTTTAAAAGGAACATATTATGCTTATTTTAAGTTCATACTTATATTCTGGGTTTCTACTAGAACATGTTTAGTAGAAAACTAAACATGTTCTAGTAGAACATGTTAAACACACAGTCTGTCACACTGTCTGTCTGAATAATATACTGTACCTGTATTCACACTGTCTCTTTAAGTGGTTGGTAGGCTCTCAGATACCCAAATGTATGTGCACAAGCACAATATGTCCTCTTAACAATATTAAAAGTAAAGCCATGCAATACATGAGTAGCATATACACCTGCAGTCTTGTGTCACATTTTCTCATCAGTCCCTTTCTGTGTCACTTCTCCAGCGTTTCTCTATTATACTCAGTAATATACTCCAACTGCCATAAAGATGATCTCCAAAATGGTATATGGTAAATGGGCTGTACTTGTATAGCGCTTTAAAAAGATACATCCTATTTGACAGCTGAATGTAAACCTATATGTGGGATATATTTGATAAAGCACCAGGTCTTTATTTAATAGAAAATATCAGCTCTTTGATAATACCTAGAAAACAATACTTTGACAGGCATGAAAGAGAGTCAAACCATCCAGGAGATTTTATAACTTTTACAAATATATAAGTATATTATTTTCATCAAAATCGGTTCCGATCAGTTTCTTGTTTTCTTCAACAAATGCAGAGAACATGTATATTAATTTATTCTTTAAGCATCCCACACAAATATATTTCAACTTACCTTAGCCAGTTGAGCATTTATCCAGTTGGTGAACGTTCGTTTCTGAATCTGCTCATGCTCCACTGTCGAGGAAACAGACAAACACATTGTAACCTATACACATTCAGGACCACATGTATTTAAATGAGGTGGTTTCTGACAACAGTACAGTTATGAAGTACTGTTTTACTAAAATCCTGTTTCTCAGATATTTGATGTATGTATGAGAAACACATAAATACAAATTTTTATATATCTTTTTTTTTTATGGATTTTGGAAGCTTGTGTTGGCTGGCAGTGGTAAATAGGTGCACACAGTAATTAAGTGGTAGATTGCATCCCTGGGGTGTTTCAGTCTCCTTAATATGACAGTCTACGTGTAGCACTGAATACATTACGGTAGATTCCTCAAAGGCAACCTGACTTTCTCTGACGTTATGCTGCTGTAAAATCAATACTAATCCAGACATCTCAGAAGAGCAGTGGGAACCCCGGTCTGAGCAGCAGGTAGGTCACAAGCTACTCACCGACATCAGAGGACTGGAGGACTTTTCGACCCTCCATGCTTATGACTAATAGTCAAAAATCCATGAACATATTGAGTGAAGCTTCTACTTATTAACCAACATATAACTGCAACATCTCCAACAGTAGATGAGCCCGAGTGGCGAGCTTCCTCTTTGGGCTAAAGTAAGGCTACCGGCTATGATCCGGCGACAAGACGGGATGGCTTCCAAGACAGTGACAGACATAGATACTGAGGCTGACACACACAGCAAATATACACTCAAGTGGTGATGAACTCCCAGACAGACTTATGCACACACACAGTGAGGTGGATTCTGGGAATACATGGTTCTGAAGAGGTACCAGACCCGATCTTAAGCTTCAGCTGCCAAAACATAAACCTTTTACTATGTATAACATTATAAAGGCGTTCCTTGTTACGGTATAATGGAAGTGACAGAAAGCTTAAAGAAATATGTAAGTAGTTTAGGAAGTTGCCTGTTTGCCCACTTTAAGCTTAAAGAGTATATTAGTTTCAATTATTGACTCAAAGTATTTTACTCCTTTGATTAGAATCGTTGCCTCCTGCAGACCGAACATGGACAGAATGATTAAGAACAAGCTGTAGAGACTTTTTTATGATTCAATAAAAATTTCACTTTCAGATTCATGAACTCACACTTGCAGATATGAGATATGGTTATGAATTGAACTCAGTGAGTCTGCTGCTTGTTTAAGAGCGAGCCCAAGCAGGAAACTGCAAAACGTGTTTAATCACTCGACTCCGCCCACTTCACCTGACATGCCCAGTCCAAACAAGTCAGAGGCTTCACGCCATTGTAAGTTGGCGTCGCTCAAATATGTTGACACAAGTTTATAACAAACATAATGCGAGCACGATTTAATGTTGTGAAAGTATGTATATGTATATATATCAGCTCTTAAATCAGTTAAGTTTTAGCTTTAACCTGCCAGTAATCTTTTTCATCACTTCAGGTTATGAATTCATAGTACATGTCTCATCAGAGAGATGGAAGCCACATTGAAATAGTAGCTCAACACATTTAAAAGTTTGGCCACCGCTTCAGCACGTCACGTGTCACAACATCGACAAAAGCATGGGAATAGACTGACCTTGGAGGAGCATGTGCACGTTGTCAATGTCCAATGGAATGCCTCCATCGTCTTCCTCTGCTCCACCTGAAGCCATGGAGCCTCCAGCCACAGCACCAAACCTCAGGAAGGTCCAGGAGACATGGATTTGTAAATTATCCACTCAAGAGAAATCCACAATGCCAAAAAGGGAAGAAAAACAGATCCCACGGGTAATAACTGCAGTGTCAATGTTTCGCTTAGCTGCGTCAACTGCCTGATGTTAAGAACGCCTCCACGCCCTTTCATTACCACACACGCAGATACAGGCACACACATGTAAACACTCAAACAAAGAGCTCAAAGAGGAGGAATAACTGCTGTATGGAAAGAGCCACACCGTCATAATGTGGATAGACAAAAATAAATGGCTTTGTCACAAATCTTCTGCATACCTGTAGCAGGGCTGTAGTCACTGAAGACAGCTAGTGCACAGTGGATTACAATGAAGACCCCAGTAGAGTGTGTCCCATGTGCAATAAATGTCCTCAGATGTGTCCTTTCATATTGGCACAACTCTGCACTGATTCACTGTGTTGAATCCCTTCAAATAGGACTTGGCCTGAGGTGCTCATAAATGTACCAAGGTGCCTCTCGTCTATTGGAGCGTGAGGACAAACAACACTGGAAAGTCCCGCCCACGCTCATTGCAGGCCCAAATCACTCCTGCAGGCTCTCATACAAACTTAGTAACCTTTGGCTAAAAAGTAATCACATCTTCACAAATCCCAGGGATTGTTTGCAAATGCTGATCCTTGTTTTTTTATGTTTCTGGAAGCAAAAACACAACAAGTGTTTCTACTGATATTTCCCTGTTCTTCTATTTGCTTGTGAGCTAGTGCAATAATGTAACAGCTGAGAAACAAGGAAAGAACGGCTTTTGATTTGATGCATTCATGTGAAACTGGTTCAGGTCCCTCTCAGGGTTCATGCTAACTCGTGACTCTGCAATATGCAGTACTTCATTTTCTCTGCTTTTGGTTTCGTAATGAGTTATAGCAATCTTTTAAGTTTTTTCCATTCACCAGAGGATAAAAATGGTGCACCAACAGCAGAGCGTGTTTCCCAAGTCCATCTTTACCCTTGAGAGCAGTGCCAGCGTGTTATTTGTTGTTTCACTATGGTGAGCTGACTGAGCTGGTGGACAGTCTGTGTGCCACACAGCAGCTGCACCCTCACCTCAAATTCCCACCTATGTTATGGCAGTGGCGCAGGAGCCAAACAGCAGGTGTCGAAAACTGTGTCACATTACATCAAATTCGGGGGCGGGGGGGAACATGCCATGATATCATTGTTAAAATGTGAGGCAGCCAGGCAGGGGTTGTTTTCTTTCATGTTAAAAGGTCATTGTAGTGTGTTTCTACTGTGTAAGACAACATAGATTATAAAAGCTCCAATTAAAAGAAAATGATATCAGGTTGAATTGCATGACGGTCATCAAACTTTGACTTATAAAGACCCGAGTGTGCCACGAGGGTAATTATTAAATTTTCAGAAGTCTTTTATTGTTTACCTCAAGACATGGAGCCAATGTGCAACACTTAATGTGTAACAAGATGTAAGAAACTCTTATTGACCAGTTGTTGGACTTTGAGCACACACTTAATGAACAGTTTGAATTTTCAGATTGCTGACAAATACATCCAATTTGACACAGCCTTACTTTGTATTTCTGGGGACCATATCAGATTTTCTTTCTAAACATACCTCAGCAATCATCAATAGAAGGAATCTTGAGAATTACTAAAATGAGCTTCTTAAAATTATTTCTTTTGACAGAAAATGTTTTAAAAGTGTTAACTATAATTATTGTAAGTAAGATTTTAAAGTCAGGTATAACGTTACATCTACAGTATCTATTGACTGTATTCAATATTGGCTCATCACTTAATTCTGAATCGATGAACAGCACCGTATGCCCACATTTCAGATTCCAAGATCACTCTGTTGAGCATTCACGGTCAAATCCTCAAGGTGGAGCCAAGAGAGAGCTAGACAGGTCACAAATAAGTGCATCGTGTACCTCCATCTGGTGGCGCTACACACCAAAACACGTGGGACGTTCTACTCAGTTGAGAGTAGTAGAAGAAGAAGACTCCACCACGACTTTGACGTCTCGCAGCAACTCGTCCTGACCTTCTCACTGCAGCGTGACAAACTGAAAGGTAAGGGACGAATTAATGCACTCATTTAGCAGAGTCACTGTATTAATAACAGAAAACAGTTGTTGCCTTAAACCACAGCGATTTAAACTGAACAGTCTGTAACTTACTGTGGTTGTGTGTACACCTTTGACATATGTACCCAGCTAGCTAGCTAGCCTAGCTAGTGTCATGCTAGTTTGCATTATTTCTAGTTGTACAGCAGAGAAGACGCCTAATACTCAAGCCAGGATCCATTCATTGGTGGAGGTAGTTAGCTGGACAAGTTACATGACCGCAGTAAAGACTTTATAATATGCTCTTCCTTGCTTTAATGCTAAGGATTTAGAGGTGGTAATGTTAGCACTAACGATGGCGTTAGCAAAATACGTTTCCTTCAGTTAAGTTATTGGGACACGCCAACGAAATAACCATGTCTCTTATCCCACAAGCTAAGAGGTAAGAGGTATTATTGGCTACGTTAACAGGAGCGTATTCTTTTGGTCAGTGTCTCCTTGTGTGCGGATAACCGTTATCTAGGCCGGACCCAGCTCAGGGTCAGGGTAACATTCAAGCAACCAAGCTAGCTTTATGTTGAGTAACCACATTGTCCTAATGAAGGAATCAGTTTCCAAAACGTAGCTTCGGTCAGCATTAGTGTAGCCTGACGTATTTAAAGGATTATGCCAAAAGAAGAAGCTCTGAGGGATGAATTACATATCCAAGCTTAGGAGCACTCTGTATGTAATGCATGTCTGCTGATGTTTCAGTCATTCCTGCACTGAAATGAACTATTGCAGTTTATGTCATTGCTTTCCTTGAATACACGAGCACTGTTTTTAAACTATGCTTGTTGCTTTCTCCCACAGATGGCTGGACGTGCTTTTGCCAGTTGGTGGGGCAAGATGAGCCCTTACTACACCAAGGCCTACCAGGAGATGTGGGTGGGCCTTGGCATCATGACGTTCATGTACTACAAAGTTTCATATGGAGGTGTGTTCGAGGCTCACTAATTTGTACATGTCGAATGCAAACTGGAGTGTGGAGTAATGTCGTTGGTCTTATATCGAAATATGGCATCATTGTAGTTGACAGAAAGTTAGAGGTTTGAATGGTTTTAGACTGAAAACCAATCAGTCTTTGCAGTTCTTTGTGCGAGGCGAGTTGGATCAATCTGCAAAAATCTCCAATAGATGTATCACAACAAAACTGCGCTGTAGTTTCTGTACAACATATTGTTATACAAGAATGCTGAAGTGAGTTACGGGTGTGTAATACATTTGGCTTTCGCTGCTGCTGCTTAAAATTTAAGTAGATGTAACTTGGATATACTTTAAATGCGCTGTGCCTCAGTGGTTTGGGTAAATGTAAATAATATCTGTTTCTTTCTATTTCAGGCAAGAAGGCTGTTGCTGACAGTAAGTAGCCAAACATTTAATTTATTCACATTATGTAATTATGATGGGGCAATGATTATATAGACTGCAACACAATATACATTTGTCTACTATCAGATTTTGCGATGTCATCGGGAGCTGTCTCTAATTACCCCAGGCCTCTTAGTGCATTGGCCATTGTTGCCAATCAATGACTGATATATGGCAAAGAAAATTCCCCTTGCGGGATTTATAAAGTATCTATCTATATCCATTGTGTGAGCTATTTAATAGACTGTTTACAAAATGGAAAATAAAGATGTGTTGATTTTAAGCAAAGATGTTAGTGATTTGGGTGATTACCCTATGTTCTGGGATTCTGCAATCAGTTTTGTTTTTTTGTGGAGAAAGGTTGCAGCAGTGAACGTGACTTGTACTGCAGGATAAAAGGTTGGATGTGTCCGATGTTGTGCAACTACATTTCCTCTAGATGTCACCAACAGACTGACTTTACTTCTTTTTTTTTTGAGTGCGGGAAGACCTTCATGTGGTCTGCTCATGCTTAGTTGGACAGGGTTCAACTAACAGATATTTACAATTTAAACAGATTTGTACCATTTAAACATGTCATTTTCTTGTGCTCCTCTCCTTTTGCAGAGCCTGCCCATTGAGTTCCCCACCATGCCAACCACCCCTCCACCTGCTCTGAAATAAAGCCTAATCATTAGTCCAGAAATCCAGCTTCATGTTTGAGTTTTTGTTAATATGGAACAAATAAAGTTGCTATCTTAAAAAAACAACAAAAAAACTTGTATTTCATTGTTGGCTTTAACTGAGTATCTTGTGCATTTGTTGTGACGATAAAGTAATGCCTCATAAAAACTAATTATGCAGCGATGACTGTAAACACAAAAAGCTATCAACAAAATGTTGAAGTCAAAAGAAAGGTAAACAACTCATCAACAGACATTAGTTCACATTTGGGATGATTTAGCACTGATAATTGGCTGTGATGATTTAAAAAAAAAAAAGATGAAACAAAGTTCAACTACCTACTGACTGCCAATTCTTTGTCGTGCTCAATGGTACATCCAATGTTTAGGGTGCGACAAAAGGATATTCAATAGCTGAATCCATTCTATAATCAGTTATTGAAGCTCCGGTTCAGTTCAGATTGTGGCCCCTTTTTTATTTTAGTGTTTGCCATATCCAGTTGTGGGAGAATGAGTGAGTCATTAATAGCCAATGGATCACGTTTTAACTCACTAAACAGATTCAAACACAACGTTTCCATATGTGCTGTTGAAAAATCGATGGCAAATGAATCCGTTTCTGTTTTCAGTTTGGTTCACTGAGCTGAGAGTTGACCGGAGTCTTGCCCGGGGCCAGAAGTTTAGTGCTGGGTGAAGAGGTGTATAAACCGATTCCACTCCCGATACATCACTACAGCCTGTGTGTGCTGGTGATTGCACTATATGGATATGAACCGTGTCAATACTTCATATGCACCCCTCACAATTGATTCATAGAAGATGGTCTAGGTATAACAAAGCGAATGTTTCAACAATAGTTTGAAATCAATATGCCAATTCTATATTTTACTATTACTGCTTTCATTATTATTATATATTACATCTACTGCTGCTGGTATTATTGGGAGTCATTATGTTTCCTGCGAGAGTCCTGAGACAGAGGATGTCTTATGCTGTACAGATTGTAACGTCCTCTGAGGCAAATTTGGGCTATACAAATAAATTAAATTGAATAGGACAGTTAGACACCATATCTCTGTCGGATTTCATTATTTGTGTTTAAGCTAAACATAAAATCAACCTCGAAACAAGCTTTGACGACTCCTAAAATATTACTTTTTTTTAAAATTTTTTTTACAAGTCTTCCAAATCTAGAAATCATCCGACTGTGTCTGTTGATGACATCACACTGTAGATGCAGTCGTCTTTGCAGGATTGCCCTCTCGGGGCCGAGATGAATCGATTGCTTTTGACAGAAGGGATGAGATACTAGTCCGGTGTGTAGGCATTCATGAATTTGTTCTACCGTAATGCTGCATCATTAAATAAATGTCTGGCCTGAGTGTCTGGGGGAGCTGTCATGGTTACTTCCTGCTTCCAGTGCCAGGGTTATCATGCCACGGTTGCCTGAATATACAACGTACATCAAGTGAAAAGAAGTACATGAGTACTGATGGTCTTTAAGTGATTGTAACATCCAGTCGCTGATGTGATGAAGTATATTTTATTGGCATTGTAGTTGGCCAATTCAACAGTTTACCATAACCGTTCTAGCTTATGACCGCTGAAAATGAAGCAACGTCTTTTATTACTCAAAAACTCATCATATTTCACGATTGGTGAAAGTATCCTGTTTTTCACCCGAAATAAGCAAATATTAGAACGAATATTACTATATAATGTATGTATTTTTTGTGCAGCAGTGGTATGTGTTTTCTTCTTTCCTGGTCCTTTAAATCATCTCGTGACCCCTCAGGTTTATCATGTGAATGCATAGAAGGGTTCAAGTTCCCAGGTTGGGGAACTAATCTATCTCATTTTTATTAGATCTATGTTGGTTTTGTGTGCAAGATCCTAATCTGCATGGTGAGGGGTGGGTTGTGTACAGTACAGTAAAAAGCAAATGCAGTGAAATCGAGGAGTAAAGTTGCGAAAAATAGAAACACTCAGGTAGAGCACACGTTCTGCATCCCAGTACATCGCTTGAGTACATAAATATAGACTATACTACCCATTCCACCCAGAAAATGGCAAATAAAATGACTTGCATCTCATCTCACGTGAACAATGAGTCCACAGCAGGCCAGAAAATGTTGAGAAATCATGCATGAAAAGTCCCTGCATCTATCACCTACCACCCACACACATCTATCACCTACCACCCACACACATCCATCACCTACCACCCACACACACCAGTTCAGATGTGGACACAGTGGTGAAACATGAAGAGAGGGGGGGATGGGGGCGGTTATTAAACAGGAAACTTGGAAAGATAGAAAGGAAGCTTCTTGACCTCTACGCTTGATTTGTGACCTCCATTCTAATGACACACTTAATACCAATCAAACTTCCGACTGACTCCGCTATCCAGTTTTCGTGTGTGTGTGTGTGTGTGTGTGTGTGTGTGTGTGTGTGTGTGTATAGCGGGGGGAGGGGGGGGGGGCAGTGCTGGACAAACACCGAATGACAGACAGGGAGAAGGAGAGAGGGCTCGCGCTCCCTCCCACCGCTCGTGCTGTGACTGCGCTCCCTCTTTCCTACATTTCAAACATGGCGAAACTCTTTGCCATTATACCACCACCACCACCATCATCATCATCATCACCCTCAGCCTCCTTCACCTCGTCGTCGTCACCACCACCATTATCTTCCCCACCGCCGTCCCCATTATCTCCGGTAGCGTGATGACCCGGGAGGATGGAGAAGCTGTCGGCGAGCCTGTCGGAGACCACTTGGAGCCCGTTGGCGCTGCCGCTGGACGCGGTGGTCAGCAAGTTCCGTCTGCCCACCCTGGTCCGCCTGGCCCACGGTAAGAGACCTCCGCCGGGGGCCTCGGGCTCCGGCTCGGCCGCTGGGAAACTTTTCTGCGGTTGTTTTCTCGTGACCGCCGCTCGCTCGCTCCGCCGCCGTGTTCATATCCCGGGAGTTTGAGGAGCTGTGACAGTGATGATAGAGAACGCTAAACGTAGTTTTTCCGGTCAGGAAAAGAGGTAAACTCAAGCTTTCATCGAGGGAAGTCTCTTTCAGGTAGTTTTTTGGGGTTTATGAGTGTAACGACGCTGGGATGTAAGAACAAGTGTTGCAATTTACTGAATAATCCCCACGGTGTCAAGAGTGACAGGAAAAGAAATACCACTTCCGGTCAAAACTTTCAAAAACAAATACTTTATATATATATAAAAAGTATATATAAATATATTAAGTATTTGTTATATATATATATATATATATACACATACAGTGTATATATATATATTGTTTGTTATATACAGAAATGTAATAGGTTATCAATAACTTAGAGGGTAAGCTAGTTTAAAGTAAAAAACAAATGGACAAATAAGTGTTACACGGCTTTCTAAACGCATGCTTGTAGATGGTGTCTCATTAACTAGAGGTTGTCAACCAACTGACATCTTTACAAGTTAATTGCTGATGAGCTGATAGTCCACCGCCCAGTTCCTGAGAGATGTCTCTGGTGAACTGCATCACCAGCCTCACAGTGAGGTGTGGCTGGTGATGTTCCATATAATAAATGAACACAGATTAGAGACACTCACTGCTGTTTGGAGCCAGTAATAGACTTAATCTATTAATTCGATTAATTAATTAGTTCCTGCTGAGTCACTTTCATCCAAGATGTGAGTTTAAGATCTTGGATAGGATTTGCTATTTTAGCACCACTTTTTCTTTTACTTTTGCTGACGGGCTCAATAAAGATGTAGCTCAGATTTGGTTTGAATTAAAATAGCTAATGAGTGCACGCATTAGTCAAATACAGTTTTTACTCAAACGAGTCTTGCTGTCAAATACAGGAAGACTCAAATTGCACTCTAGATGGAGTCTTTCTGGATTTAGACATGTCATTGCTGTCAAAGTAAATGTGTTAAAGGCCTTCTCCGCCAATCATCGTACAACACTATTGAACATTATTGATATAGTTTGACAAAACTTTTGGGAAGCAATCATACTTTTTTTTTTGGGGGGGGGGACAAAGTATGGAATACATTCACACGTTTTATTGATTGGCCCAGCTGTGTGCTCTTATTTTGAAACCGACGCTGCTTTATTTCCGTTATTATTTTGTTTAAATCTGGCGACCTTGACGCAGCTGCAGCATTTTTCCCCCTCGGACACCGACTCTTCTGGTTCCCTCCAACCCGCCGACTTTTCTATCAGGGCGTCACTGAGGAACACTTGTGTCCAGTTTTTCTATTATTTGTTGCACGTCCCCCCCCCCCGCGAACACGATTCTCTGCTCCACCAGACTCGGTGTCTTTTTTCTTTTGGGGAGCGGTCGATGGGTGTCATCATGGCCCAAAGTTGTTCCAGTTCAGCGAGGCCTGGAAAGCCACAAAGTGTCTGTTGTGCTGCTGAAGTGCTGCTCAATTCTTTTCATATGTAAATGATGTAATCTGTCGGTGAACGTGGTGAATACTAACGAGCAGCGACGACGAGGAGGGAAAAAAACCTCCCAACTTTCCTTCGTGGACCAAAGTGCGCACCCAAACCATTGGCTCCCCGAAAATTACGCACCTTACTTCCTCACGCGCGTTCATACACGTAGGGAGAGAGAGAGAGAGAGAGAGGAGCACCCGTAGGTGTTTATTAACTGCGCTGTCGTTACCCCCACAGATGCCTGCTTGTTGGCACAACCAGCCAACCCAGATGGTTTTTAGTTATTTACAACAGGCTATGATGTCAGCATCTTGGGCAAGTTACATGTTGCTGGTAATAATTTTGCAGTCCATACTGTTGAAGATGGGACTATTTAAAAAAAATAATATTTGGACCGTGTAGTATTGCACTTACAGAGTCTCGATTACTCAAGATAATTCACCTCACCGTTGACAGTTTTCAGTATAGGAATTGGCCTCATGTGCATTTCAGACTTCTGGACTTGTTGCAATATGCAGCCAATACATTAAATCCACGCTCAGCACCAATCCCAAATCCACTGAAAGTGCCCTAATCGAAATAAAGAAGAAAATGCAGATCTCACTCTCATAAAATAATGAGAGTGATGAAATTGCCTCAGACTCTGCATTTTTTTATTTTTTTATGTGGGACGCCTATGTCAGAAATGTGGGACACTGAAATGTCTACAAGGCCTCAAACACTTCAATTCATGTCGTAAAATTGCTCAGGTTTGTTCGGATTCACTTTCCCTGCCAATTTCTTTGCCTGCCTCTCTCTCTCTCTCTCTCTATCTGTCTGGTGTTCTCTCTCTCTCTTTCTTATGTCTCTCCTTTGCCATTCAGAATGACATCCCATCGAATTAATCAATAATGTGCACAGAATGTAGAATAACTTACATAAATTGGTATGAACGGTTGAACTCAGACATGTATCTCTTCCATTACCCTTGAGTTCAAAAAGGCCAAGGTACTCCCTTCACGCACACACACACACACACACACACACACACACACACACACACACACACACATATACATCTGACCACAGAAAAAAAGCCCTCGTACCATTTAAACCGAGATGCAGCCACCCCCAATTATTGAATATAGTTTGCCTTTTGCCTTAAGTATCTAAAATAATGCATCAGAAGACTAAAACCCCGTAAATAACCATTGTTATTGCACAATCCATGCTGTCCCCTGTCCCACATTTGGGAAATCATACTGTGCTCTTTTCAAACCATATTTCCTAAAGTGGGACGATGGAAATTTTAGATTTGTGTATGCAACCGTGTTGTTTATGGAAAATGGCATTACTGTTGTTACACCTCCATCGCTCTTGGGGCGGAAGGTGTCTTAGCGGTGGTAAAAGAAGAAAAAATAATCCAAATGTATCTGCATGACTCAATAACCACGAGGAATAAGAGGGAAAAAGGTGTCTTTTTTTGCAACTTGGGTGAAGCGAGCCTTTAACTTAACGTGCAGGAAAAGCCTTTGACGTGTCATCTCATCAGGTGTCCCGTGTCTGTGTTCAGCCAACCATCCTCGTCACGGTTGTTAGATTAAACGGCTCGGTTCCTGCAGCAAGAACAGAAAAATGTGCATCCATGTGATCTGTGTGTGAGTCCGTGAGAGGGAGCTGTGTGTGTGTGTGTGTGTGTGTGTGTGTGTGTGTGTGTGTGTGTGTGTGTGTGTGTGTGTGTGTGTGTGTGTGTGTGTGTGTGTGTGTGATGTGATTGAATTGTACCACTGCTATCAGCAGAAATCAATGCTGTTGTGCTCGTTGATGGCTCTAGTGAAAGCTGGAGAGCTGTGTAGGTGTGTGTGTGTGTGTGTGTGTGTGTGTGTGTGTGTGTGTGTGTGTGTGGGGGCTGTGTAATAGTGGGTTGCCAGTTGCATAGTGGGATCCTGATGAGTAGGTTAGAGGTGGTGAACCATCACTGATAGTGGTAATTATGAACTCTGAATGCATGCGTGTGGGAGGAGTGGTTTGATGTTTCCCATCGCCGAGCTACTCAGTGTGACCATAGAAATTAAAAAAGTTTTCGTCGGCCCTCGAGGGCCGGCAGACTATTTGTCCATCCGGATCCATTTGTGTGTGTCAATGTGCTCCAGGTGAGTGTGTGGAGGGTCTGTCGGAGGAGGATGTGGTGCTGTTACACTCCTGTCGTCAGTGGACCACGGTGACGGCCCACAGCTTGGAGGAGGGACACTACGTTATTGGACCCAAGATAGACATCCCTCTGCAATACCAGGGTGAGCATGCACAAACACACACACACACACACACACTCACACACACTGCATTTCTACATGAGGCGATGACACGCAGGGCACCGCTGCCAAGGACTCGACCGGGAGCCCGCACTCTACCGGGTGAGGTAGAGGTCGCCCCGAGAAATGTCTTCATAGTTAGTCAAAATGTCATCCTTAACCTAAAAATACCAATTTTTCCGGAAATTGTCCATTTCCTCTGAGGGGGTAATAAATGTCACAAACATTTTTGTCACAGGCCCAATGTTTTCCACTTGCTCTATTTATCTCTTTGGGCAAACAAACACATGAAATAGACACAGTAGCGTTAGATATTGATATCTGGTGGGTTGTTATGTCCTTGTTATGAATAGTAGGGTTGGTCACCGTGCTCTAAAGAGACAGTGGAATACACTTCAAGTGAAATCATTTATCATTTATTCCCCCGTGAGCCGAGTCCATACAAATTGGTCTTAGTCCAGATCAGATAAAACAAGAACAAATATTTACAACACAAACTTTTTTACAAAACATAAAAAATGGTACATTTGTGTTGCATATTGCAGGACCGTGGGTTCGAACCCCACCAGGCTTGACTGGAATCTTTCTTTGTCGAGTTTGCGTTTTTCTTTTCAAGCTTAGTGTGACCTTCTTCCGGTTGCTTCTTCCCAATAGGCTCGCATGGCGGGTGTGAGGGATGCCCCCTGCGTTGAGTGAATTTTAGGCATGCGTGTATAAAATGATGCTCAAGACATCACCACCGTAGTGTGGAGTCAGAGGATTTTAACAACCTGAAGGTTTAATGAGGAATGACTTCGCTGCAAAACAGTTGGACGCAAAACCCACATTCACAAAGCCAACCACAGAGTGACCTTGTGCCGCCTCCGGT
Source organism: Ophiodon elongatus (assembly GCA_016806645.1). NCBI lineage: Eukaryota > Metazoa > Chordata > Actinopteri > Perciformes > Hexagrammidae > Ophiodon > Ophiodon elongatus. Next base: position 3,920,637 of record JACSYO010001682.1, on the reverse strand, counting down.
CCATTGACCTGCCGTCTTCCTGCTGAATGAGTCTAGTCAGTATGACCTCACCCGCTGCTCAATCCACACAATCCCACAGTTCAGACGGTCCTACCAGTCACATTATTCGCTGTGTAACTGGATCCTAATGCCTCCTCTTCATTATTTCCTCCACCGATGGAGTGCTGATGTCACTTCACAATGCCGCCGCCTCTCAGGCTCCTTTTCGGAAGAATGAAAGAACACTTGGTGTGGAGGGGGAGGAGGGTGAAGGGGGGGAGGTTTGGTTGAGATCATTGAACATTTTAGACGTTTCAGCATTAGACATCGGAAGCATGTGAGCACCAATATTGGCAATATTAGCAGTCAGCAGCGAGAAATAAACAGCTTTGAGTCCAACATTTATCAATGTATCAAAGATGTACTGAGCTGTACTGGTGTCATTACAGCAGAAGCCCTCAATCAGGGCGGAGTTAACATAACGATGCTTTACCCAGGCTTTTTTCTCAATGGGGTATTCCAGTAATTTAGTATTACATTAGTATTGGTTATTGTAGTATTGTAGCATCAAGAGAGGGCCATTAAAAGAGACATATTAAAATAGGATGGCCAAAATTGAGGAAGCAGATGCCGTGATGGGCTATGATGGGTCAAGATTCAAAAACACTGAATCCTATTTCTCCCATAATGCAACTCAACAGTGTCATTCATTAGCACCATTTTTGGAAAGCTCTCGAGAGTAGCGATTCCCACACTTTTTGACTCGGGGACCTTTTCCTTTTAGAAATGACAAACCATCCCGTCACAATTCACGAAAGGCCTCATCTATAAATCGTGAGAAGAGCGAATTTGTGCGCAAATGCTGGCCATATTTACTGATATTTCTGCATCATATTATACTACCATGAATAGAAAGAAAAAAAAGCCATTTCGAAGGGATTCACATTTCATGAATCACAACTTCGTTTTGTGCACGTCTTTCGTGTGAATGTACGCCAGCCTTTCATTTTAGATTTAATGTTATAAGTAATTATTATTATTATTAAGGCTTCCTCATCAAAGGTGCACTGCAGATATAAATGTTGGATAAAAGATTGTAATAATATAATGACCCTGTCTTTGGGATGACTGCTCTAGATCCATAAAAGATATTAAATGGTGGTTTTCACATGCAGGCTGAGTAGTACTCACTGGGACAAGAGGACTGAGCTTCAGGTGCAGAATTGGAGGAGTTCCCCTTTTAAGGTCCTTTTTCATCAAATTATCCAGGGACTGAAGGTAATAACACAGTGTTTTTTGTCTTCCCGCCACATCACAAGAACTGCCAAGATAAAGCGCAGTGGGAATAGGTGAACTTTTGATCGCCTTTTATTACGTCTCAAACTCTAGATCCGAATTCCTGCCAGATTGGTTGTCGTTTGACATTCAGTTTTAGTTTTTTGGTTTTCTGGCATGCCTTTGCAATTTATTTCTGTCGCTGGATCAAGCCGACATGTTTTTTTTTACTCGTGAACCATTTTAACAATGCATTCCGGTAGCCAAGAACTCTTTTAGGACGCCCTCTGTGTCTCTTTAAATATGACAGGTGAGTTGTTGTTGAACCAGAAGCCATCGCCAGTGATGAGCTAATGTCTGTGTGATGACTTCATACAGGAAGTCTAAATAAGCCGAGGAGGAGAGCAATATAGGTTTCCCCTTGAGGACAGACAACGGGATGCCGCCCCCCCCCCCCTCCCCTCCCCTCCCTCCTCCTTCTCATCTCCTCTCTCTGTCTGTATCCTCCTCCGTCCATCAGTGAGAGAGGCACACGGATGACTGGAGGAGAGCACAGAAAAGCTGAATGAATGGGTTTCAGGGAAGCAAGTGGCGCCACAGCCACCCTTGTAATGTGGAGCTGGTGGCCAAAGGCTTACGTGTCGGGATTTAAAAGCCTCAGAGTGATTCCGTTTTGATTTCTTGGAGGGACATTCTCTCACAGAGTAGTGGCTGGTTAATATGTTGCTACGGTAATCCTCTTACTTCTAAGAGTTTCCAGGATGGAACTGTACTTTTGTTCGGTGTGGTGGTAAATCTGTTTCATTTGAAACTCCTCTTCAGTCTTTTTATTTATTTTTTTTGGGGAAGGGTGGTGGTTTGTTGTGTAGCACTTGCTGGTATTGTTCGGTGGGTGGAAGCTCCTTATCCTGGGGCCTCTGTTTGAATTGGAAGGTGGGGGGTGGAGGAGAAAGGGGGGAGCAAAGGGGGGAGGTGCTGGCGAGGAGGACGGTGGAGTTTGGTATTCTGCTCTGCCTCTCAGACAAAAAAAAAAAAAACTTTCTCATGTCTCTTTCCTCCACACACACACACACACACACACACACACACTCTGACTCTGTGAGAAAAAGGGGAATCCTTCGAGGCTCGCACTAGTTAAATGCAATCCGATAAACTGGTAAATAAGGAGAAGGGATAATGTGATTTACACAAGGATGATTTGGAGCCTATTGTGAATTCCTGAAACGGTTCTTTACAACATCAAAACGTGGCCACAAGCCTAAGAAAGTGCAGTTTAAAGAACACAAACACAGCTACTGGATGCACGAGTGGGAAAGGTTTACCGACCGAGGAGGGGATGAGCACGGGAAAGAACGGGTGGAGGTGGGTGAGTGTATGCGCGAGTGTCTCCATGGTGATGTGTCTCTGCTCTGCGTGAGAATGGGGGCCCTTTATTGGTTGCCATGCCAACCCCCGTCGGCTGTCGATTGGCCATGAGCTGGTGCCAGGTCATAGGTCACGGAGGTGTCTTTGTACTCTTCCCGTCCAAACAGTGTCTCCTGTGGATGTGTTTGAATTAGACTGTGCAGGGAGTCACAAAGAGAAAAGAGAAACAGAACAAAAACAACTTTTCACCTCTCCTCTTTCCTCCCTTTCCTCCCTACGTGTCTTCCTCGCACTCTTCTCTCCTCTTTCCTTGCCCACCTTCATTCCTTCCTCCTCATTTCCCCCCCTTCTCTTCCATCTTCCTCTTTCCTCTGGTCTCCTTCCCCTTATTCTTCTCTTGCGCTTTCCTCCACTTCCTTTTCCGACTTACTTCCTCTTCCTCCGCCCATCTTTGTGCCTCCCTTTGTACACCTCCTCCACCTTTCTCTTCGCTTTCCCTTGTCCCGGTTCCATCCTCTCTGTAGGAAAGTTCAAGTTGTTGGATGAAGACCGAGACGTCAGGGATCCGGTCCAGTACTTTTCCAGTGTGGAGGAAGTCGCTGGAGTCTTCCCTGACCGGGTCTTTGTCATGGAGACGATCACGTTTAGTGTCAAGGTTTGGAGGAACATGAGACTGTCATACTTCAAGTTTCTGTCATGCAAGGTCACGTTCACACATCCATACATGTGTATGCTGCAGGTGGTGTCAGGCGAGTTCAGTGAGGATAGTGAGCCCTACAGCTTCACTCTGCAGGCTGGAGATGAGCTGTCACTCATGGGGAAGGCGGAGCTTCTCTGTGCCACGCCCTCTAAGGAAAAGACGGGACTGAGCGCACTCTTGAGGCGCCTAGGGAAGACTCCTAGAAGTACGTAAGGCCAAACTGTCGAGTGCTGTGATTTATGGAGTGACATACTGCGGCAGCACTGTGTGGGATGATCATTCTCACTTGATGAAAGGGATGTGGATGATTTCGCTTCGACGCCAGTTGGTTCAGTTCAAAGATTAAAACTCTATTTCTATATATCATGGTCACATTACCCTTCCATGCCACAATTAATCACTCCGTCTCCTATTCTTGTGTCGGCTTGCGTTTCCATTTTCAGCTCCGTCAGACTTGCAGCTTTTTCAACTTCAACGGCACGGCCAATAGAAACAATGTATTTGGAAATCAACTTAATCATTATTTTCCATCACCGTGCTTTCTCCATCACAGTACTAAACTACAGACTTCATCAGAACGTCTATTTTCAGGGCTGAGTGCGGAGGAACGTCATTGGACATAAGACTAATGTGACCATGCCTTTACTCTGTGTTCGGGTACGCTCTGACCCCTGGCTAATCCAGCTCTCTGTCTCCGCCTCCTCAGGTAAAACTCCATGCCTGGTCTGTATGAACCATCGCACCAATCAGAGTGTCAGCCTGCCCTTTGGATGCCGTGGACGCTTTTGCACACGCTCCCCACTGGAGCAAGGCATGCTGGGTGGGGAGCACACGGTACGCAGCATCATCGAGAGGGTTCGCCTCCCCGTCAACGTGTCCGTGCCTTCGAGACCGCCACGAAACCCTTACGACCGCCATGCGGTCCGAGAGGGCCACCGCTACAAGCTGCTCAACATCGTCAGCAAGACGGTGGTGCTCTGCATGGTGCTGCGCCGACAGGAAGTCTCCCCTTCCCACTTCCTGCTGCTGCGTTGCATGCCCCGGTTCAACGTGGCCGAGGCCTCCGTCCACACGGCGGCGCTCGAGAGCCTCCTGTTGCGACACGCGTTCGACCCCGATGCCTACTCCCGAGCTGTCAGGGAAACCCGGCCAGAGCTGGAGTGTATGACAGAGGAGTGTGTGAGCCCGCGGCGCTCTCGCATGTGCGTGTCGGGTCAGGACTCCTTGGCACCAGCACTGCAGCACCTCTCCATGTGCGGGTACGGGGGCGGGGTTTCGGACAGCCTATCACAGCGCTGCAGGGACTCTCTTGGAGAGCGGCTGGGGGAGGGCCCAGGTGAGGAGCGGGAGTATGTGACTCCCGAGTGGACTGAGGCCGAAATGAGGACCAGTGAGGAAATCCCTTACGAGGAACTCTGGACCAATCAGAACGCAGAGGGCTTGGGGAAGGAGCCAAACCTCATCTCCTTTCATTCGACTTCCTCATTGGATGGTTCTCTTGGTACCGTGGTGACGAGAGTGTCGCACCCGCCGCCCGTACCTCCAAAATCAGAAGCTGTGAGTTTCAGTCTACACCTCCTGTCCTTCTTTCCGACCTTCTCTCTCCCTCTTATCTGTACACAGCAGCATCCGGTTGTTAAAAGTCAGGATGCCTGGTTTGAATTATTCATACATTACCGCTTTTAAACCTCACCGGCCACATTCACACACAAACACACACTGACTTCCTGGAAAGGAACCGTCCGTATGCTCACAGTTCATGAATACACATGAGTACATATCACCAAGAAGGCAAGTACATGTGTGCTGTACGCTGGAATCCAGTAGTTCTGATCTGGTGGAAATGAGTCTTTGGTCTTAAGAGTTAGTATTGATTTCACAATAAAAGACGGCCCCAAAGCAACAGCCGAACCATTTCTCATGATAAAAACATATTTTTCTGTCTTAGAGGTTCAGTGAAATTAAGATTTAGTTTCTGTAAGTGACACTACATATTTGTTTCTGCTCAGCCATGCTGGCTGTTGCTGCTATTGCCAGCTCGTCTCACATTTGTTCAAGTAAAGCAGTGTGACTAATTCTGCATTCATATCAGGAAGGAGTAGTTTTGTTGCGTTTTGTTTCAATTTCGTAGTCATTTAAGGCCATATCATGTTTTTTTTAATCAAAAATAATCAAGTTGTTCTGTTGCCTATACCTAACAAAGCAGTTGTGTGGCATTTTTTTATTTCTTTTTTATTTACAACGTTAACCACATGTTTTAAACTGTTTAAAACTGCTCCAGTTTCCCTCAAAATGTAATTGAGAGTGCAGTTAAGTTTTATGGCAACTTTATTTTGTCGGAGACAGGGTTGCATCTTTACAGAGCTAGCAAAACCCAAAGATATTCAATATATTACATTTTTTTTTCTTGTTTTCCCTCTTTAAGTAAACAGACAGACAAATTCAAATCCATGCCAGTTCAGGACAACCACATGATTCTGTGTTGAGACAAACAGGAAGTACATCTTTTACTTAGCCTTTTTGATGATTGTGTCTATGTTGAAAGGCCACTTACGATCCTGGGAGTTTGTGGATCCCAGAAATATATATATTTTTTAATGTAATTTTGGTGATTTCCAGATGCTGCATTTTAACAAACTCCAGTATCAGTACAAAAACAAATGGACTTTATGGTGTTATGTATAGTGTTTATTACATCTGTGTTCGTAAGGGGGGAATTGTCACGCTTTGTTTGGTCGAATTAACTTTTTCTTTCAAAGTGATGGCAGCTACAGAGAGTGGGTGTTAAAGTCTGCAATACAGCTGGATTATACCCTGTCACACACAGCATTCTTGATTCCCTGATATTTAGCTTGCCAAGACACAGTTTGTGTGCCCGTGTGCCTGTGTGTGTGTGTGTGTGTGTGTGTGTGTGTGTGTGTGTGTGTGTGCGTGTGTGTGCGTGTGTGTGTGTGTGTGTTTCCGAAGAGCTTGCTACTGTGTGTGGGGGAGTTTGTTTGAGGTGTAAAGGTCACCAAGTTTGACATTTACCAAGCAGAACATTGGGACAAGCCAGCAGACACACACACACACACACACACACACACACACACACACACACACACACACACACACGCACACACACACACACTCCCATTAAGCCTCTTGAGAAGTCAAGTTTCAGGAGTTAACTTTTTTGCTGCTGTAGCGCTCATTTTTCTCCCTGTGTGTGTTTGTGTGTGTGTTTGTGTGTGTGTGTGTGTGTGTGTTTGTCTGTGTGTTTGTGTGTAGGTGAGAGAGGAGTGTCGCTACTTGATCGCCCCTCCGGTTCCCCCTCGCTACTCTAAAGGAGGGTCTATCTCCAGTCCGGTCCCCAGCCCCCCCGTCCCACCTCGCTTCCCCAAAACCTCCACCTCCCCGAGACCCAACCTCTCCTTCTACTCCTCTGGACTTCAGGACAGGTACCGCGTGAATGTTTAGTTTGTACATGCAACGTATCATTATTACGTGTGTTTGGAATTATTAGTATAATTACCGAGAGGATTGTCAGCCTTTTTTTTTTGGGCCCGGGCACTTTTTACTTTGAAAGCCGTCGATGTTCTTCCAGCTCAAATTGAGCTAACGTAACCTCCTAATCAAATCTCACCAAGCCTCATCTGTGTTGCTCTTTAATGCATGATACGATATGTGGAAGTCAACAGAGACAAATACCAACTTCCTCTTGAGAAACAGATTCACTAGTGTTGTCAGATAGAGGCTACCATTGGATCCCAGGTTACCACATGACTCAGACTATAATAAATTGATAGCTACATTATAGCACCCTCACCTGAGAGCTGTATCACTTCAACAAGTTCTCCACCGAGCACTTTTACAACATCGTCGGCCTCGAGATGGACCAGCGATATCGTCCTATTTGTGGCACACTTGCTTATTGCTTGTCAACCTGAATATTTGTCTTGCTGACTGATACCAGAAGCTAACATCACTTTACCATGCTTCGTCCCAGCTGCTCGCCCTCTCCAGACGCTTCCCTCTACTGTTACCCGTGTTCCTGGGCGGACTGCCCGGCCCCTAACCCTGCCAGTCCCGAGCCCGTCTCTGCCCCCCCTGCAGACAACACAGCCAATCCTCAGCCAGCACAGGCAACCTGGGCAGAGCCATGGGTGGATTCCTTCACCTCCTCCGGACCTCGACTGAGGCCGCCACCTCCGCAGAGTCGATTTGCTCCCTTCGGGGCGCTGAACCCCTTCAACCGCCAGTCCCCTTGCCCCTCGCCCGAGCCCACTGCCAATCCCACGACAGATTCCTCCAGAGGGGCAGAGGGCGGTGGGACGTCCGCAGGGGTCACTGAAGGGCTGTCCCCGTCCCCTGACCCCACCTGGAGGCCTCCCGCTGACCTGTCTGTGCTCTCATTGGAGGAGGTGTCGGCCTGCCTGCGGTTCATCGGCCTATCAGAGGCAGCGGTGGGAGTGTTCCAGAGGGAGCGAATTGACGGCAGCCTCCTGGTGCAGCTGACCGAGGACATCCTGTCACATGACTTCCACCTGAGCCGACTCCATGTCACCAAGATCACACAGTTCATACAGGGCTGGAGGCCCAAGATCTAACACACACACACACACACACACACACACACACACACACACACACACACACGTACTGTCCTGATAATGTGCCTGTTGGCTCCTGAGCCATGCTGAATGTGCCTTCCACTGTGACCAAGGGGCTGCTGAGCCCCACTGACTGACGCTGAGACTTTGCTGAAGGAAACCATGCCACCCTGTGGTCAAAGGATAGAACTGACACTTGACTCTCATCAGTCTCTGACAGACTGACTCCATATTTCCAGTCTGAATCACAGACTGGGACTAGTTTACTAACAAATGGCCACATGATGAAAGTGCCCCGTTCCAATTCGCATTCGGGGCAGATAGTCAACCACAGTACATCTTCATACTTGGAGACAGCTAAAGGTTTTAAGCACTCCATGGATTTGTGTGGCCTTCATGCTGTGATCCCACATAACATCTGATACGAGGAGAAAACATGCCTTCGTTCTACAGTAAATATAGAGGGCTTTATTGTGATTTACAGCCTCTATTGTTGACCAGTAGGACATGTAACCACTCAGATGTAACACTGAACCTGTTCCCTACCTGAGTCTCTTGCACGGTCCTCTTCATCTGTGCATCGAGGGTCAGTGGCCTGTAATTGGCATAAATAACAATTCTTAGGATGTAAGAAAGAGCTAGTTGTTTAAAGCTAAATGAAAAAAAAGAAAAATGATGAAAATCTGAGGCACCCAATAAAGTAATTAAGTTTCTGGTACTGATTATTGATTCACTGAACACTATCTCACACTATTCTGTACGAAGGCCATTTTGTACTTTGGGACAGTGACATTTTCTATTAACATTCCCTGTAAGGGTAACACCAGATGGCCTTCTGTCTGTAGTCAGATATACAGATGTGTTGCTCAGAAATAGAGTTCTCAAAATGTACCTCAGATCACGTGTTCAGATATGCTTGATTTAGCCTTGAATAATAATAAATGAAATTACACTAAGTAATATGTCCACGTAGCCATTTGTTTACGTCTTTATTACACACCCGGAGACAAAAAACACTTGAAAGTAAAGCACAAGAAACCGGAGGAAAGGCACAAAGCCCCATCAGAGAAGACAGCATTATTTAATTCAATTCGATTAAATTTATTTTGTAGAGCCCAAAATCACAAATTACAAATTTGCCTCAGGGCTTTACAATCTGTACACACACGACATCCTCTGTCCCGGGACCTCACATCGGTTCAGGAAAAGCTCCCCCCAAAAAAACCCTATTATAAACTCTTGATGGATTATGTTGCATCAGATATTAAAACAACTGTTGTAATTGTCCAGTTATCAAAATAATAAAAAAAGCAACATCTGCCTTTTGAAGTTCACTTTCTAAATTTAGTCAAGGTGAATTTCGACAGGCATTTTTCACAGTTACCTTAAATTTCAAAGACCAAATGATTAATCCTAAAAAAAAAAATTGGCAGATAAATCGATATTGAAAATGATTGTTAGTTGCGGCACTACATTTATCATTCCGCTACGTTATATATAAATACCTCCAAATCCTACCCCAAATAATTGAAATAGGTACAAAATGAGAACATGTATTATGCTACTGATATAATTGTGGCTGAATATACAGAGAAAACTTTCATTTCTATACTTGGACAGCAACAGAAATGCCAGAGTGATTATGGAATAGACGTTTTTCCTCCAGCCATCCAAATGAAATTGGCCTGCTCTATGAATACGACACATAAATCCAGCTAACTACTTCTTCATGCTGATGATAGTAATGTGATATGACTGCAGCTTCAGCTATACAGTGAGGGTTACATCGAGAAGCAAGATCATCCAAGTTAGCCTGATAACCGAAAATGAAATTTATGTTGGCGTGAATGTCAAAGTAAACTTGTTTAATAGTAGATTCTCTTGTTGCAAGCTGCTGTTCTCTCGTAATGTCTGAAGGAAAGAAATAATCCTCCTTAAATTACATAATATTCACACACACTTTACTCCTCCTCGGTCTCTGTGATCATGTCACTGTAGGGTGATGAAAAAATTAAAAAAAAGAGAGAATGCAAAATAAATAGAAACATAATGACCCCTGGAAATCAGGTTATCCTCTTTTGTTTTCCCTGGTGGTTGAGTCACAACAACACGCAGACGGGAGGTTCTGAGGCTTATTGCAGATGAGGTCGGAGACAGTACCACGGTTATTGCATTGAAAGAAAATGATCAAATAAAACTGGATTCCAGGTCACTTCGCTATCAGGGACGGATGGTACAGTGCGACAAGCAGTTTAGCCGTGAGTAGCTGCAGCCACAACACTGTCAGCATGCAGAGAGGACACATTAGGACACATTAGGACACATTACAACACATTAGGACACATTACAACACATTACAACACATTACAACAGACAGCCAGGTCCACGGTCACTCAACTCTCAATATAAGGAAACATCTTAAGTATATAAGTATAGATATATACATCTGATTATAGGTACAAATACAACCAAACACAATACAAGTATAACAACATTTTACGAGTCTGGTAAACAATGTTTCTTTTTGTGTCTTTTACAGTAACAGTGATCAAATGTATTACTTTGCCTTGGTTTAGCTAACAATCCTACAAATTGTGAATAGGCGATGCCTCAGGTAGGCAGTGGGTGGAGGTACTCAGATCCTTCACACATGTGAAAGTACCAATACAACAACAACCATGTGAAAAGTTAAATGGGAAAAGTTTCTGTGATGGAACCGCTGACAACTTTTTAGACTGTTAGGGCCGAAGCCACTGAGGCAAGTTCTCAAAAGCCCGACTCGAGACAAGGACAGTTCTAAAAAACGCAGTCTTTACTGGCGGAGGTTCAGTACACAGGGAGGCAGCCAGTACAGGTAAAGAAATCGAAAACACGGGTGAAGCAGATCAGGGACGGGGAACGGTAATCACACTGGCGGGAAACACACAAGGTCAGGTGAAGTTATTTGAAACGAGAGGTAGAATTAGGTGACAAAATAAAACAGGAAACACAAAAAAAAGACAAAAGGTCTTTGGGGAACTTGACGAGGTGTTACATATACATCTGAAACATGACAAGGGGCCCCAACCAGACACTTCTTTTAGATTATTTATTACAATTAACTGTATTTCATAAGAGATTTTATATAGATTGTTATGAGTTTTTTTATGTAAAATTGTAATCTGAAAAATAACCAGTCAGATAATTGAAAAGTATAATATTTCCCCAGGGAGTCTAAAGTAGCATAAAAGTAAAAGAATGTGACTTCTGTGATTGGTGGAAACGTTCTAAAGCTTGTTGGAAGTGTCGTTTACCTCGAGGAACGCAATGGAAATCAGATGAATGGTTCAACACGTCCATTTAACATCAAAACAATCCACTGCGAGGTTTCCGAATCTGAAAAGGGGAAACTGACTCGTTGACAGCCATCATAATAAATAACTATCACCATGTAGAAGAGGTAATGAATACAATCATTTAGAAAAAAGACACAAAACTATAGTGCTTCAGCAAACCCTCCAGTCTAGTCAAGTCACATCGATCTGCCAAGTCCTCTGAATTGAAGTAGTGGTGGCTTGAAACAGACACACAATATATAATAACCACATCAATGTCAGGCTTCATAATTTTTTTTTAAAAAAAGATATAGTCGTATTGCAGATGTACTTTGTAGACTGAAACATTTGTAAAACATTTGGCATGGTCCTGTAGAAGCTGGCAGGGTGCGAATGGCTTTCCATAATCCTCCTTGAAGCACCTCTCGGTGGATGCTGGGTAACGGGAGCAGCATCGAGGGGTTGGAGGCAAAAACACAGTGGAAGGAGAGAGAAGGTAAATACCATGCAACATAAATGCAATCATCAGGACACGAATGCCAGTAAATTCTGTCAAGGTTGAGAAGAGTACTAAATGATTTAGGACCATTTCACTGGACAGAAGCACTGATATACAGTATATCATTTTAAAATGTACCCATGTACAGACAACTATCACTGGATTACTTCAGAAACACCTAAAGACATGATGATCTGTGATTTCTAAGCAGATTTACGGACCTTCAGAATAAGATATATTATAGGGTTATAATTATTGGTGCATTACTGTGCATATCATGTTAATGTTGCAGCTGGTGAAAATGGGGCTAATTGTATTTACTTTATATACTGCTGAGCCTGTGAATGTGTGCTCTCCAGTATTCTCTCTTGCTTTTTGTGTTTTTTTTCCTACTCATCTGTTCTCGGGATATCAAATGTGTTTTGAAAACAGTTGTGGAATAATACCTTCAAACGTATGATTTGAACTTCCTTGAGGTCTGCAATAGTCTGCAGACTTCGTACCTGGACCTGGAGTAAACAATCACAGAGTTTAATCCCCTTTCCACCGTCGCCTGCAGGAGCACATCACAGAAGATTACAGCAGTGTTAACAACTTAAGATAAAGAATAGTCTAATACAATACAGACACGTGTGGCAGTGGCCGCACGCAACATTTGTAAATTCTTGTTCAAGCCCTAATAAGCCTACTTGATATCTACCCAGGGGATGAAGCTGCCAGACTCGCTGGAGATTAAGACGGCCCTTTTCACAGCACCGTTCGACTAGATCAACCCCCCCCCACCACCCCCCCATAACCTGATTACCCTGATTAATCAAGTCGCATCTGTCAGTGAGAGACAGGAAGTCAAGACTGTCACCAACATAATCTCTCTCTCTCTCTCTCTCTCTCTCTCTCTCTCTCTGACATGTACGTACTGTCTTATCCTCTCCTCCATAAACACACCCACACAGATAGACACACACACACACACACCTTCAGCTTTTGGATCATTGAGTCGCACAACTGCCACATCATCCTTGAGCTCATAGCTGACGCGCGCTTCGAGCTTGATGGAGAGAACAGTAAAAAAGATGAGAGGCCGTCAGACAGAGGACTACCAGTATTGTATTATGTTAATTTCTGCTGGTTTAACATTATCCCTGGGGAAAAGTATAAACACTAAAAATACATTTGGACAGTGTCCTTCTTGCTCAAGGACACCCGGGCATATAGGGAAGTGTTGGAACTGGGAGGGCCCAACAATCTGGCCTGCTGCCAGCTGAATGACAACTTCATGAAAGGGAATCTTTTTAAAGCCTAAATCTAAGAAGCTTGCAAGCTAGTAAACATGGAAAAGATAAGATAAGATAAAAACCTTATTTATCCCAAGGGAACTTGTTGTGTAGCAGTGGCAGAATTAAAAAAATAAATAAATAGAGTTCAAACACTGCCAGAAATGTAAACAGTTAACGGTAAGTGTCATAAACATAACTGGTTAATAGTAAGATGTAACTTCAAAATACAAATACTCAAAGCAAGGATCATACAAATAAACAGGTTGATGAAAAATACAACGCTATGCATATATGAGAAAAAATGCATTCACCCTGTCGGTTAGACCTCAAGGATACACACAGTGTATTTTGATGAGTCAACCCTGCATGTAAACATAACTAAGACAGCTGTTTAATCACACTGACAATGTAAACGCAGGCTAAGCTGAGCTAAGCTGAGCTACATTTCACTAAAGATGTTAGAGAAGGGAAAATCGCTACAGGTTGGACAGGGCAGTTTAACTCACCTCCGTAAGCATCATAAAAACCTTTCACATCCACACAAACTTAATACTGTCTAAGTTTCACTGAAATGGCCTGCAAAGAGTGTATATTAGATCGACCAATCACTATCAAGCTCCTATTTACTTGCCAATGATGAAGACACTGGGAGGCAAGAAGCAGGAACGACCCATGATCTACTTTTGGGACCCTCAATTTATAATGATAAAACAGAGAAAAACAGCAAATACTCATATTTGACAAACTGGAAGCAGAGAATGTCATTTTTGCTTGATAGAGGACTTTAACGATTAATCAATTATTTAAATTGTTGCAGATTATTTTAGTGTATTTCTTTTTTTTCCCTTGACTAATGAATTGATTAACGAATTGTTTTAAGCGGTTTAAGTGGTGGAATGTAACCAAGTATACTGTACAATCTTGAGGTACTTGTACTTTACTTGTGTTTTTCCATTTTATACTTCTAGTCCACTATATTATTGGGGCAAATATTGCACGATTTACTCCATTACATTAATAATAGCTTCAGTTACTTGTTACTTTCCAGATTTAGATGATGATATATTTATTTTAGGTCAAGTTATCCAACAATATATAAAGTAATTAAAATAAACACCACCGTTACCAGCTACAACAATAAAGTGATGTACATATTTATATATCAATAATAATAATAATAACAATAATGAACAATATTCTGAAATAGGTCATTATGGAAAAGGAGGAGTTTTATTTTGTGTACTTCCAGTATATTTTGATGCTAATTTTTTCACTTAAGTAAGAGCTTGAATGCATGACTTGTACCAGAGTCTGTTGTATTGCTACAGGAAAAGAGCTAATTACGTCCTCTATCTCACCTATTGACATCTGAATGAAGTGGATCACACGGTCATGAGGATCAAGCCGTGGGAGCGCAAGTGTCGGATGAGGACCTCATAACGCGCTGAAATATTGCCGGAGCATAAAATGTTATTGTTTGTACAAAAAAATCTATCTTTCATTTGAGAAAAGCTAAATGATTTATTATGATGGTGTAATAATGTACATTCAATAAAGCTCTTAGCAGACATGTGACTACTCGTTAGTTGATAGTGTTTTATTCTTCAGGCATTATCTTGGTCAGCTAACAGATTGGTGGGTCCTTCAAGAGCGTAGTTCAGCGTTGCTGAGGCCGGCCGAACGTTTGACAGAGAAGGTGTCGGCAGAGACATAACTCCAATACAGGTAAGCTTCAGTAGAGCTATCACTATTGGAAACACAGTTAGAAAGAGAAAGACATGTAGGGAACTCAGAAAATGCGTTTATTCACCTAAAGCATGGCGGAATAGATGACAACTGAATGGAAACGATGACAACTGAATGGAACGTCAACGTTAGGCTAACATGTAGCTTTACTAGCTCGTGTTTTGCTTCCAGCTTCATCGTTTCGCTGATCAGATCGTTTCTGTAATGTCTTTATGTTGATTGGTGTAAACGTTACTCTAAAGAACCAAATGCCCAATCGACAGTAGACAGCTGGCAGACCGTTCTGATTAGGTTTAACTCTGGTGATCCTGCGTTTCTGTCTCTGTCATTCGCCGGGAGAGGAATGTAGGTGAAGGTTCAGATCAGGGTGTTCAGCTGGGTGACCGTCAACTGCTGGGTGTCACATTGTCGCACATAATACAACATAGAACAAGACTATGTTCTATTCATATTATCTATATTCTAGCTTTCCGAGCTCTTCTTTAAGTTATAATCTGTATAGCATTGAAGATCCTATTGATATGTAAACTGGGTAAACGGTGAATACGGAGCAGAGAAGAGCCTCTTAACAAACCGTGAAAGGTCTTTATAGTTAGCGGGCCGAGTTCAGTGGTGGAAGAAGTACTCCGAGTTTAGTTTAGAAATACCACAGTCTAAGAATATTTAAATACAAATACAGGTCCTGAGAATGTTAAGTAAAAGTACAGAAGTATTATCAGAAAAATGCACTTAGCACATTCAAAAGTTAAAGTGCTCATTATCACAGTGTTCTATCGTGATATAAATCATATTATTCTGTTTTCATCATAAACGAATACATATAAGAGCATTTTAATGTTGCAGTTTGTCATTGCGGAGGTAATTTGATGTGCTTCTACTGAGTAGATTGGTAGCATAGTACTGCATCATATCATACAGCATGAAGTATACCATACTGTGTTTTTTTAAATTTATGTACAAATTAACTATAAGCGTTCAAACTCTGTTGTCATGGTACTGGAATTTATAACTTCAATACAATACCTTGATATAATTGATCGATTCAATACCTATGTTTGATACCACAGGAAAATATTTACAAAACAATGAGGGGACAAAATTTGAGATTTTTATTAAAAAGTGCATGTGTGTGTCAGTGTGTCAGTGTGTCAAGTCGCTGTCAGAGAGAAGGGACCGGTGTATCGGTACAGTGGAGAATGAGGATTGAAAACTAGTTAAAATATTTAGTATCTATGTATCAATACTTCGATATTTCTGGTAGCACTAGTCTCTCTTCACCAGCTGTTATTCTCTGAACAATGCAGATATGAGGGGATGAACGTGAATTGTGTGTCTAGTGTGATTCAGACTAAAAGTCAGCCAGGTGACCTTTTGCCTACAGAGTTGGATCTGAGTAGTACATGAGAGGCTTTGTAGTTATATCACTCTCCAGCAGGGTCTACTGTATTGTAATGTAAGAACATTTCTCAGTTTATGAAGTCCTGCAATGAGTTTTAATGTTCAATTTTTGTTGAAACTGATTTAGAAAGTTGTCTCCGATATTCAGCCCACCCTCACTGATATAAATGAGTTCTACATATTGTAATTATTGCGTTAGCTGGTAGTTTGCAGTCCAGTTTAAATATAAATCAGATTTCTTTCTGCCTGTGAAAAACAATACTATTAAAACAGAAAGTATTCCAATAGAACAAAATGTTCTGAATGTTATGCAGGGCCATGAACTTTATTTTTTTCTCAGCATTCTGTTTAAAACTTTGCATTAACAATTACCGTTTCTTTCTCCGCAGAACATAATGGCTTCGATGTTGCTGAACACAATGCGGGGCTGCTCTGTCAGCCCTTCCTGGGCAGTGCGATTGGGTACGTTTTATTTCACAGATCAACATATTCCAATGTATGTCAAAGCAACAGGTACATGGACCAAATAAGAGAATGGAGTCAAAAATGCAAGATTTTCTTTATTTTATTTGTAATTATGAATACACACCGTATATCAGTATTAATATTATCCAATGCCACTTTTGTTTATTTAGCCTTTGAATTTGTCCCTTTACTCTAATTGGTGATCAAGCCTAACATACAGACATACAGACATCTGTTGTTTTAAATTCCTGCTGCTACCACAGTGTAATCTGCTCGTGTCATTGTATACTATATACTGCTCATCATTGGAGGTGTTTGGGTCAACTACAGTTTGGAGAAGTATTTTAAATGACATGGTTGAGGATGAGGAATGTTTTCCTGTGTGTGTCTCAGGCTCACGCTCTCTCAGTACGACGTCCCAGCTTCACGCTCATGGTAAGTCATTACTCTTAAATTATATCATGTACATTCACATGCTAATCCCACAGGCTAATCCAGATTATAGTTTTAGTAGTAATGGACATCACACTGTTTCAAATGAGCTGAACATTGTAAGAGTCCATTTTATTGATGCTTTTGTTTACCTGGACAGAACCTAAAACTATCCTCTCTAGGAGAAATAAAAAAAGATCTTGAGCTGATACTCATGATTGATTCCTCAGGTCAGCTCATATCTATCAGCGTCTTACTGCCTGTTACTGTCTTACTTTCCTTTCAGTTCAGACAAAGAGCAAGAAGACACTGGCTCGGCCTGGTGTGAAGAACGTAGTTCTGGTGGAAGGAGTTCGAACCCCTTTCCTGCTGTCTGGAACCACGTACGTCTTGGCTTTCTTCTTATTACCAAGTTCACTGGCTGGAGTCTGTGGCCACCATACCTTCAGGAAGAAGGAACGCCTGTAGTCTAATGATTTTTACCTTTTTATCTCAGCACGAAGGTAAAACCTTTTGTTTTTTTTGTTTCCAGATATGCCGACCTAATGCCCCATGACTTGGCCAGAGCAGCTCTGCAGTAAGTGTGTCCTTATGTCGTGTTATTTATGTGAATGGTGTCATGACACTGACATCTTCACCATCAGAGTTTTTATTAACACAATAAATCAAGGTAAAAATCTCCAAGCCTGTTTCTCAAATTCTCAGACTCTTTATGTATGAATAGAAAGAGTTATTATTAAAAAAAATGTATGTGCTATCGTGATTTGAAAATGTTCCATTTTGATTTTCCTAGGGGTCTGCTGCAGAGGACTGGTCTACCCAAAGATGCTGTAGACTACATCATCTATGGAACAGTCATCCAGGAGGTCAAAACCAGCAACGTGGCAAGAGAGGTATCATCACACAGCCACAAAGTGGTTATCGTAGCTTCACGTGCCTTTCAAATGTTTTATGTATTCTCTTTAAGCCTCGATCATAATATTAATATTAACCAACGGAGCATTTTTCAGCAGCTGTCCTGTTGTGCATCTTCTTCATGTATTTGTTTTTCTGTGATTCCAGGCAGCACTGGGCGCAGGCTTCTCTGACAAGATCCCAGCTCACACCGTCACCATGGCCTGCATCTCCTCCAACCAGGCCATGACCACAGGTAGGTCGGTGAAAGAAATCTCCACCGCCAGCCTCTTCCATTTGACCTGTGCTGTATATTATGGGCTTTTTTTTAGACTCTCAGAGGAAACTGAACTACTTAGTCCGACATTGTAGCTGCAAAAAAACAAACAGTGATATTTCAGGTTATTGATGTAATATACAGAAGTAACAATTTTAATCAATTAATCATTTTTTTTCAATGTTGGTAACAAAACACACCATAACATCTGGGCTTGTTGAAGACAAGGAATCATAAACATTAAATAATAATAATCATAGCAGGAGGCTGAGATCAGATGTGTGTTCTTGTCATTACATTAAGAACGCTAGGGACAAAAACAAGGATGTATATGTTTTTGCTTTGTTTGACCTTTTGTTTGTCTCTCCCTCCGCCCTCCTCCTCTCCAGGTGTCGGTCTGATTGCTGCCGGCCAGTGTGACTCCATTGTTGCAGGAGGGGTGGAGTTCATGTCTGATGTGCCTATCCGCCACAGCCGTAAGATGAGGAAGACGATGCTGTCCCTCAACAAGGCGAAGACCCTCGGCCAGAGGCTGAGTCTGATTGGCAGCATCCGAATGGCACATCTCGCCCCAGAGGTTTATATTCACTTCAAATCCAGCCCCTCTTTCAATTTGCTGAATGTACCTTTGGTACATGGACCTTTGACATACACTATAGTATTTCCTCCTGTAACATTTTACTGTGTGTGTGTGTGTGTGTGTGTGCATGTAGCTTCCTGCTGTGGCGGAGTTCTCCACGGCTGAAACGA
Organism: Ophiodon elongatus; assembly: GCA_016806645.1. NCBI lineage: Eukaryota > Metazoa > Chordata > Actinopteri > Perciformes > Hexagrammidae > Ophiodon > Ophiodon elongatus. The sequence continues at coordinate 3,901,674 of JACSYO010001682.1, read as the reverse complement.
TGGGCCACAGTGCCGATCGTCTGGCTGCTGCGTTCGGGGTCTCCAGACTGGAGCAGGACGAGTTCGCCGTGCGATCACACACTCTGGCCCAAAAGGCCCAGGACGCCGGTCTGCTGGAGGACGTCGTCTCCTTTAAAGTGCCGGGTAAACACATTTGTTTTGTGTAAGAGATGCACAGGATTATTATATTATTATCTGGAGTGCTCCAATGCAGAAAGTTAGTAATCCAGTTGGACACATCTGGTAAATATGATGTTGTCACGTTTCTTTACTTAAAATTATAAACAAATTCAACATACTGTTCAATTATATAGCATTGCTTCATAGAAAACCTGATGTTTTTTGTAATTTTTTTTTTTATAATTTACATAAATATTTATTTTACATAACATTATATATTTTTGTCTTCACCAGGTCGTGATATTGTTTCCAAGGACAACGGCATCCGCGTATCCACCATGGAGCAAATGGGCAAACTAAAGGCCGCCTTCATTAAACCTCACGGCACGGTCACCGCCGCCAACTCCTCCTTCCTGGTATACACACACACACACACACACACACACACACACACACACACACACACACACACACACACACACACACTCAATAACACCCTCAGCATAGATATGATTATTTGTGTCTGTGTGTGTAAAATTGACCTTTGGTCCACGTGTGAAACAAATTGTATAGCCCTCTTCAAGCTATCTCCCATGATTCCCTTTCAACTGTGTTTTCGAGTGTGAGCATTGTCACGACTCGAAAACTGTCCGGACATTAAATGAGCTGCTCTGTGTGCGTGTCCTCAGACTGACGGTGCCTCCGCTGTGCTCATCATGTCTGAAGAGAAAGCTCTGGCGATGGGTTACAAGCCCAAAGCGTACCTCAGGTATCTGCACCCTCTCTGTTTGTTAGAGCAGCCTCAATGTCCCCCGACGATGCTCTTTCACATGTGCTGATCATATTGCGTTTGCGTCCCGGCAGAGACTTTGTCTACGTGTCCCAGGACCCCAAAGATCAGCTGCTTTTGGGGTGAGTCCCTCGGTGTCGTATGAGCGAGTAGAAATGTCAACTCGCTTATTTTGTTTGAAGTTCCTGTTTTAGTCACAGATCATTTTAGCTTTTAACGTTTGCAAAACAAGGGATTCTCATACCGTTTGTGACGGAATTGTGGTAGCTGACCTTGTGTGTGTTTTTAATGTTGAGGTGAATTACCCTTTTGAAGACCAGCAGTGTGACTCTGTGCCCTGTGTATCTCTCGCAGGCCAACATACGGTACACCAAAGGTCCTGGATCGGGCCGGCTTGTCCATGAGTGACATTGACGTCTTCGAGTTCCACGAGGCATTCGCAGTAAGTTCACTGATTTTGGATGGAAAAAAAACTGCATGATCATTTTGTAGTGGTGGCTGAACGTGTCCTGTTAATTTGCCAGGATATTTTAAGTTGCAGATAAGCATCATTAAACTAGAATTTCTCAATTTCTGTTATTCATGAGCGCCAATGTCTACTTCACATCCATGCACTTTTGAGTCAGTATAAATGGATGTGTCTGGTTTCTATGGTAACTCTGTGGATGTATTTGTGTGTTTTCCAGGGCCAGATAATGGCAAATCTGAAGGCTATGGACTCAGATTGGTTTGGCCAGACGTACTTGGGCAAGAAATCGAAGGTAAAGAGAGCTGCTGGTCACATGTCACATACAGATGGCGATTATGTACAGAGAACATTTTGGCCAAGATAGTCATTTGATGACATTTTCATCAGCATTTGGTCTTATCCTTTCTTTCTATTATAATCCTATTTTGATATGATTTTACTGTAATATACCTTGGTTTGCAAATATGGTTTGATTTCACACAAAAAGGTCAAAGAAGACAGCTGACGATGTATATTAGATTGTTACTGTAAATAATAAGTTGATTGAACCAGTCTCAACTTATAAATACCTGTTGTTTTTTTCCCGAGAAGACAATCTTTTTATGTTTTTAATGTTTTGCTGTTTTATTTTTTTTATTTGTGTTATTTTTATGTGGTGAAACTTTTACTCTGCCATTTTGGCCAGGACCCCCTTGAAAATTAGAATCAAAATCTCAATGGGATTATCCTGACTAAATAAAGATTAAAAAAAAAATTAATTATATATATATATATATATATATACATACATACATACATCAATTAGATATTATACATTTTTGCTTAGTTTTATACACTGTACATAATGTTTTTCTTTTTTTAAAAACGTACAGATTCATATTAGGCAACTAATTCTTCACAAAATAATTTCAGAAATTAGGTCAAGAGATAAATGCAAAGCAATTTGTAAGGAAATCCCAAAATAAGTCTTCAAGTAGAGAAGTAGTTTTCAATTATTCACCTGACCTTTCACCTTGGGAGTCAATTTATAGCCCCAACCTCTCTGGATGCTGAATTTGGATTTTACACAAAGAAATGCTCGTGTGGATATCGGCCCTAACCGTGTGTGTGTGTGTGTGTGTGTGTGTGTGTGTGTGTGTGTGTGTGTGTGTGTGTGTGTGTGTGTGTGTGTGTGTGTGTGTGTGTATAGGTGGGAACTCCTCCCATGGAGAAGTTCAACCTGTGGGGAGGCTCTCTGTCTTTGGGTCACCCGTTCGGCGCCACAGGCTGCAGGCTGGTCACCACCGTGGCCCACCGGCTGCAGAAGGAGGGCGGGCAGTACGGCCTGGTGGCAGCTTGTGCTGCTGGAGGACAGGTAATTACTCGGGGACGAGTACGAGGCCGCAGAGTCACACGGACCACAACTGTTCGTTTAAATCAGCATCACAATGCTAAGCGTTTGTTTGGCGACACCAATGCGGATCTTAACATTTCCTATCTGGGGAGACTCAGATATTGAAATAATCTTTCCAATTCTGTTTGTTTGTTTTTCCTGACAAGCGTTGTCTTCTTGTGTTTTCCTAGGGTCATGCCATGGTGATCGAGGCCTACCCCCAGTAAAACAGCACCTGAGCTTCAGGTTCATCATGACAGCCACACGCACGCACGCACGCACGCACACACACACACACACACACACACACACACACACACACACACACACACACACACACTAACATCCAGACAACAGAGTGTACATACTAGCGCCACTTTGCCTTTATCAGAGAAGAGTTGGATACAGTATGCAAGTGTGTTTTTAGGAATCTTGTGTAAATTCAACTTTGCCGAGAGGCTGTTAAATCACAGCAGAATGTTGTCGCGAAAAGTTGCGTATGATGATTTGTGGAGTTTGAGGTTCATCACGTCGGCGTTGTCACTGAGTCGAATGTAACATAGCAAAGTTTAAAGTACTCAGAGGAGATACAGTGATCCTAATGTTTATATACGCTGTAATTTTTTTTTTCTTACGAACTGTTGGAAATAAAGGGTGTGATGATAAAAATAATTGACACTCGTTTCTGGGTCTGTAATTCTTTCTTGCCTCTTGTAAAAACCAGCCACTGTTAATTTTAATATTATTCACATTGGGGCTCTGTGGTTATTAGGAACAGAAATGCCACTGGCTCCAGCCAAAATGTGAATATATGATGCTTATTCTTCTAGTGTAGACTTAATATCCTTGGGTTTTGGACTGTTGAACCACGCCATTTGAAGAAATTTGCATTTGTACATTTTGCTGAAACATCTGCCCAAACATACACAATGTACTAATGAGGTACAAGAGAGAGAGAACGACGTTATTGTGATGGCCATTTTTCACTATTCACTTGCAATTTATAGACAAAACCATTAATCAGGAAATGCTTCGCAGATACACGAGACAATCATTTCTAATCTTCTGATGTGCAAAAAATAATGATACTTTAAAGCCTATAAAAAAACATGGTTTGATCAGATTTGGCAATTTTAGTTAACCCTGCAACTGTCATTACTTGTTTCCCCTAAATGAGCCCCGCCTACATTAAACCAGTAAGGAGCAAAGACAATAATGTGAAATAAACCAAATCTGTAGGATTTTTTTTTGTGCTCAGCTTTAACCTATTCACATAAATAAAAATATTTTGCATAAATAGATGGGTTTAGACCTTACCCCGATGGAGATGCTTCGAGTTGGGTCTTCACGTGTACATTTAAGTAGTTCTGTTTCCAGTAATCGAGCTACCCTGAGCTGTTGGCTACAAACCCCAGCCATTCGGTGCTATTGCATTGTGTCTCCGTGTCTTTAAACTCTGCTCTGATTGATGCACGGACAACAACTTCAAGTGCTGTTGATGGGCCATGTTTAATTCAGCAGAGACTGAGACTATTGCTTGGAAAAAGATCAATGTATAGGAAGCTTTGTGCTTCAGATAACAACAACAATGAATTTGGTGAAAGGGAGTGTGGGGGGGTGGGGGGTATACAGTCTGCTCTTTTTTTAACTGATTTAAAAAATTTGCATTCCCCCAAAATATTTTTCCCCATTTGCATCCCGGCCTCTTTACCAAGACGTGTCAGCAGTAGACCCACTCTGGATCCCTGCGCGCTTAATTGATGGTGAATAAGGCTGTCTGAGTCTGACGGGACGTCTGATGTTAATGAGGAGGTAAAGAGGGGCGCGCGCGCGCTTCCTGGTGATTTTAAAACGACGTGAAGATGGAAAATGTGGGAATACGGCTGTTACTTAAAAGTTCCGCTTGCAGTGTTGTCTTCTTGATATTTGGTGTTCACATTGTGCAACAACAAAAAAAAAAGCGAACTTTTACACCCGCTAAAGTGTTTGTGTAATTGACAGCGGATGTGTAAATGTATATCAACACATTGCCTCTTTTCTGCTTTGGTGTGTACGAACCCCTCAGCGCTCAGCGGGGGATGTACATACACACACACACACGCATACACAGAGAGCGAGAGAGAGGTTTGGGGGGGGCTTGTTAACATAACTTCAGTCAGACACTTCCGTTTAAAATGTATTTAAAGATTTAATTCTTCCAGTTTAAGGAATCCTTGACTCTGAGCGGGAAGCGTTGATTAATGCAGCCGAGCCTGTCACACGGGCTACAGGCGGAGGGAATAAAACCAATGTTTTACTGCCGAGGCAAAACGGAGCTCGAATGTAAATAGCGGGGAGAGAGACAGAGAGAGTTTTTTTTTTTGTGTTTTTAAAGCTTCAAAACCGCCTCAACCCTGCGAGACACCGGAGACACGCAGACACACACCGACACGCCGACATAGCGGGCCGCCTCCCTGCCTCTCCCAGCCTCAGCGGGGCTTTGATCAGACGGAACCTTTTATGGGGAATGACTGGCGAATGCACCCGCTGCTGTCACTACAAATCTACCTCACCGAGCGCGCGGGGAAGCGGGGAGGGGAAGAAGGAGGGTACGGGGGGTGAGGGGGAGGGGGGAAGAGTCGGCGGGTGTGCAGCGGTGTCTTTCATCTCGTCCTAGCAGGCTCACGCGGGGCGGCACCTGCTGAAAGCTGCGCTTGACTCGCGCTCCCTCGACCTGCGCGTGCGCTCAGTGTGCGCGCGTGTGTATTTGATGTTAAACAAGTTTCAATGCACTGTAAAGTAATGCACCGTGATTAATAGACTATAGGGGACTTCAGGGTCAGGGTTTGTCTCCCTCCCCCCTCCTATTTATAGAGAACAAGTCACTATGAGATCAATAGATAGAATGATGGCTATACTCTACTGAGCTAAAAGCCCAATCTGTATGAACCTCACATCCTGCCCTCACCATGTCTTATGGGCCTATGTGCACTAAACATCCAGTAAAGCTTGAAGACAGTATATGACATTTAAAGTCTTTAGTGGAAGACATTATGAAACTGTAAAAAACTTTTGGAATGAAAACAACAGAGTCCATGACTGATTGAATGAATTAGTGGCCTACAATATCTGTCAAATTAGTAACACTGTCCCTCATTCATGTTTAGGCTTATCACCAAATAAAGGCCAACATTTAAGCAACAGTTTGATACAAAAACGACACGCTACTGTTTTATAACTAGAACTATCTCTCTGCTGGGAGCAGTATGGCTTACTTACTATTCCTTTAAGTCCCCACAGAACGTACAACACACTAAAGTAAAAATACACACATAGTCCACAAGATACAAATGGTGAAATACATATGTTAGGCAAGCAATTAACTATAGGTAGTATACTGTAGTAGCCTCAGACAACTAGTAGGCTATAATAGCATTTATAAAAAAAAACTGGAACAAGAAGAGAAACTAAAAGCTCCAACAGCATTTAGGGAGGAGATAAAGACACCTGTCAATATTTACTTAACACAGCTTTCACAGATGACGTATCAATGTCAGTCAAACTGTTATGGAACTGTCACAAGCAGTTACCAGGAGCAACTTTGTAGCAACTTCATTTTAAAAGTCCTCTCAGTCATTTTGGGAGTGATAGCCGGGTTTGGATTTTTTTTGTCTCATAATCATAATCAGACTTAATTCTCATTTGGTTTGAACATATGCATCAATTCAAAAGTCTGAAAGCAGGCTGGGGAATTTAGTTTCGCCTGTATGTGGACAATGTGTCTTTTACAGAGTGATGCATTGAATATGACTGTGGAGATGTATCAGTGCTGTAATCCAACTGTACGATCTGAACTGAACATGATAGGGTCAGTGGATTCTGGGCCTCCTGACAGCATCTAGACCACATCTCAACAACAGCTCCAGGGCCTCTGTCTGGCTCTGGGCTCCCTGAATCACTCAGGGTCCTCGGAGCTGTCTCTGGTTGTAATACTGCTTCTTTTACCTTTGCTACCATCTGGGACATTAAGCACTATTTTCGTCAGATCACATTTAATTGTCACTTGATCTTTTTTTTTCAAGCAGGACATGCAACTGAGCATGAGAGGGTTAAGTGACATCACTCAAAACGTTGACCAATGCAATGACAGAACCCTGTTTGTGTGACTGTGTGCGCATGAAGCTTCATCTGTAGTGTTCGGCCTGCTACCCACCGGCCGATCTTCACACTTCTCGTCTCAAATTCATTCATTGCTTTGGAGAGAGTGAGTGATGCCTAACAGGTTTCCATACTGCCTACTTACTGTACAGGTATCACAATGTGGGCGCGGGTGATGTAAAATGTTTTGGTAGAGAGAGAGAGAGAGAGAGAGAGAGAGAGAGAGAGAGAGAGAGAGTATACTGCAGAAGTGTCGGCGCTCCACTGTGTGTTTGAGTAGGCAGATCATATTAAACCAGTTTGAATCAAGTGAATCAAAGGCTTTTATATAAATCCATGTGCAGGAAGAGAACAAGTACAATGTGGAGAACAAAAGGAAAATGACTAAACCAAGTTGTAGGGACAGTTCTTCCAAATGATAGCAGAAAACATTATGATCAAGATTTGGCAACGTTATGTGAGTGGCAGGTGATGCGCATGCAGCGTCAAGTAACTTGACTGATACAAGATGTACAAGTAGTCGCAGGCCAATGCTATTTAATGTTTGTTGTGATGCACCTCCATGACGCCATCCAGACTGCTGCTTCAAAGGAGCATAGCCTGGGTTGGATAGTGCACTTGACTGGACTCAGTGATATTACACAGATCAAACAGAGAGTGTTTGCAGTAATATGCAAATAAATAAAGAAGTGTGTTTCACAATGAAAATTGGGTGGTAATCAACAAAAAATCTTTTTTTGTAATGTTTAAAACATCAGAAAAGTGTTGTCAAAACTTTCTTGCGGTCATCTATCCCATAACGCGAACCGTTCAGTGCTCTAGTATCTGAACAGGTTGGACCAGGTTTTGTGGACATCTTTAGAGGAGTTTGGAGATCGTCTCAGAAATGTTTAATGAAGCAATTTGAGGTCCAATCTTTTCATCGCGGCTATTTTACAATCGCCTTGCACTTCCATGTGATGTACTCACAATTATGCTCCAATGCCACATTTCTCTGTACGCTCAACTCGGCGACGTCTTTCTTGCTGTTTGGGCTTCTTCCTCCGCCTCTGGAAACACCCGAGCTGATCCTAATGCACACATTGAAGCGCGACACAAACGCACATTTTTCTTCGACCTCGTCTTCAACTCAAGACTCGACAAAATCCTGAGACATCAAACAGACACTTCAGCTCTCAGCAGTTGCAGCCCGTGCAGCGAGATGTGGCAAACTACCAATGTTGATCTGATCGGGGGCCTGTGTGCTTAAGACGGTGCATCTTTGTGGATTCAGGAGGGAACTTTGGCATCAGCAACCCCCACCACACACAACACACACACGCACGATCACACTCACAAATACATCTCGACGTCTGTTGGTTGTACACCGGCTGTAAACAGGTGGATGGCAGAGGCTGTGTGTGGAGCAAGTGGATTATGAGGAACGGTAATTGGCTGTCCAGAGAAGCTGCCCGTATATATCCGCACGCGCGCGCGCGTGTGTGTGTGTGCATGCGTGCGTGCGTGTGTGAGTGTGAGTGTGTGTGTGCGCTCTGTCCGGAGTTCATCATGTTCTCATAACGGTCAGTTAAGGTTGTCCGCCAGGCTCGATCTCCTGTCGGGATTGTAAATGTTATTGATCAGACGCATACGCCGCATCCATAACGAGAGCTGAGACACTGTCTTCTCACACACACACGCACACACACTAGAGTACAACTCATTAGGAGCCGTACACACTCATACACATATCCTCATTAACACTCCCGAGTCATACACACTAAAAATCCATACACACTTAGTTGTCAGACAATACACACACACACACACACACACACACACACACACTGACTGATTTAGTTGAGTGAGATGGGGGAGTGAAGGATGGGGGCACAAAATGTGGACATGAATTGTGTGTGTGTGTGTGTGTGTGTGTGTGTGTGTGTGTGTGTGTGTGTGTGTGTGTGTGTGTGTGTGTGTGTGTGTGAGTGTGTGAGAGAGAGAGAGTGTGCATGGACGTGTGTTTGTGTCTGTATCGAGCATGACATTTGTGTCAGTGTACGGCTGTGCACACAGCAGTGTGTATCTCAAAGTGTGTGTGTGTGTGTGTGTGTGTGTGTGTGTGTGTGCGTGTGTGCGTGTGTGTGTATGGCGCGTGTCAGAGTCTGTCAGCCCCGGCGTCTCGTGTCAGGGCGAGAGGCGAGACATTAACAGCTTCTGTCATTCTGCTGACAAAATGGTGGCAGAAGATTTCCCATGGTGCCCTGATGACTGCTGGCGTTTGTCAACAAGCCCTGTCACCGCAGCAATGAGGGGAGGGTGGTGGTGGTGGTGGTGGTGGGGGGTTAGTGACAGGCCCCGGACCCGTTCCCATGAGCACCAGGGAAAGAGAGAGGGTTTTGTGTGCGTGAATGTGTGTGTATACGTCAACGTGTGTGTGTGTGTGTGTGTCGGTGTGTGTTTGTGCGAGTGTGTGTTGGAAGGGGAGAGGAAAAGAGGGGGAGGCGGGGGTGCGGGGGCTGGGGGGAGAGGGAAGGGTTGTCTCTCAGCAGCTTTCATACCTAGACTGCGAAAAAACCAAAATGAGCTGTCACTGCAATTCCCAGGATGCCTTGCTGTTTAGCATAGCAGCAACAGCAGCAGCAGCAGCAGCATGAACGGTGTGTGTGTGTGTGTGGGCCGGTAAGCTGATAAGCTAACTCTCTTTCTCATACGTTCTCTCCCTCTCTCTTTCTCTCTCTCTCTCTCTCTCTCTCTTTCTCTCTCTCTCTCAAACACACACACACACACACACACACACACACACACACACCTACACACACGCGCACACACACACGCACACAGACTCTCACTCAGATAATTAAGCAGAGCAGAAGCTCCCCCTGACGCGAGGCAGAGCTCATCTGCATTTTGGCCTCCGGCGCGCAGTTAGGAGCAACGCCTGATGGAGGGAGAGAGAGAGGGCAAGCGAGGGAGGGAGGGATGGAGGGAGGGAGGTAGAGAGAGAGAGAGAGAGAGAGAGAGAGAGAGAGGGAGGGAGGGAAAGAGAGGGAGAGGGTAAGGAGCCAATTAGCCAGCTGGATGGATGAGTGACTGACAGCACTCTTGACACACTGCTATCCGGGCTTTTCTGCTGCGCGCACACACACACACACACACACACACACACACACACACACACACACACACACCTTCCTCCCTGTCTCTCCTTCCATCCATCCGTCTCTCTCTCTCGTCTCAGCCTCCTTCTCTCTCTGTATGTGTCCCATGCTGTGTTGCTGTGTCTCTTGTTCTCTTGTCTCCTGCCCTCTGCATAACGCTTGTGCTCCAATCATGCCCCCCCCCCCCCCACAGGCCTCAAATGTCCAACGACCTTGTCCAATGAGAGCGCCCGCTGGGCCACGGGCTCCCGCCTCTTAGGCGCTGAAATGTAAAGGGGGCAAAGGTTGTCATCCCGCCATTTTGCAGACAAAGAATCTATTTGTCAAGTGCTTGTTTTCACCCCTCCTTTCACAAAAAAATGCTTTCTGACGTTACCGAAACATGGACCCCATTGCTGATTTTTCTGCGTGTGTGTCCTTGTGCTTCTATCCTCTTTGAGCTTTTGATCTTTGGAGTGAGGATATATTTTTGCAAAATGAGCTATTTTAGTTTCGTCCCTCCTCAGTGCCTTTCAGTACAAGTGTTAACGTTATAATTAATTTGTGTGTCGGTAAAGGTGTGTTTCCCTTCATCGGGGACCATTCTGTCTCCTTTAAATCTCGAAGGATTGCGAGTGGAGGTTCAGAGTTTATTCCTCTTCTACTTCAGGCTTCACGTGATTTCAATTTCATTATCAGATCAAACAAACGGGGAAAAAAAGATGATGGACAAAGTCGCTGCATTGCTCAAAATGGCCATCAACCCAGTAGCAGACAGCGTTGCAGAGGAGGACGGGCGGCAGGTGGGAGTTGACAGGTTGCTGACCATGCACGAATCATCAAGGTTCTTTAGGAATCCATCCAAGTTTCCTGGAGTTTTTTAGCAGTTTCTTTTAGACTCAGAATGTGACACAGAACTATACTGTTTACATTTTGAAACTAAAGGGTTGTATCACTGTGACATCAAGGCTGGTCCGACTACCTTCAGTTCAAATTCATTTGGCTCAGTCATTTTTCCTATTTCGTTCAGTTCAGTACAAAACTAGACTCACTAGGTTCATGAGGCCGAAAGCTCCGCAACCACCTCTTTGGTCAGTGACGCTGTCTGTACACTCAGTTCTGCTTGAGGTGTTTATTTATGTACACTGTGAAAATCTACACAATCTACACACACTGCGTGCCACAAGGTTAGCTCATCCTTTCATACGAGATCACCTGATGACATGGTGATAGCTGGTGTAGCCGCTTAACACATTGTTTTTAAAATAAAAAATGACCTCACCCATACTGTGTAGCAGCACACTGAATAAAGACACCATGTTTGTTTGTTTCATTGCTGTAATGCTCCACCAAATGCAGATATTTGCCACAGATTTGGTATGTTTTGGAAACTTTGGGACTCAACTGTAATTTAATATGAAGTTCTGTGCGTTTGAACAATGTTTCACTGCGCAGCATGAGTTTGTGACGACTGTCCCACCGAGCGTCACGCTACGCTAACGAATGAAAAACCTCATTCAAACCAGTAATATTATAATGTATTAGTCTATGTATCACAACCTCTTATTATTTACAGTTTGCTAATACTAGAGGCTATTTTCACTATCCATAGGGCGAAACTGTTCCATGAAGCATACAGAGCCATAAACCTACAAAAGGAGACACGTGGTTAACCTCAATGACCCCAGAACCGTTGCGCACGCTCTTCGTTTAGCTCAAACCACACTGTGTTATTTTCTTTCACGTTTTTCCCCGACTTTGGCGATGCAGTGTAGTTTACAGAGTCTGTGAGAAAAAGAGGGAAAAGAAACGACACCAAAGTTCTCTGAGGTGCTTTTCTTCTTTGACTGATGTGCGCAGTGATCAAACATGCTATCTTCATGCTGCTTCCTCCCATCATTAGACGTGAAAATACAGAGGGTGCAGAAGTTCTTTTAGGAAAACCAGTAAGAAAAAAAAAGAAAAAAAAAGAGCATCGTGAAGCGAGGAGAATTTCTATTTCCATTGAAACCACAGGAATTAAAAGCCATCTATTAGCGGAGCAGGTATTCCACACTGAAAACATCACACTTTCTAACGTCTCATGAAGATTGCAGTATTGCTGCTATTAAGCGTTCCTGCAAGAAACTATTTGAATAAAATTCAGCGGAGTTTGCCTGAATGCTGTCCGGTTATTAACTAAACTATCATAAAAAAAGGGGTTTACAAGTTTGCACAACCAGCAATTCAAACATTGATGTTTTTTTTTCTTCTCTCCTTCAGCCTGAAAGATCTGATTAAAGGCAATCTATAAAAAGGGCGGAAATTCCGAGAAACAAAGAGGGTTGCTTTTTAACGGCACTGTTTGTGCTTTATGTGCACATCGGAGCCTCATTAAAATCTGACATTATTCAGGAAACAAACCACAGTGTGAATTTGCTTTGAGCTTTCAGATAAGTGACATATTCAAGCTTTGTCACTGCCAGAACCGAGTGCTTTGTGCTCTCACAGTTATCTATATGTCATATTGATCTCCTGTATATTTTCTGTAAATCAATACATACCATTTTACAAGAAACGGAGGTCTTCTCCAAGCCATGCATTTTGTTTTTGGAGGGGGGAAGTTTATTCTCGTCACTCCCCAGTCTCTGTGAGCTTGATGTATGCTTTATGGCCCAAACATGAGCTTTGTTCATATTAACATCATACATCCACATGTGAGTTTGCTGCCTGAACTGGTTGACAGCATATATTTTAAACATTATCATGCCCCCCACCCCCCCACCCATGTGCTTGTTCTTCTGTCCTTGTGCTGCCGTACGCCGAGTGGTGACATGACATCATTATTTTATTTGAAACATGAACTCATCCAGGTATGGGCTGCCGCTTAGCATGTAGGCTTGTTTAAATCATCACGCGTGCAGTTACAGAGAGACATGTTACATGAGAGGAAAACAAACAAAGGACAAAACTCCTTCTTGTGTTACTGACTCTCACTCGATTTGATTGAGTGAGACTGCTGAAGCTTCATGTGGACTGCAGATTAACTTCTGATGTTTGCTGCAGGAAGCAGAAAGGAATCCTCTAGTTGCCAGTGTGAACAACAGGGACGATCATCGTTCAAAGGTAGACTTGCCTGTCCTCATATGTGACCTTTTAAATTCCTCTTTTGTGTGTGTTAAAACACACACACACACACACACACACACACACACACACACACACACACACACACACACACTTGTTAGAGCATGTGTTGGTGGAAACCCTCTTTTTTTTGCGGTGGGGAAATGATGTATTAGAGTGTAATTCTTTGGGACTTCGTTTAGTTTTGGACCATCGGACGGTAGCGTCACACCTCCCTAAACATTTGTTGGTTCAGCGTTGAGGCAATCCGACTAAAGTAAGCAGACGTTTCACCTCCTGGTTCCTGTTGCAGCCGGGGAGTGACAGGCACACAGAGCACAGGAGAGGATGTGCAGAAGGATACGACTGTGTTTCTGCAAATTGTATGCAAATGTGTAACAAGAAGATGGCAAAAAAAACACGGCGAGGAGCAGATGTAGCATACGTGTGGGTGGAAGTGAACGGTTGGAGAAGGGAAGTATCGGCGCTGGTTAACAGCAACGGGGCTGGAACAGGAGGCCTCATGACAAGCTGCCGTATAGCTTCCTGTTTGCCCACAGAAAGATGCCTGAAGGAGTAATAGAGGGGAAGATGGAGGGAGGAGGAAACCGGTGGAGGAGTCACAGGCGGAGTGAGCAGACGCACTCCTGCCTGACAGCGAGAGGGGGGGAGGGATCATGGGAAGAAAAACAAGGGTGAAAAAGTTTGACATGAGTTGAATTGGACAGTAATGATGAAGGTGAGACACGTCCATGTTGCAGTAATATTTCCCACTAAAGCCTTTGAATTTTCTTGTTTGAATATGTAACATCGATTGAACAAATAATCAAATGTATGTTTGAAATAATATATTTTTCAAAGTGAATAAATTTACAACAGTGCAGTAAGTTTTTATTGTATAATTTTGCAAATTTCTTTTTTTATCAGGAATAAAAATGAGGTGAAAGTATTTTATTCAAAATGAAATCAGCATTTGAAACTCAGATGAACCACAATTTATGTTTTAATGTGTTAAGCTTTGCTTTATAACTGTAGTGTATTCTACACTTCAGTGTTTTATAACATATGCTAAATATGCTACTTGTTTTATATGTTACACATATTGCTCTTAATTGTTTATCTTTTGGGGGATTCAAAGACACGTTTCCACTCTGGTGCGCAATTAAGTTGTATTATATTCTTCTATTTTATTCTGATGCTCGTTGTTGAAGGAGAACAGTGAGAGTTATCAGAATTCATACATTTTCGAGGTAATTTAAAGTGTGCTGAATCAGACATGTTTCAGAAAAAAAAGCAAACACAGAAATGATTGTGTTTCAGTCCAGCCTTTATGTGATATTCCGCAATCAAAATGTATTATAGACAGTTACTAAAGTACAACACAAGATACTTACTGTTGCTAATGGGGGTAAGATCTGTTCTAAAACATGGTTTATTCAGATTAATATTAACAGTTTAGTATTGTTATGTTTTCACTACCGCCTAAAATGAACATTCCAAATGTATCACTCTCTAAAAGGACAGGTCATTTTCCCCGAAATGGAAGATATCATTTTGAATGAAACATCTTCGTAATTAGCTTTAATTATAGTACATGCAGTAAACCACAAACAACATGTACTTCAGATATTTTTGTTGTGATGGGATTATAATTTATGGTCTGAGGAAAAAACATCCCTCTTTGTGTCAGGAAACCCTTCCACTTATTACAAAATGGCACAGCCTTCAAGCTAAGACCTGTTCCTCTTAGTTTCTAAAATAAATGTTGACATGCGGGGGAGAATGTCAGCAGACAGCAGTGCCACGGTACAGGTACAGTGTGTTGGAGTGGGACAGAGCTGCAGAATGAGAGCATCTTAGACTGAGCTGAAGACTTTACATCAGCTCAAAAGTTGACTTTCTTTCTCAGTCCTGCGTCTGCAGGTCACAGGACGCTGCGATCACAGGGAAGGGAATGATCTGCATCATCACCGCTGCACTGCCAGGACACGTCAGCTCATAATTTAGGATGAACATCTGTGTCTGAAACCACAAGCAACCGCTGATTTAATGTGTGCAGAAACCGGATGCAGTAATTCAAATTGTTTAACGTTGTATCCAGCAAGTCCAGTAGTAATTTCACAAGTATTTCAAAGAAGTTTCACTTCTCAGAAGTTGGTCGAAAAAGAAAAAAATCGGACTTTTTCTTCTTTTGTGTTTTACCTCAACATTAATTTCCTTTTGGAGTCTCACACTTCATTGAGGGTAGTGGAGAAGACGGCTACCTGCTCAAGTTGTTCTTCCCCCTTTGGGTCAAATGTTTGCACCACAGTGAAAGGAGCCAGCGCACTGTTTCACAAAGGCCTCGAATAAAAGCAACACACTCTGACCTTACAGTATTAACGTCTCGTTCATGGCAATTTTCATAACTCAAACCTGTCATCAACTTTTCTCGAT
This sequence comes from Ophiodon elongatus, assembly GCA_016806645.1. Classification (NCBI taxonomy): domain Eukaryota; kingdom Metazoa; phylum Chordata; class Actinopteri; order Perciformes; family Hexagrammidae; genus Ophiodon; species Ophiodon elongatus. The sequence goes on along the minus strand of JACSYO010001682.1, from coordinate 3,886,126 downwards.
GAAAAAAAAAGAAGATTTTTCACTGCTGTGTGTTTAGTCCGATGGCATTCTTTAACTGGTTTAGGGATCGAGGACAGGAAATGGAAGTACAGCACTGGAGGAGGAGGAATTAGAAGGGGAGATGGACAGGGGATGAGGGAGGAGAGGAAGTAGGGGGTTGAGGGGCTGAGTGACGGGTAGAGAGGTGGTAGCGTGTGTCTTAGACGAAGGGATGGAGGGAGTAAATCCTTTTCTTCATCATTACCTCGTCTCTGCCACTGCCCTCACCTTAATTAGTCTCAGAGCAGCTCGCCCGGCCAGAAGTCTGCCTCATCCCTCCATCCATCCATCCCTCTACCCCCTTCAAACCCCTCCGCCACCGCCACCATCCCTCCCTCCCCATCCCTTTCACCTCCTTCTCTTTCTTCCTCTGCTCTCTCTTTTTCCTCCAGCGATTTCCACACTTCCTCTGTCTCTCTCGCGTTCCGCTTCATCTTCGTCTCTGTGGAAATTGACTGAAATACCAAACCCCTAACCCCACAATATCAACAGCTGTGCAGCTTATACACACACTCACACACACACACACACACACACACACACACACACACACACACACACGCAGCACAAAGAGTTTAATGTTGGTAAATACCGCAGACACACAGACACACACACATACACACACACACACACACACACATAGAGACATACGTGGCCGCTCCAGGCTTGGCAGCTATAAATACAGAGGATTGCAAAGAGGAGGAAACTCGGTTAAAAAGTTAAGTGGGGAAAAAAGCAGCGCAGTGAGATTGACACCCCGACGTCTCAGCTCTCTAGAGGCTAAATTAGGAGATCCACAGCTCTTCACACACACACACACACACACACACACACTGACAGAAACCTTGCGAGAATGCACATTCACACAAACACACTATTTTGTAAGGTGCACACACACACACACACACACACACACCTTCACACACACACACACGCACACTTGTGTGCATGTGTGTGTGTGTGCATGTCATGTCAGTCTCCGTGGTCCCCCGCTCCTCCACAGTCAGACACTGAAGGCCCATCCAGTGTCCCTGTTTTCCCCTCACCAGCTGAATGTTGATGGCCACTGGAACATTAGATACTGCACATTAGATACAGTGCTACACTCAGCTGTGTTTTTACTCCGCTTCCTTATTCTACTAAACTGTCTATTGAAGTTAGTGATGAATGAAAAAAGAGACGGCATGCCATAAGGGAATCTGTTTCTTTCTATTTCATTGTCTGTCAACCTAGTTTGTATTCACCTCATGAAAACCTATATAGTAGTATGTACATACTGCATGCTTATACATGCCTACATTATACATTATATGCAAAAAGGATTTTTTGGGGGAAGATCCGTTGACACACAAGAAGTTACACGTTTGACATTTGACAAGAGTTTCCAGTTTGTTGGGAAGAAATAGAAAAAGAGCTGTGGCAGTTATTTCCTGTAATCTGTGCATTGACAGTCGCCATGGCTAAACAGAATACAGAGTGAGTACCAAATACACAAACACACAATGCAACAACACACAATCTCATAAGAAAGATGGAGTCCAAACAAAAGACCAAACGGGGGTCCAGGCCCCTTTGCTACAGCATTTTTCCCCTGCGCAGATTGACAATTATACAATAATGTATGTGTATCGTAGTATACACCATACGTGCACAAAACAATTGTTGAACAGGCAAAGAAATGCTGTATCATTAAAACGTCCATATCTACAGATGTAAACCATTTTGTGCTAACAAATCAAACCTATTGTGTCCATTACTCCCACCTACGTTAGCTCTGGGCCAATAGAAACGCTGATACAATTGTGACACACAGGAATAGGTTCATTATTTTATAAGTCGAAGCACTTAGTGAAAGTCAGCTTTATAATGGTGAGTTTAACGATCTGGATTTATTAGGACTGTGCAAGTCTTTAAGATCAATTACTGAAATGCATAAATGTTGTCAAGTTGAGTCCAAATGCATTATGAATCAAATCACCCTCTGTATAAAGTAAAATCATTATCAACATTCAATAACAAAGCACATTTCTAAAGGATTATCTCATTTATGTTGAATCTTAACATGATTCAAATTGAAATGTGTTTCCGTTTATCATATACTATCATTATACTTTATAGGTGTTACCATTAAGAGGAGGTCCTCGGAACATGTTCTCCCCGGTAAGGGGTCCCTGGCCCTGGTTTGAAACCCCTGATGTGAAGTAGCTGTTTCCTAAACACGTCTACATGTACTGGACTGAGAGCTGAGCAGTAAATATTTGACATAAGCCAGCGATGCATCATTTCACAGCTGCTTTGTAACTTTGAACCAATCAGTTCAGTTGGTGTACAATATGCGCAATGAAGAAATTGATGAGTGTGTAAGATTGCAGCTCAACAGCGATAAATTGAAGAAAATAACGAACAGTTGTTTTTTAAGTTTCTGTATGAAGTAAACATTTAACCCCCCCCCCCACCCCCCTCATATATCTCTCTCATAAGTACATTTGAATAGGTTGATTTTACTCAATGCAGCAAAGACTGAACCAATCTGTGATTTCCATTCAAGTCCAAGTCAAACTGAAAGTGGAACCACTACAACTGGATCTGCTGTGTGGAAAAAAAAGGGAGTGTGAGCTTCACCCTGCAGGGGGTGCTGTTGACATTGAAGTTGCTCCATTTGTGACCTCTGATCCTGCTGCTGTGTGCAGTTTGAGCTCGGCCTCCTGCTGCAGCCACTAGATGGCATTCAGGCTCTTTGCGGACTGAAACCAAAGCAAGCGAGTCTTACTGGCTGACTGACTGCTTGTTTGTCTCATCTGGATGTTGTGAATGCCCTGCCTTCATAGATTTATATCTTCAGGAGTCCTACCTGGAAGCAGTTTAACTCTTGTCGGTCACGTGAAGATATGTCCTTTAAAGCCAAAATAGAAAAGATGACTTGATTTTCTTTCTGAGAAAATGGGTGGTTTTGGTTTATGTTAACAGTATAACATAGGCACCTAAAACTTATTGTATTATCTTCACACATATTTAAGTCACACTCAATATGACAAAAGAAGCATTAAACTGTGTACCATTACGTTTGGGCATTAGATTGTCCATTTAATTGTACGTTAATGCACCTGCATGTGTGTGAATGTGTGTGCTGTCAGTCTAATGCGATGAAGCAAAGAAGGACGTAAGACAGGACTGAAGGAAGGTATGAAACCGTCTCTTAAATTCTATGGCTAGAAAGGAGTCATGCAGTTTTGTACTGGAGTTTTTTATTTAAATACGTTAGTGGCCACACACACACTCACAGACACACACACGCACACACATGCAGAAAGAGACAGTAACTATTCAGCCCATTCTTGCGTAAATCACTTGGCCTCAGGGCTCTCTTAACCCTTTCTCTGTGTGAGTGAGAGAGAGTATGTGTGTGTGTGCGCGTGTGTGTGTGCGTGTGTGAGTGTGTGAGTGTATGTGTGTGTCCCTTTGAAAACAGTAATGCTGGTGGACAGTATAACTGGTTGCTGTGATGATGCTGCATAAGCCTCCACTGTATCTGCATGAAATCCAACACAGCATCAAAAGTGTTTGGGCAAAGATCCAAAACACACATG